>VZTB01018371.1:149-26201 GCA_013397245.1 Thryothorus ludovicianus
AAAAAGGAAAGAAAACAAAGCAAATTTAAACTTGAAAACGTACAAGAAAAAAGCTTTATTAACAAAGTTAAAAGAGGAAAATTATAATAATGAGATAATCAGAACCAAATTCTAGATAACCTTTTTTTCCACATCAATGCAAAGACAAAACTCACAACCTTTAGTCAGTTTACTACCTTTAAAAACAGTCTTAACTTCAATTCACCTGGGGAGAAGAGTTTCTCTTGTTATGCTATGGAGACTTTTCTCTCAAGAAAAACAGGTTTTCCTGTAGTTTTGTCACAAATGAAAATAACCGCTCGGGGAACATTTATTTTGCTGTGACAAAAAACATTTCTCTTGTTATAGACTACATTACTAATTAGGGTATTATTTTTAAGAATGAGCTACTTTAGTATACAACAGGTTTCTTATTTATCTCTAGGAACAAAGGTCTCTCTACTATCTTCTTCATTTCTCTCATTTCTCTAAGTTTCTCCTTAAATCACAGTAACATCCCTTTGTTTCAACCACCAATATTTCAATTCACAGTTGTACCCAAAATTGCCACCTTCCCCCAACACATTTCATGCGTCACAGAGAAAATAAACAAAGTCCAATATCTTTACCATTGCTTTAAAAAAGAATTTAAGTTCAAAATATTCTTTTCAATCTCTCCATCCAAAATCAAACTACTTCCTTACTGACCTCAAAGGTTAAGTTTTATCTTCGATTTAAACAGTTTTTATAGAGTCCCACAATGTTGAAAGGTTAACTCAATCCAGATTCTGCACTGAGAAAAAGCACTTGCTGGGTTTCCCTGCTGCCACGTGGTTCTTGCCAGCCTCATGTTGACTTCGCCTTGCTGAAACACTGAAAGTGGAGAAAAAAAACTGCAACTGCTGTTTTTGTTTCTTTCTCACCTGCAGTAAAGTTAGTTCAAAGTAGCTGAGTAGACAGAGTTTGCTGTGAGTCATACGAGAGACAGAGGCTGTGGTTGCCGGTGCCATCCTGGCTGCAGAAATCTTCAGCCGCATGGCTGCTGCAATCTCCCAGCCACGTGTGGCTTTTTGTTTCAAAGTTGATTTTAGTTTCAGAGTCCTTTCTGGCATCGGGAAGCCTGGAGAGTTCCTGGGTAACTAGCAGTTCTCTCACCATCCCTCTAGGAAAGAAAATTTCAGCCAGAGAAATTAAATCAGCCCAGGCCCAGCCGCCGCGGGCCGAGCAGGCCCAGCCCCAGACCCTGCCGGGCCCAGGCCCTGCTGCCTCCTCCAGAGGCCAGAAGTGAATTGAAGTGCCTTTTCCTCTGGTTTTTTTCTTTGTTTCAAGAGTGTGTCTTTACAAAAAAAAAACGCAGCAGCCTCATTGGTTGAATTGAACACCACCACCCCACGACAAGGGAAAACCAAAAACTCACTGCGCTTGAACAGCTCCTGGCCCAGGAGATATTTCAGTAGACAGGAACTGAACTCCTTGTCACCCTTCTGTTGGTTTTGTCAAACTGAAATGAAACTTCTGGAATTCCCAGCTTCTTAGGATCATTAGCCCCCAGCAAATCAAAAGAGAGACCTCAGACCTACAGGAGAATCACAATGCAGATCCTTGTGCTGCCGATTCCATCTCTCCCCACTAAGCTCTATGTTCTTGGTGGCAACTTCACTTAGGTTAGACACAAAGCTCACAAGAAGTACTCCTCTATATTTCTGCACAATGAATACAATTGAAATTATATATCCTAAATCTGTGTTCCCCTATTGTCAAACTGACCGATTTAAGGAATTTCTGAAGCACCAAACTTGCACCCTCAAATATTGCTGTGTGAGGCAAGGAGTACAGAGAAATTATTTCCTGTGAAAAGCAACTTTAATGGTATCTATGAAAATCATTTCAGCCATACACCATGCTTTGAGGTACCTGAACACACCATAGGCCTAAAAGTCCATATCAACCATCAAGATTAAGAACGCAAGGGGTTCGTGCAGTATGACAAACACTGAACCGCCTCCACAGTTTTTTCTGAGCATGCAACACTAACCCAGAGACTAACAAGGAGACCTTGTGTAGGGAGAGACCCGTGCAGCCTCCCCATGCAGGCGGCTTCCCTCCCCTGCTCAGCTGTACGGCTGCTGTGCTGAGGCTTGGTCATGCCAATGGAGGCTGTGTTCCCGGCCTGCTCCCAGGGCCTTGGCCCAGGAGCCCCGGCAGAGGCAGCTGAGCAGCTCTGCCCACAGGGTCACTGCCAGGAGGGAGGACAAGGCGAAGGCCGAGCATGGCTCACTCTCACCAAGAAGTGAGGCAGGAGCTGGGCCACTCTCTGCTGGTGAAGGTCTCACCCAGTAGATGGGTGGATTGTCAAGGTGTGCATTCACCTCCCTCACTTGGTCCCTTTCACGTGATCTCTAAATTCTGAGTCCAAATCAACAACTCAGAAGAAGAAGGCAATGGGTTCATCCAGAGTGCCACGTACTGTGCACCCCGTGCAGCTTCATCTGACTCTGCATCAACAACACAGAGAAATATGATAAGGGCTTTGGGGCATACAACCAACTCTGGGCAGCCTCCACAGTTGCCTCTGAGTCCATATCAACATAATTTCTGTCCTGAGATTTGGTGATACTCATAAGAAAGTTAAGCAGAAGGCCCTGGACGTGTTGGCTAAGATCATAGGCATCATAAAAGATGGCATAAAGCCAGTGACAAGCCCTGGGAAGCCTCCAGAGCCTCTTTGGAATCTGAAACAATGCAGAGGAAGAAGGCCAGTGAGTCATGGAGTCTGTAAAACCCTGGGCAGCTTCTACAGCTTCCTCTGTGTCCAATTAAACATTATTATTGTCCTGAGAATTGGTGACAGTCACAAGAAAGTGAAGCAGAAAACGCTGGACATGCTGGCTGAAATCATAGGCCTCCTGGAAGATGCTTTGGACCCAGTGATGATCCATTTGGTTAAAGGAATTACCAGCAACCTGAACTCAAAGGATCCCAGGGTTCAGGCCGCGGCTGTGAAAGCTCTGGAAAAATCTACTGCTCATTTAGGTAAGGCTGACCCCTGACATGGACTCTCCCCAGCTGTGTCTCTGCCTGTCCAGAACAAGAGAACGCTGAGTGCCTTGATAGCTGCTGTTGCCTGTGCAANAAGGGACACCTGCCCATCAGAGCTGTTAACGATGCTTTGTTCCGCATGTTGTTTTGCATACGGCAGATGGCTACAGCAAATACCTACATACCTAAGATGGGGAAAACTGTGGCCAGAAGGGCAGACAGACACTCCGCATCTCCCAGAAACGGGCAGCCAGTGGCCAATTGCTGGCTCCTGAGCTGGTTCTCGACCTGTCTGCCAGCAGAGGTGCTGGGCTCTTCTTTAGTAGTCTGAAAAACCAAGTTCACTTTCTTGGTAGAATTTAAAATTTTACTAGAAGACAATAAGGACAAGGCAGTAAAGCAAAATACATGGCCAGGGTGTCTGTGGCCAAGAGCCAAGAGCACTCTATATGGGTGAGAAGAAAAAAAAAAAACAAACCAAAACTCAATACCATAATATGTATTTATAACAACCTTATATGTACAACACTCAATATATGCAAGAAGCCAACATTAAGATATGCATTTATAACAGTAGGTTGTCCCTTGCAGACACTTGTATGAATTAATCCAGATGCAAGCATGACACCCACACCCCTGTCTCTGTCAGTCCACAGGCTCCCCAGAACATTCCTTTTGCTCCTTTCTTGGCTGTCTGGGTAATACAATGTACTGAGATTTTTCTGCCTTCTTTGCCTTGGTGCTACAGAAAGGATCCTGGGTGTCACTTCTGAGAGTGGTACCACAGCTTTGTTAACTCTAAAAAATTCCAACTTTTAGCAAGAGCAGCTCAATAGACAAGGGCTGGAACAAGGGAGCCCTCCAGATGTGTGATGCCAAGGAATGTGAAAGGCTGTTTGGCATCTTTCATAGTAACAAAATGTGTGGGCTTTCCACAGAGAGGGTCTCTAGCCAGGAAAGGGAGATATGGCAGGGAGACCTTTTCTCTGTGCTAAGGCTATTCAGGGAGAAGGCCCAGCAGCTGCAAGAGAGGTTTGCAGCACTGATACCTGCGGCCATCCACTTTCCTGAACAACCACCTCACCCCGGGACCTTGGGATCTCTATTCCATGACCCTTCTAACTGTGCCGTGAGGTTATAATTCCTGGGAATGCAGAAGGCCAAAACAGAGAAAATTAAAATTGTGTCCCCATAATCCAATCAGTATAAAAAGAAATTTGACTCTTCCGCATACCAGGTGTCAGATGAGCTCTAAAAAGCACTAGGTTCTATTCTTTCAGCCCCAACATGCTCAAAAGCCAAAGTAAGCTGTCAGCTCAGACACTGGGAGTCAAGACAGATAGACAATTGCTTTAGAGAAATATAAGCAAGAATAAGAATGATCTACCACAGCAGTTTTTATTGCCACTGTTTGTAAGCCAGTAATTTTTGCACAGCCATGATCATTTCCACTGCAAAAGGTGATTGTGTCCCCAAATCCTTCAATCCCAGAAAAAAGGGCTGGAGTCATTGCCATGAAAAACATGCTTCACCTTTAGAGTCAGCCAGAAGACAATTCCCTGCCCAGAACTGTCTTTTTTCAAGGTGGAAAAAGATAATCTGTTCCTACGTAATTTAAAAACAGAAACCTGTTGTTGAAATCAATTTTTGTGGCTTTAATTGGTGACAGAGAAAGGTTTTGAATATAATTGTATTAGACCAGAAAACACCAGTAAAAAAAAATGGAGACTGTTTTCAGTAATTATCAGTAAATAGATCAGTAAAATGATGAGTAAATAGATCAGGGCAGCTGCAGCATTGAGAGACAAAGTGAGGAGATGGACATCTGCTTTTCTGTCTTGGCTTTTGTGACTTGCCAGAGGGTTCCAAGAGCTATGAATGGCACTGGGACCTTTCCAAAAGCAGCTGCTGGAGGTAGAAGGCTAATGGTGTTCATGTCCTCGTTATACTTATTGTTTCTTCCATGGGATAGGCAGAAAGTGAAAATCAGTCACTTCTTAATGGACAAGATACTCTGCAGAGGATGTGTTTTGTGTCACTTACAAATGATCCAAGGCATCTGGAAAGAAAGTCCTTCTCATCTGCTTGATTCTGGAACAGCTGTGCACTTTTGACGCAGTGCTGTCTCTCATGTTGCCCACAGACCCCCTGCTTTCACTCTTTTTCTACTTGTGCAAGGTGTACACAAAGCAAAGAGCTGAACTATCCATACCAACTAGTGGTAATTAAATATTCCCACTCATTATTCTCTCATTATTGCATCGCACAAGAAAAAGTGTAAAGCAGGATATATATGAGACATGCAGCTTATTGGCATCCAAATGTTCTTCCACTTTGTTCTTTCTTGCAGTGGCAGTTTTCTGGCATTTACTCATTTCCTGTGAGCTACTGTTTAGAGAAAAGGAGCAAAGCAAAACAGCAATTTGGATCACAATTCATCCTGATCTCAAACTCCTTTGCCTTCCTTTGAAAGTTCAGAGAACTGAGAAAGTCCCAGATGCTTGAGAGGATAGAAGGTCTGACACCTACAATGGAAAGCCAATCCATCATGCCTATTTCCTTTACTGAAAATATGAATACAGAGAATACGGAAGACACTGGTTTTGGTCAAGGACAAGAAATGTGTTTAAAGCATGATTACAAGTAAACAAAATTCAATTAAAGACTTAACATTAGACTACACAAAACACACTTCTAGACAGGTGGAGCTTTTCCTTTATAGAATTGGAAAAATCATGGTCTGTGTCTCCACTTGGGGAGAAAAATACCATGACCAGGTCCTACTGGCAAAATTGAATGGAAAAACAAAAGCATACTGGCCCTTTGCAATAAATGGCAACAGGTAAAATTGACTTTGGATCTCTTTTAATGAAGCTACAAAGGCAATCTGACAAAAAAACGAAACATCACTCATGAACACACAAAGGTTTACAAGAATTCAATGGCGCTGCTTTTCTGAATGAAGCAATTGTCCCCAAGTTTTTCCCATGATCCCACTGATATCTGACCACTGATTGGTGAAGATCAGCTTGTCTTAAGAGCCTTGCAGGCCTGGGGTACCTCAGAAACTTCCTCCTCCCTGGTATTTCAGACATTGAGGAAACCAGTGCAAATTCTGTGAGCTGAATCCCTCCCTGAGCCACAAGCCTGCTGCATATGAAGTAGAAAGCATTGTCACCACACACCATTGCTGTTGTTGATGAAAATGCAAAGCTCAACTCAAGCTTGCAGTGAAGAGGCAACTTCTGCAGTTAACAGAGATAGTGGGTAAAAAGAAAAAATGGAGACTTCTCTGGATGGAAATTTTAAACTCTGGAAGGAAAATGTAAAATTTCAATTTCAATTTAAAGCTTTCTGTGAGTAGCCTACTCAGTAAAGCACAGTGTCCTTCTTTTCATAAGAAGTGGTCTTTCCAAGCCCTGCCTAGCTCTGTTTTTACCAGACTCAGGGTGCTATTGCATGGGCTGGGCAAAGGCTGTCAGCTCCAAGAGCCAAGGCTGGGACATCTGTAGAAGTGCAGTTTTACCAAGAGACTGAGGCTGCTCAGCACAAGCTGTGTCCACTACAGAGCACCACATGGGCAGCACAGGAGCACATGTGCTGACAGTCACCTGCTGTCTTGGAATACCCCAAGGCAGCCTCTGAGCAGATGGACATCTCAACCACTACAGCTCAGCTGTGGAAATGAAGTTTGTATGTAAAGGACCTCAAGGATCATCTAGTTAAATTGTCCTGCCATGGGCAGGGACATCTTCCACTAGACCGGGTTGCTCAGAGTCCCATCCAACCTGGCCTTCAACATTTTCAGGGATGGGGCACCCACAACTTTCTGTCTGCTCCACAGTTGGCACAGTTGTGAATTTATTGTGTTTCTGCAGCTTCCTGGTCAGCCTGGAACCTCCCAGGAAGCCATGGTCCTGGAAGCAAGCCCAGGCAAACTGAGACAACAGGGATGCAGGTGAGGGAGTGCACCCATCTCTCATTTTCCCTGAGCAGAGGAATTTAATGACAAATATCCAGTGCACCAAAGCACATTGCTCCTCATAGACAGTTCAGATGAGTTAAACCATGGGTCTGTGACTACTGGGACAACACACAGGGAATTTGCAAGTCAACAAGACAAGGAAGTTCTATGTCCATAATGTAAGAAATGCTTTCTTGATTAAAAGGAAAGGGTGTAATCTTATTCAAAAGTAATTCCTCTTCCTCCACACTGTTGTTTCAGACTGTGTGGAGACAACTTGTTTAAACATGTGTGTGTACCTTTTCTGTCATAAACATTAACTCTTTTCTGCTTCCCACTTGAAAATTACTTAAGGAAGCAAGTTGGAGGCTTTTTTCTGTTGCAGTGGCAATAAAGTAATGTCTTATCTCCTAAAATACTAACATCCTGTCAAAACTTATTAAACCTTCAAACCTTCTGATCTTCAACTTACCAGAAAGTCCACAGGGTGTCTACTTTTCTTATGTAAAAATGCATTTCATCAGAAGGATGGGATATTTAACAAAGCATAGTATTCCTTACTGTATTATTCAGTCCCTAGAGATATTTAAAATAATTTTTTTAAAAAGCAAATGCAGCTAGTGTCCTCAGAGGAACTCTGGGATCTAAGACAACATACCAGTGTTTGAGAACATATCATACTTCAAGCAGCCTGCTTCCCATTCTGGTAGCAGAATCTCTACTGGCCAAAAATCTCCCCATGTCTTTCCTAGTCCTACAGATCACCTACCCATTTCCCTCCTGCCTTTCCTGCCCCCATTTAGTTGCTCAAATTTTCTTTCTGGTACACAGTCCCCCTGGAAAAAGCAGTGTTGCTCCAATTAAATTCAGGAATAAGTAACCCTACTAGAAAATTCTGTACAGTCCAAATATAAGGAGTGCTTCAACTGGAATGTGGTCATGATAAAATGAATCCAAAAATAAAACACTGACTATGTTACTTGCAATTCTGAAAGCATAGAAAAGACAAAGGACGTTCTTTCCTGCTGTTCTGAGGTTGCTGGTCTGGAATGCTGCTATCACTTTCCACAAGGCATCTAAGAGGCACTTTTTTTAATGGACTGTATAGTTTTTGGGTAGCCACATGGCACTTAACTCTTTGGTAAATCAGCATGGCAGCAATGCACTGAGGACATGTAGGAAGTGCAGTCATGGGCTTTGTGGCTCCTTTTCGCAGGTGCGGGTGCTGGTGCCAGGTTTCCTGGGTGAGACATGAAGGGTCACAGGCTCACCACAGGACACACGGTGGTAGGAACAAATCCATATGAGGAAAGTCAAAGGAGATATTAGAATAATGGGTAAAGTCAAGGAAGAATTATCAGACAAGCCATGTCCTTCTCATGTCCCCAGTAATGCTTGTGAAACATCTACCAGAATGCCCAGAAATGCTGAAAAGGCACCACAGCTGCAGTGAAATACAGCTGCTTGGACTCGGATATCCAAGCTGAAGGAAAATTTGAAGAAGTGTTTTCCCGGGCTTCTTTTAAAGCAGCAACAAGTATTGTACAACAAACAGTCCCCTGTACAGTAACATTAAAAAGAGGAACATTAACATCTCTATCTTGTTTCAGCTTATGTTAAATTTCATCATAACTCATGGAGAGCACCATCGGCTGCTCTACAACAATGCTGAGCACAAGGGAAAGGAGTTCACTGACAGTGTAAAGCTCCAGACTGCTCCCAGCACTGTGCCATCTCAAAAAATGCTGTGGAGTGGAAAATCTTGACCCCTAGAAGGAGGCAGTTTTTTAAAAGAACACCCAGAGAGAACTATGCTGTTTGCCTCGTTATTTTGAGACCTTCCACATTTCCAAAGTGGAGAAATTCCAGAGCTGCCTGTTATGAGGAACTCTTCTCCTTGTATTTCTGGTAAGCATCCAGTATCTCCTTGACAACACTTGGATCATCAAGTGTGGTGAGATCTCCCATGTTGCTTGATTGTTCAGTGACCACCTTCCTCAGCAGCCGTCTCATGATCTTCCCTGATCGGGTTTTAGGGAGGCGCTTCACCACCTGCAAGGAAGGGAAGGATGAATCTTTAATAGAACTTGAGTCCTGCTGGACACCACAAAGAAATCTGGCTGGGCTATCCTAAGCCTGGCACACTACTTCATGGCCACAGCACCTTTGAGGCTCCTGGGAAATAGATCATGGAGCACACTAGATTATGTCCAAGGAAAGGAGTGTCACTAGCTATACATTTTATTCTTATTTTAAGTGGACTTTTTTCCCCATTGCCGTGTCCAGACTGAGTGCTGCAGGACACACAACTCTTTTAGGAATCAGGTCCTGAATATGCTGTTAACTATTAAAATCTAATTGCACATGAAAACTTAGGCATCAATGGTGACAGAACTCAACGCATTACCAAAACAGACAGAAATATACATATTCAGCTTTACAGGGCAGGAATATAAAACAACACAATTCTGCACAGCAGCTGCAGGGTCTCCTACTCAAGAGATATCTCCTGTTGCTGATGTTTCTCTCTGCCTGGTATCTGTCAGTCTACACACCTTCCTTCATAACCAGAACAATCTTAAATGCCTTGCCTATGCCTCCTGGGAGGTACTTAGCAGCAAATTCAAAGGTTTTAGCATAGATTTGAGCCTGATCAAGGGTTCTCAGACACTGAGCAGAGACAGCAACAGGTCTCACATTTTGCTACATAATCAGGCCAGTAGGCTGCAAAATTTTATAGCACTAACTGACATGCAAGGAAAGAGTTAGAGGACTTCTCTGCAGGACTCCTGCAAAACACAGGGAAATGGAGGCATTGTATTGTACACCTGCACATTCTGGAAGCTTCTCCAATTCACTGAGGATATCCTGGGCTGTTCCAAGACGAAGGAGCTACTCTTGCCTGCTCCTGTTGTATTCTGTTGCCTGTGCCTTTGTGTCCACCTTATATGCACGAGGCTAAAGCAGAGCCACACAAAGAAGTATGTGGTCACTGCCTCCAAGAAGAGAGGCAGACCTTGGGGGACAGCTAAGGGGCAGCTTTGTGAACTCTCCCCTAACACACAAAGGGAGCTGCTTAAAGGTGAGGAGGCTTGAGACAGAGTTTGGAGCTCATCAGTGCTTCCAGGGCCAGGCCTGTTGTGCAACAGAAACAATCAGTGCTTTGAGGTCTGACATTGATGCTAATTATCACTGCAAGCTAGCTGGGCAGTGTCACAGACTCTCAGTGCCTCTCTCACACGCAGACAGACCACTGCACCTGCTCTCCCACTGCCTGGATCCCTGCAGCCAGTTATGTTTTCCTGCCTCTTCATCCTGCCAGAGCAGGACAACAGCAGAACTGCAGGCAGGATGGTTAGGGTTGCTTGATGTGACCCTTTCCTATTGCTGCCACCAGTTTCAGTCTCCCACTTACCAGAATGTGGTCCGGCACAGCATACTTTGCTATTTTGGAAGCCACTATAGTTTTGAGCTCTTCTTTGATATGGTCTGCATGAGCTGTCTGCTCCTTTAGCACTATGAAAGCAAAGGCACCTGGAAAACAAATGAGCAGAAGCCACAAATCTTGTATTAGATACTGTCTGGAAAGAACAAGGATGCTCATTTGAATGCCAGGGAAGGTTTCAAATCATTCCTATGCACAGTCTAGGGACTGACAAGAAAACCACTGATCTTTTTTAAAAGCAAGTCAGACTGCAGCCCTCAAATGATGGCCCAGCCTTTTCTTGGCATCTCTGACTGATCTCAGTGACAACGACAAGTCAGCATAAATTACCGAAGTGTTATTTGGATCAAAGGCTGGGCAGTGGAAATCAGCTATTCCCATTCTGTTCAAAGGACATTTCTAAGCACAGTCCTATAAAAGTAAGCTTTACCATATACATGAACACTAAGTATGAAAACAGTTAAGAGAGTAACACCCAGGTTAGGAACATACAGCTATTTTCATGGCTGTCTTTGTCCCTTGGGGCTGCAGGGGCAGTCAGCCCAAGGATAACTGCCCTCCCATTCCCTCAGCATCTCCTAACATGCAGCCTGTGTTAGAATTTAAGGCAAATATATGCAGATGTCCTTATCAGACTGGACAGAACTGATAAGGACACTGCTTTTTACATACCTTCTCCTTTGATCTTATGTGGATACCCAACCACAGCTGTCTCAGGGACCTCAGGGTGATCAGCCTTCACAAAAAGTCAAGCAAAAATATACAAATCAGGGCTTTAAGCCCTACAGATTTTGTGCCAGTTGCTCTACAAACAAAAAAACCACTTGCCATATCTCATTTTCCTCTTGACAGATCCTGCTGAAAGCACAATAGGAAAGCTGGATGCCAGCTTCCTACTGCAGGGTCAGCTGGTGGCCATGGCCACATCTCAGGGAGTAGCTCTGTACTAGCCCTGCTTTTATACAAAAAAATATGTGTATACACTTATTTTTCCTACATCCACTGCTAAGCCCACTGCACACCATGCTGAATTTGCAACTGGAAGCGCTCTTTTTCTTCCTTTGTGTAAGATTGTTGTCACAAATGGTGACTGACCACTGCCAAATCACAAACCATTCCTGCAATGCTCAGTGCTACAGAGAACTGTGGTCAGTAAAAAATGAAGTTGCCAACATCACAGTCCACTTGTGTTTATAAGTGTCCAAAGCTCTGCCCAGAAGGCAGAAAGATCAGATTTCTTCATTCCCTAACCCAAATGCATTTTTGTTATAATGCTACACAACAGTGAATACTTCTGTTGCACTGCAGAGTTTAACATTGTTCTGCAGTAAGAACTGCACAGACCAGAAGAGACCACATATCTGCATGCCACATCAAAAAATGGATTATGTTATCTTAAATTAGATTAAAATATGAAAGCAAACATCATAGAGCAATCTAGGCACATAAATATATTTGCTTTTACACATGCATAAACCTACATAGATTGTGAGAGAAACTGGATCCTATAGTTATGACGAGAAACCTGCACAGACAAAAGAATTATTCACAGAGGATAAAGTAGGATCCTGCATTCCATCTGAACACAGCTCAGGTTCATCACATGCTACATTCAAGTGTCGTTTGCAAGCAAGGCACATAATATAGAAATAAACAGGTCAAGCTTTAAATATAATATTATTTTCTCTCAAAATGACAAGCTAGCTTTGCAGCTGACATAAATCGAGGTTGCTTTATGTTCAACTCTGCTTGAATTCTCAGGCATACTCAGCTAGTTCAGATAAGCAGGAACCACAGGTTTAGGAAGGAGAGGTCAGGGATTAGCAGAGGGGAAGGAAGAAACAGGAGAGACAATTAGGGAGTGTCCAACCAGCATCCAAAACGATAACAGCAACAGTACAACATCACTGAGAGGAAACACAGCTCTGACAGCTCAGTTGCAGGGACTGCCCACAGTGTGGCTCCCCTCACTCGCTGATTTGCTGTCTCCTCAATAAGGGAGCTGTTTCCTCTGGTACCTCTGCTATTCATTGTGCATCCAGCTGTGTCTATGCAGGGGCAGGGGTCTGAAGGCAAGACACAAAGCTGCTTTGAAAGGGTCACCCTACACCACAGATATGGCCTGTTAAGGCACCTCTACCTGGCTTGGAACTTACCATGGCATCTTCTATTTCTGCTGTCCCCAGCCTGTGTCCACTTATGTTAATGATATCATCCATGCGCCCTGTTATCTGGTAATAGCCTTTGTGGCTCCTGTAGGCACCATCCCCTGTGAAGTAGTAACCTGCAGCAAAGACACGGGGCTGGTCAGCAGCAGCTGGTGTGCTGGTTCTGGGCCCTGGTGCAGGACAGACCACACCATAGGATGGAGAGTAGGGCAGGGTGGACTGGGCAGCCTGCAGGCTTTCACAAGCTCACAGCTGTGTGACCTCCCTCACACCATCTCCCACTTCCCTCTACCATCCTTGGCCCCTCTCTGCTCTGCCTGGGCTGTGCTGGCTCCTAATAAGCAGCTGAACAGCACCATGATGGTGAAGCTCAGGTCTCTGCCAAGACGGACAAATCACTGTAGGCAATCAGCAGCAACCAGTGGCTGATGTTCCCGTAGTAAAACCAAGCCCAGCAACACAACCCAGAGATGATCAGCTGGATTTACAGAACCAAAAGTGGCTCTCTGGTCTCTCTAGGCTTTGCATGCCTACATCTGCACAGCAGCTGTGTGCTCAGAGTGCTTGGTACACACACTACTAAGGCAAAACCACTTCAAATGCCATTTGCCATCATGCCACAGGCTACTGGTCAAGCTCAGAACTGCTGCTGGCTACACCTCAGCACACATGGAAAACTACAGCTGTTCAGCTGAAAGAAAGCAGCTCTATTACATTTTGTACATGGGAACACTGCCAGTTTTTTAATCACTTACACTAGGATGGACGAAAAGCCATTTTCCCTCCCAGGTAACAAAGATTCAGATCCCAGAGAAGAGTCACTCTCTAACATGTGAACATGGGAGAAACACTGCTATCAGATTAGCTAAAAATCCCAAACCACCCCATGATAAGCATGGAGTGCCTAAAAAATTTGGTGGAAACTGAAAAAGACCCAAGGTTTCCTGGAAACTCCAGCATCACTGAGGAATATCCAGTAACACAGAATATGTTGGCTCTTCACCAAGGCTATATCTGTATCTGAATTGTTCCAGTGGCACATCTGAGAAGCAGCAGGCAG
Organism: Thryothorus ludovicianus; assembly: GCA_013397245.1. Lineage (NCBI taxonomy): Eukaryota > Metazoa > Chordata > Aves > Passeriformes > Certhiidae > Thryothorus > Thryothorus ludovicianus. The sequence continues at coordinate 13,805 of VZTB01018371.1, forward strand.
CTACTGCTGTGAAATCTGAATGTGGTTCTTGCCAGGACCCATTATTGCCCTATTCATGGGCTTTCAGTCATGTTTTCTGCCCTTCCAGATCAATTAAGCAACTATGAACAAAATATCAACAAGACATCAGATGCAAATGTAGTGACTAATAAGGGACTATAGAGTCATTAAATTTCTTGTATCAGTTTGCCATTCTTATTATCCAGCCCATTTTGTACAATTTTCAGGATTGCCTGTCTATTTCTTGCCGACTCTGTAGCTTTCAAATCCCTTTCATTTTCTTCTCCTGAGAGAAGACAGTTGTCTTGTCTAATGTTCTACAAAAAAATGTTTCCCTGACAATTCTACTTACCAGACAATTTCACTACTTTTTAAACAGGAAGGTTGTAACACAGGGTTAAGATTCAGTGATGTAGGAGGTACTTCCCATCCAGTATGCCTTTTTCCAGGTGAGATACAAAGCTCCAGTGAAAAGGCATTTGGACTTTAAAGCTTGAGCATTAAATTTTTCGAGAAAATACATCCCTTTTGACAGCTAAAAAGGTCAACACTGCCTAAAACCATCAGGCATTGTTTGCCACCTGTGACACACACCCCAAGCCACCATGGTACAGAAAGAGCACAAAGCACTGCTGAACATATTCAGTGTGCTTATACTGCAGTGAAACTGCCTTCCCTTGGCACTTTCCTTACCTGGGTAGGCTTTGAAATAGGCATCAATAAAGCGCTGGTGATCTCCATGGATTGTTCTTGCCATGCCAGGCCACGGCTGAGCAATGCAGAGTGCACCAGACACATCATTGCCCTCTATAACCTCTCCCTGCGGGTTCAAGCACAGGAAGGATTAATAGGTGAACAAAAGAGGAATAGTAAAGAGCTTCTGAGTCATTGATCTGCAAGAGTCACTCACTGCAGACTGCCAGTGGAGGGCCACAAGTGGAGAAAATAAATGTAAACTCCTCTTCTAGACACTTGCAATGCCCTGTTGGTAATTCTATATGGACAACACATATGCTCGCTCTCCCTCTCTCATTATCTCTCTCTCTCTCTCTTTACATATATAGTTATATTTATATTTATATATTTATATATGTAAATTGCTCATCTATTCCACCATTTTTAGGGACAAACAACCATCCTTCTGGATCCTGTTCCGTTGCCATCCAAAAGGTGATTAAAGCAGAAACACACACCAGCTTCTCGTTTGGGCACCCAGCACACCTCCAACTCACATTCTCATCCATGAGCACAGGCACAATCCCAAAGAAAGGTCTCATAGCCATAGCTGGAATGATCTCAGCTCTCTCTTCTGAGGGCCGAGGAGCAATGCAGATGCCACCAGTTTCTGGAAGAAAAATGAAAAACAAAATACATGTAGTCCATCCACTGCTGGGTGAAAGCAAATTCCAGCTCTTCGTAGGTCGAGAAGAAATCAGTGAAGCCATTTGGCAAGAAAGAGCCACTGGGAATGACTTCTGCAGGACCAAGAAGTACAGACATCTGAAAGCAGCACAGGCCTGGCATGGGCAGTACTCAGCAGCCCCACTTCCTAACCAGAAGTGATTTTACAGGGAAAGCATAAGCATGTCGAGGGATTTATCTCCCTCTAGCGTTTCTACAGCTGTCTAAGTTTAGCAGGAAAAGCACTTCAGGAGTCTGAATTACTGTTATTACAGAGTATGAGATTAACCCACCCCTTACAGGCAGGTTGAGCTTATTTCCTAGTCAAAATTGAACCTTTTAATTGTCCTTTTTCATTCCTGCTGGCATGAACTTTTTTTAATCAGACTCCAACCTTAATAAGGTCTTTTCTATGCTAAATCTAATTCAGAAACACAAGAGAGAAACAAAAACAAAGGAGAAAAAAAAATTAAAAATACAGCTCTATAAATAAAAGTATGTTCTGCCACACAGAGAGTGCATTCCTCTACCAGCTTTGCTGGCCTTGTGAAAATTGAAACCAGAGGTTGAAATGACTGAATTTGACCCTGAAATTGCATCCAGCTATGAAGAAGGGTCTCTGATAGCCTTAAGCTTTAGACCTGTAGCAAATGGTTTCACATGTGGCTTACACATAGAAGTATTTCCCATTTCATCGATGGGCATGAATTCACTTCATGTTTCTGTTAATTTTGAAAAGGGGAGCTTGAATTGTTCCAAGAAGAAGCACCCCAGACACCTACTGTTCTATGAACAGACAAAATCTGCATCAGAACAGGGACCCTGACAAAGCTGAAGGTTGCTCTTGCTAAGCCAGCACTCATCCTAAATACAGCACTGAGAGCTGTGTTTCAAAGTGGTGTTTGCCACATCCTGCAGCCAGCTGCACACAAGGTGATAAAGTCTCACTCCTGAGGGAGCTGCATGGTAGCAAGGCTGCCGTAAAAATCATTTGCGTGGTGATGTCCTATTATAAATTGGTTTAGAAGCACTAATTTTAGCCACTGACAGATGACATCAAACAAAACTTTTAGGCTCTACCCTGCCCTTTTGAAGCCTTTCTATTCAGAGGCAGAGCTGGCAGAGAAAAGCTATGTTTCCACATTACCTGTGCCCACGCTGTCAGCACGGTACAAACCCACCCAGACTTTGGGCAAGGACAGCAAAGTCTGAGCTGGGGATGGGTGCTTTGAACCAGGCTCCCCTCTGCCATGGAGAGATAATATCTGGCAGCACAGTAGAGCAAGTGCTCTCTGCCACCACAGACAGATTGGAGTGCCTGCTTTGGGGGGAATCTGTATCAGAAGCACCAGCCTAGACTAAATCAGTGTGAGATGATGCCAACAACAAAAGCTTCTGAAGCATATTCAGAGAGGTCTTTCAAAATTAGCTTCTGTTCATGGCTGTTCTTGTTTTTGTGAAATCAATGTGAAATACCCGTGTCTCTTCTGCATCATGAAGAACAACACCTAAAACTCAAACACAGATTTGATTCTATTACTGTCAATCACAACCTGGAATCTTAACAGCAAGAACCATAGGAATTTTTCATCTGCACACACCACACTATTAAAATTGCTTCTCATAACTACTCTCTCACTCATTTACCTCACCCGAAGACTTTAAAGCACATTCTCAAATCATGATTTGCTGATGCCTGTCAAGCTTTATTAGATGGCAATAGGTTGCTACTTCTGAGAGCAGTGTCCTGTGGAGGACACTGCACACAGCAGCACAATTAACCAGAGACTCTGAAACTGTATAGGAAAGGTGACACTGCAGGACCACAGCCAGCACCCATCACATTGTTCCTGTGATCTCTTCCCACACGCCTTTTATGTTTAAATGGCATATTAATCCTTGCAAGATTAATTTGACTTCCTCTTTATTAAAGTATCAACTGTAGAAAAAGATTGATTCCACTTTCTAATAAAATCAATGTCATGAATATTTATCATTATATTATGCTTCCAGGAGCTAGTAACTGTTTACCTGCAAAACTATGCCTGGTTCAAGGTAAGACCAAGTTCCCTGCACTATCTGTCCAGTGATGGTTTTTTAACCTCTCACCTGACAGTTGTTGCTCCAAAATCCCAGGAGAAATACAGTTTAATAGAAGATCTAATGCTGTACTTTGGAGGAAATAGATAACACAGCATGAACACTGCATGCACTAGTTAACAAACAAACCAAAAAGTGTTAGGGAAAAACCGGATTCTTCTCAGTTACATCAATGTGCATTAATCAACTGCTTCTCCATGGTGTTTTCCTCCAGAGAATTGAGAAAGAAAGCATATGATGAGGAAAGACCTAGCCAGTCATCTCTCCTTCTGCTCAGCATGTAGGAACCCAAAAGATTAAAGGAATCAGTAGTTGAAGTAGATAGCAGTTAACATTGCTGCTCCAAATTCTGAGGTTGTCTTATTTCAAATCTGAAATTTAAAAAAAGAAGAGCCTGCAAGTCTGGTCTGGATTAAATGGAACTTGGTTGTGTGCCAGAAGAAAATTTATCACACTGAGATAGAGAGCCTGCTAGCAGGAATAAGGACAAAATCAGGAGCAGCTTGACTGGAAAGGGAATGAATATGCTGCTCAATGGCAGTTTAAGACTATTTTTCAGCAGAGGCAGAATGCCAGCAGCTGTGCTCCTGTCTCTATGGCAAACTGGATCTCATGTCTTGAGAAGGACATATTGCAAGACACCTCTAGCAACTCCCGAGTGCTGATGCCCAGAAAAGAGAGGACTGGGTACTGAGGAAGGAGCCAGGAAGGAGCTGCAGGACTCATTCTAGCAGAGGGCCCCACCAGGCAGCACAAACCCCGTTTGTTTACAGCCAGGGAGGCCAAGAGGCAGAGGCCAGCTCTGCTCCAACTGGACTGGAGACAGCCAGTTCCTGTGTCCAGCAGCTTGTACACAGCAAACAAACCTCAACTGATGCACACAGCTGGGCCAAGCATGTTGCCGATACACAAGTGCATCCTTTCTGAGGCATCAGTGCTCTTTGGGGCCAATGCAACTACAGCTTCAATCCCAGCTCTGCTGGGAGATGGCCACTCTCCTCCAGCCACCTGATGGGCAGCCAGCAGGTCTTCACCCACTCCTTTCTGAACTGACAAAGCAGTTTCACAAGGTCCCTTTGACTACACAACTTAGTTTTCCATCCTCCTCTGACCATTCTCAGAAAGGAAATCAAAGCACACCTAAGTATAGATCGTGGCTAGGTGGTGCTTTCAAGTGCTTTTGCATGATCAGACCATAACAAGGTCAGTACAGTAAATAAACTGAAAATGCATTTTGCAATTCAAGCTGACTATTGCCAGCTTTGCCCAGAAATTCAATCTATGCCTCATATTTCTAGCAGTAATTGGCATTTTCCAGCACTCAAAATATCAAAGAACATTTAGAGGAAAACAAAATACCCAACATTGCTATTGCTTTTACGAGTTGTTACATTGCTGTTATGTGCAGAAACTCCCCAGTGACTTTCAAAAGCTGATCCAAATGCCAGGAGAGGTTTTTTTGACAGACTTGTTGGATCAAATTGAAATGTGTTAATCCTTCTCTCCCCACCAGCAACCTGGTCAGGGTTCACCTGTACCCCCAAGGATGCCTCTTACCTGTCTGCCACCACGTGTCCACAAGGGCACAGCGCCCTTCTCCCACCACCTGGTAGAACCACTGCCAAGCTTCCTTGTTGATGGGCTCTCCCACTAGACCAAAACAAGAAAGAAAACATCCTGAGACCTAGGAGACTGAAGGCAGTTCATTCTCCCTCTTGGTACACAAGAAGCTGAACATATCACCTCCAAGTAGATTGCTTACAGCACTTTTGCTGCAATGAACAAAGGACTGTGATGCACTCATGCAACTGAGGACTGATTTTTTCCAGAAGAACCAAAAGGCAAACAATTAATATCACTGAAAGTAACTAATCAATGTAGGTCATGTAATAAGAACCTCTAGAATAGAAAAGAACACAAGAAAATGCTGCTTGGGTCATCTACGCCAGTAAAATTCAAAGTGATGCCCTTTAACATTAGATAAATCTTTTTAGCCAAGAAAGTGATCCTGCAAAATAATCTAGGAAACATGCAATCATAAAAAAGTTCAGTGGACTCAAAGTGTGATTTTGTTGCTTCTTCTGCTGAGAAAATATTTGAAAAGCCAGACACAGAGCCTGCTTTATCATCTTTTCTCTAACCACATCCCATGTGGTCAGCTGAGCTCATCTGACATCTTCATTTTACCAGCCAGAACCCTTTGTCTTTTTCAGATGAAGATTTCATGCCCCTTACCTGAACCCAAAACCTTCAAGGAAGATCTGTCATATTTCTTCACCCACTCTTCTCCATAATTCAGCAGCAGGCGTATCGCTGTAGGTGCTGCGTAAAACTGATTAATTTTCAACCTTTGCACCACTTCCCAGTAACGACCTGCAAAATCACAAAGGCTTTTTACCCTTCTAGCACTGACATACTGCTGCAAATGCTCAGCTGAAAGGTTAACAGCCAGAGCTGCAGCTGTTACAACTATGAGTACAAAGCAAAAGCAATGACAGCTTTTTTTTTCCTACCCTGGAGTCACAGATGTTGCTGAGTGTTGTACACATGATCCAAAGCAATGGACTTTACCTCTCCCAAGCAGGCAGGTCGTGCTGGACAAGTTTCTAAACCTCTTTTGCCATGTCTTGTCAAGCCTTTTCTCACCTGGGTCAGGGTACACTGGAGTGCTTTCAAACAGGACAGAGGTGGCTCCATTGCAGAGTGGTCCATACACAACATAGCTATGTCCTGTGATCCAGCCAATGTCGGCCACACAGCCAAAAACATCTCCTTGCTGGTAGTCAAACACATACTGCAAAGATAAACGTAAGGCCAGCTGATTTCCTGTGGGCAGGTGCTCAAAGGAAAGGTGCTGGACTGGGCATCCAGACAGGAACAGAAGAGGGCACAGGGCAAGTGGAGCCAGGCGTGTGGGACATGGCCACACTAAGACCAGCCCGAGGTGAGGAAGTGAGTCAAAGGGACCAGTACCAAGGCTCCCAGGCTCCTGGCATGTTTGCAAACATACAGGAAGCACAGCTGTACCAGCAGCTGCTCAGCTGGAGCAACAAAGCTACAACCACACCTCAGAGCCTTGGATAACTAAGATTGCCTGCTGCAGGTGGTCTACACGGTAGAGTTGATTCTGAGTTGCAAAGAAACTGCAGACCACAGTTTCAGACCTTCACCATTATCAACAGATTTCCATGAGAGACCTGGAGGAACTCAGAGGTGCCTATAAAACATTTACTGAGAAATATTCTTAGCTAGTCAACTTCTCTGTATGAGTACATCACTTTCCAGATGCTACTCTCTCCTTGCTCATCAAATTCAAGACAAAGACCTTGGAGAACTCATTATCTTATCTTGGATATGGGACATGCTTCCCACTGTAAACCTAACTCCTCTACCATATGGTGAAGAGGACCTGACTCATAAGGAGTCAGGTTAATGGATCAGAACTAAAAAAACCACTGTGTGTGTGACAAGAGTATCCTATGAGTGTGCAAAGACAACAGAGATCACACAGGTCAGCTGGTCCCTCTACCTACAAAAGACAATTCTCACCTTACTTTTCAAAGTGCCTTTCCCTCTCATGCACTCTGCAGATGGAGAAAATGCACCAGGTGCAGATCTACCTTCTGGACTAAGAAAGAGGTGCCTTGGTGTTTATGCTGTCAATTAGAAAAGCTGATGTAACAAATGCCTTTCATGCAGAGAAGTCTGACACTTGAACATTCAAATCTTCTAAAAATTCAACCATTTCAGCCTAAAGAAAGAAAACCTTCACATGAATTGTGTGTGATTACAAGCAGGGTGATAACACTAAAGCCAGATGGGGATCTTTCACCACAGTCCTCTCTTCATTTCAGTGTTACCTTTAATATGCAGAGCTCAGACCAGAAGCTTCAAGAAGCCTTGACTCTTTCCATTTTCATGAGAAAGGAGGTTAAAACGTTTTCCCTAGATCACCCAGAAAAGCAGAACAGAGGTGCAGCCACAAGAGGAGAAATACAATTTTTTTTCTTCAGACAAGTTCTATGTGAAGAAGCTGTTTTAAGAGTCCAGATCCTCTCTGAAATAAGACTCCAGCATCCCAAAGCAAAATACTACTGTAATATCCACATTACCAATGCCAGCGAGATACTTTCCAGAATCTCCTCAGGTGCAAATTTTGGGCAGCCAACATTGACATATTTTACATGCAAGAGCAGCACTGCCATTTCCTTGCTTTTGCAACTCTATGTCCAGGTTTGCATAGTATCACATTCCTCAGAACAAATCCTTAATTACACAGTTCAGATGTTTTCCAGCTTGTTTACAGCCAATGAGCCAACAGGGCAGCAAGAAGAAAGCACAGCATTCCTCTCCAATCCACATCTCTCTTGTTAGCACTACTGGAAGGTAAGTGAACCTTTCCCAGAGGAGACAGGTGAGTTACCTTGTGTGTGAGAGCAGCATACAGTAGGTATCCAGCCTGAGTGTGAACAATTCCTTTGGGTTTCCCAGTGCTGCCCGATGTGTACAGCATGAAGAGCACGTCTTCACTGTCCATGCTCTCTGGAGTGCAGACAGAATCTGCCTTGGTCATCTCCTAAGAAAGAAAAGGTGGTAATGACAGAGACACTTTGGTTACATGCAGCCAACCATCACTCCCTCTGTAAGCATGGCAACAGTATCCAGAGACAAGATACACCATTGTTGTTGCCCCTCACAAATGTCCACGGATATATCATAGCTTATATGGGCTCACCTGGTGGAAAGTTCCTGTGGGTGCATAACATCTAACATTTCCACCAATACCTCTGGTAGGCAGAGAAGTCAAGGAGAACTGGCCAGATAAAATAACATTTCAGGGGGAAAAAATGGTGCAGAAAAAACTGCAGTGCTATAGTTAAACTGTGTGCTCATCTCCCTTCTCTAGCCCCAGCAGTGGATGACTCTCCTGTCCATTTGATCATCAAATTCTAATTTTTCTACCCAGAAGAAGAGTGCTTTACTGTCCTACTTCTGTCACTCTCTTCATACTCCCCTGTTTGGCCATCTGGGTGAGATTCTCTCCTCACCTCTACAATCAGAACCACAGGAGGGAAGGATGCAATGTTCTGCTAGGTCAGAGCTTCTCTTGAGCTCCATACTGTCCTGATCAATAATGATTCCTGCAAGAGTTATTAGGTCCTTGGTGGAATTTCTTGGTACAGCCTTTTTATGAGAATATGCTGTAAACAGACTGTATTTGCAAGTGAACATTACCATCCATAGGTCCATAGTTGTTTAAAACAACTGACAAACAAAGCTTAACAAAATATAAAGAGTTCACAAAATTAAATTCTTAGCCTCTGAGTTACAGCACTGCTGCTCATCTCAGGTATTTCTCATGACATTTCAGGCTGCTATTTAAGGCTAATTTTGAAATAAAGATGGAATCTTCATATGCTCCATTACAACATGAGATCAATTTTGCAGTAAGCCATTGCACAAAAGCTGGAAAGTACAGCTGCTGTAATGGTCAGTAAGGACAGTTAACACCATTAACTGTTTAATTCTTGTTTTGTTTCAGATCTCAATACTGACAATGGGATGAGCTCAGCTCTTGGATCACTAAAGTATCTCACGCTGTTTGCAGACCGAGGAAAAGAATCAGAACATCCTATATGGAGTAAGACAATTTCTGAGTAAAACTTGCCTTCTCTGTTAAACTTACACTGCTACTTCCTCCTATCTCATGTGACCAGCACAGAGACTCTTGAGCAATTGTCTTGCCAGCAGATTAGCTTTTTCCAGGCATTATTAGCATGACTAGCTCCTGTTTACAGCTGCCAGCAAACCGATAAAACTACTTCTGCACTAGGGTGGAGACCCATGTGTGCCAGCTAAACACATAAAAACAACTGCTGTTTTCTTCCCCAGGAAGCACAGGCTCTAAATATTCCCAAGTCATCATCACTATTCTCCCACCATGAGACAACCACAACACTGTTCATGGCTAGATGAAGCCTCTCAAGGAAATTCCTTCTTTCTGCAATGCCTTTCAATAGTGTCCAGTCTGAGGGCACAAGCAATCCACAACATATGGTAAAATAACAACAACCATGATGGTCTCCATGACCTCTGGGTCTCAGGAAATACTCCTTAAATCTCAGCATTGTTTGCAAGACTTCTGAAATGGAGCAGCATAACCCCTGCCTATGCTGAGATAAACCTGACATAGATTGAGCCGCTTCGACTCACAATCCTAGCAGACTGCAAATACATGCAGTCTATTTGAAGATGAAGATCTAGATGCTGTAAGGAGCAGAACTCAGGTCCCAGAAGCACTTATGGAGAGAAAGATTATCCTAGCCAGCACTCAGACCTCAAAGGAGTTATCCAACAACAACATACCTCGTCAAGGGGAATATCACGGTCACCCATCTGGACTTTGTTATCTGTCCTCTGAGCCACAAACACATGTTTGATGCTTGGACAGTTCTTCACAGCTTCATCCACAGTTGCCTTCAGCTCTATGTTTCGGCCTCCCCTGACTCCTTGGTTGTACGTGATAACTGCTTTGCATCCAGCTAAAAAGAGAAAGCATTAGCAGACATGCCAGCCTGTCTTCCAGGCTAGCATGCACACTCAACTTTCATTACTTTGGGGGTGAAGTATAGGACAATATGTGTGACAAATACTTAGAACTGCTGTTAGTCAAAACCAGGCAGTCTCACTGATGAAAACACATTAAAACCTGAGACATATAAAGATTCAGTGTAGCTGGGACCCCCATAGGTTATCTAGTCCATCTCCCCCACCTCAAGGCAGTGTCTGCTTCAGTGAAACCTCTTCTGACAGCTATCCCTTCAATCTTCCTAAAACACTCCAATGGCATCCACTCTACCCTTCCCACAGCAGTTCACTCCTGCCACGGATGTGAGGAAGTCTCTCCCAACATCCAGCCTAAGTGTCACTCACAGCAGTTTAAATCATCCATCCCTGCCTTGCAAAGCTGACATGCAGAACAGCTTCTTCCCAGTTCCTGTGTGAGGGATAACTAAAACATGTACTTGCTCTCTGCAGATCAACTCCACTAAAAAGAAAAGAACATGACAATTTCTGTAAGACTTATTCCCTCACACTAGCCACAAAGAAACGGATGTGACTGCTTGGACATGAGCCACTGGTTATTTCCCTCTTCTGTTGCTATTTTTAGCATCAGTTTTTACCTAATCACAATGTACAAGTACTTTGGGGCTGAGAACAGCTCTGCCTGCTGGTACAAGGGCTCACAGAGCAGTGGCAGGCTGCCAGCACTTCCAGTACTACACATAAATCACAGGATCCCAATTGAGAATGCAGAATTAGTACTGTCCAAGAGTATCGAAGAAACACTGCAATTATACTGCAAAACAACAAATCAGGCCCTATTCCTAAGCTCTGATTTTCCTTCCAGCTTCACTGCTGTCAAGCAAAAACCCAGTGCACACTGAATGTTAAACAATTTATTAAGCATTCTAAGGCCAGAGGACACTGCATGCGTCGCTCAGGAAAAGGCTCCTCACTGCATTCTGCAGAGGAGAGTGAACAGTCCTGCTAGTCCAGAACAAACCAAGAAAACTCTTTCTGCCAAGAAAACACAGGGCTGGGATATGCCTTGGAGCACTGAAACAGAGGCATTTGTTCCCCAGCCTGCATCCACTCACAGTCCACGATTCTCCCAGCCAAGGAGTCGGCGCTGAATCCAGCGAAGACCACGGTGTGAACAGCACCAATCCTGGCACAAGCCAGCATGGCTGCCACTGACAAGGGGGACACAGACATATAGATGGCCACCCTATCCCCTTTCTGGATCCCATATTTCTTCAGGGTGTTGGCAAGGCGGCAAGTCATATCCAGAAGTTCCCTGTGGCAACAGAAAGAACAGTGTCATGTGACTGTACAACCCAGTTTACATGGGGTAAGCAAAGAAAAGGTGAACTTGGGCAGAGTGAAGCTTCATGATCACCTCTGCACCTCATCTCAGCAACACAGGGCATCTTAAAGAAGGGTGGCCTGGGGCATACTGGTAGCCAGGCTGCTCCTGCCACTGTGGAGAGGAGAAAAAAGGGCAGAGTGGTACTTGCTGCAGAAGGACAGGAGAGACAGCTGCAGGCGTTGTCCAGATGTGGCCACAGCAGTCAGCAAGCCAGGTGCTGTCATACTGCCTCCAGAAATCAGGGTTCATTTCAGTCACTCCCAAAGCCTTTTTTACCCATGAGGCTCAGTCAGAAGGTACTGAGAACACAAGTGGGAAAAACATAAGATGAAATTGAAATGTTGTCTAAGGACTCATCCCACTGTTTAGGTCAGGCAACAGCTGGAAATGCTCCACAACCAGGAGCTTCTCTTTAAATTGCGAGGGTAAGCAACACACTTGCATGCACAAGGAAAGGAAGGAGAAGTCTGGAGGCACTTGTATGAGGGGCAGATTTTATAAGATTCTTATCAAAGCTGGATCACCTGCAGCCCAACAGCCTTGCAGAATATAGGTACTGCTGCCACTCCTGCACAGAGAAACTCAGGAACACCAAGAACAAGAACAGAGTCTCTTTTCATGGGACTCTGCTATGACACAGTGACAATAGCAAAAATGTTCCTCTAAGGAATGAAAAAGCACTTTGTGGACAAGGGCTTGCACATACCCCTATTCTGATGCCTGCACAGGGGATAACACAACTGCAGGTACACCTGGGACCAAGATGCTGCCATGGCTTGAACAGCTCTGTGTGCCTGCAGTAGAAGGGCTTTGGGAACAAGGGATACTGTGGCAATGAGGAGTGGTCTCATGCCAAGGGAGGAGGTGTAGCACAAAGTGCTGATGAGGGGCAGCAGAGTACTCCTTCTGGTGCCAATCATCAGCTCAGAGGAGCAGACTGGCAGACTCTGACAATTGTCCTTC
>VZTB01018371.1:26322-36930 GCA_013397245.1 Thryothorus ludovicianus
GGGGAGGGGAGGGGAGGGGATCTTCTACTCTCCAGAATGTTCATCATCAACCTGCCACCTGTGAACCCTTAGGGGTTCTAAGCTATACCACTAAGGAGCTCCATAACATTTAATAAGGAAATTAATTTTGATAGGTTGCATTCCCTAATGAGCTGAAAAGCACAAATCCTTAAGTAAATCTTAAGTAAGAAGATCCTCTTTTCCCAGAACTGATCATAGCTACAAAACAACCCCAATTTTCAGCTGGTGGCTAAGCTGCAAATAAAATTAAAAGTTGTTTCTGGTTTAGCAAAAATTATTTTGTTCCTTTTATTAAGCCCTTGCAATTTGAAAATGAAAGCTGAAGTGCTCTGCTTTGGAAATACCTTATCAAAACTATGGGCTGAGAGTAAATAATTTTTGGAGTGTCCACCCCTTGATTTGTCTTAAACCAAGAGAGAAGAAAAGGAAAATGAGCAAGCCCAAGGCACAGCATTTAATATTCTTTATTCTAAAACTATTCTGCAGCATCAAGCAAATAGTCCCTTTCTGAACTTGGAGAAGTGGTCAGATGTGTTCAGTGCCTGCTCTCTGGCAGTACCTGGTAACAGCTGCCTCTGCTGAGCAGCCACAAGCCTGCAAAAATCAGGGACAGAGTTGCACCCCAGATTGAATTCTCCCTAATCCCATATAGTGGAAGATCAGCCTAAACTCTAAAGCACAACATTGAACAACTCTTCCTAAGCCCTCCTTGACCATGGAAGTGCACAGTCAGTTAGATTTATTATTTTGCTTTTACTGGGTTAATGAACTGAGCAACACTGTGCAATAATGAATTCCATTGGTTTAGTGCCTTGTCCTGAAAGGCTGAGTTTTCTGGTCTGGAATTTGCATTAAATGCTGCATTAAAGAAAATTTTCAATGTATATAAATAACAGAGGCAAAACAAAATCTGCTCAACTACAAAGCACATGAAAGGAAACAAGCTCCAGAGATAAATGTGAGAAAGTGAAATGAAAACTACTTATCTGAAAAGTAAAATACTCAAGTGCTTTCTGAGCTGCAGTCTCTTTCTCCTATATAGAAATGCCACAGTATTTTGGCATATAAACACACAGGCTAAGATGTGTTTTTTGAGCAACTCCATGATTCCTCTTTTTCTTTTTGCTTATTCAGGACTCAGCGACCACAATGGCAGGAGCTCTCATTGTTTTTTGTGATTAACCCCAATTTAACATTTGCTTAATGAGCAATTGTAAGTAAGGTGATAGACAGCATGGATCAGTCTTTACCCGTGGATCTATTTCCCTCTTCTTTGTATGCTGAAATGCTGGGATAGAAAGGCCTTGGATGTTCCTTGGAGCTCCAGCAATGGGAGGGGATGGACACAAAGGCAAAGAAAAGGTGAAGCCAACAACTCCAGTAAAGAAATCCATGAAGCTCTGAGCATCAGGTATGTCTTTTGGCTCCTGTGACAGCAAGCCAGGCTTGCTCACCAGTTCAAGAAAGGGAGTTAGCAGAAATACTGTGTCAGGAATCCTTCCCTTGGCTCCCTCACTCCTTCAGACACATTTTGTTATCTAACAGGCAGGCAGTTGGTACATGCCAGCATGTTACATGCTGCCAGTCTTCAACCAAGACACATCCTGGGGAGGAATGAGCACTGTGCAGAGTCACTGCACCTAAACAAACTGAGCTGGAGGAAACAACAGCCATCACCACCCTCCCCATCTGCTACTACTGCCAAGCTTGGCTTTGTAGTTCCTCCATTACACAAGGCCGGAAGAGCCAAGAGAAATTGAAACCCTCAAACCGAGCAGTGCCCCACCCCTGACACACAGGCAATGGCATGGAGAGCTGGCCTGGTGTTGGTAGCACGGCACATCCACCAGCTGCCTGCATTCCTAAGGATTTCAATGCAGCCACTCAGAGCAGGGCACTGCACTCAGCAGAGGGAGGCAGGAATAACCACTGGAGAGGAACAAAGCCATGGGGCACACAGAGGGTCCTGGAGCACTCAGCTCCCTCTGTGCAAGCAGGGCAGACAGCAGGAGGATCTCAGCAGAGACACTGCAGGAGAAGGAAATGTGCTGCAAGCAAAAGGAAGTGCCCAGCGCCTCCTGACAAATGAGAAACCTCAGAATCAGTTAATGGCACAACAGTCTGAGGGTCCCCTGCAAAATCAAATTTTAAGAGCTGAGAGCAAATAAGAGAACAAATTGGACAGCAGAACGCTGCTCCAGTGGGTAAAGTGTCAGAGCAAAGTGCAGAAATGGGGAAGCAACAACCAGCTGGAGCCAGAAGGAGAGACCATTTGCAAAGGAAGAAAGAGCAATAGATCCAGTCTGTGCATTTAGAGCAGGGCAAGCCAGGCAGATGGCAGAGGCATTAAAGAACACAGACAAAGGATCAGTAAGAGATGTGGATCTGCTGCTGGACAAATGTGGGTATCAGTGGTAAACAACAGGACTTATTCCTTTCTGTATGATTTAGAATTTGAGTTAGAAGATGACAGTGTTAAGGGCTAAAACTAATAATTAACTCCTGTATTAATATTAATATTAGTTAATATTAACTATTGTTACCTATTATTAATACTAACTGTATTAATATTAGTTAATATTAACTAATATTAACTCCTGTGTCTCTGTATATAAGGTGTGCTTCCTTTTTGCCCATAGATAAGTCTTTGATCCTGTTGTCTTCCAGATTCATCAGTAGCTATGCAGGCATCTCCTCAGCTACCACAGCATCACTTCTAAGCACAAGAATACAAGGCTAGCCCACCAACACAGCCAGCAGATCATTGGTCAGGCCAGTCCTTCTGTTTAACCTAACAGACAGCACTCCTCTCCATGTCCTTACATCTCTGTTCTGGAACTGACAGACCATATTTCTCCCAGATCCCTCCCCAGATACAGTTGTGTCTGTGTTTCCAGAGCCCATCACTCAGTGCAGCGTCTGGAACAACTTCTGTAAAAGCCATCAGCACCACGGGGCACTTCCCTGATGCATTTCAGGGATGCTTTGCAGCCTTCCTGAAAGTCTGATGTTAACTTTTGCCACAGCAAGACAGCATACAGCTTTTTAAAAAAAGGAACCCAGTTCCTTTCACACCAAAAAATAAAACTGAATCAAAAACAAAATTGCATCAAGGCCTTCTTTGGGAAACCCTTCTGCAAAATTATTCTACACTTTTTCTTAATACATTCAATGCCATATACAGGCTTTGACAGTACCTGGTTTAGAGCCTTTGCCCAAGCCATGTTCTCTGCTGTTATGGCACAGAAGCTGGGTTGAGTATTTCTTGCAGCAATGAATTTATTTCTTGGAACCATAGTTTGGATTAAACTGAAACTGTTTGAAAATTCAGGTCAAAAGTCCAAACTGGTCATTAGAGCACAACTGCCCAGCCTTCCTGCAGACATCCTGAACCCAAGGCAAGGGAAACCCCTTGTAACCTTTTTTGGGTGACAAAGTGAAAAATCCATGAGCTACCTTGGATGGGGAAAGTAGAAAGCCTGGGCAAGTTTTACTTGCAACCTCAAGTTACAATGGCTGCTCTGGAAAGATGAAAAAGAGTTTTGCTGCCAGTGCTAAGTACCATCATGGCTTCCAGGTACAGTCTTCACTGTGTTCTCTAATACAATTTCATCTATTTTATCTCAGGCTGAGGAATCCATTAGCTTTTTAAAGGCATAGCTGTCATGCTCATGAAGATGTCCAACCACTTCTCTCCCACCTACCCAGGACCCTGATTTCTGGTCCTTTAACTTTACTCTCTCCCTACTTTGTATTTTGTTTTTTGAACTTTCCCTTTGGCAGCAACATTTTCTGTACCAAAGTGATCACCCTTCTTTTGAGACCTGCAATCCTTCTGAAAAACAGGTTAGCTAATGCTAACCATTCTGCTGCCCATTTCCCATAGAAAAATCCCATGCCATGGGATTTTTCAGATCCACTGGGTTACAGGTGGATAAACTGTAGAGACCATGGTAAACCAGGGAACACCAGAGAGAATAAATAACTTCATGTCAGACAGGGGGAGGACTGGCATAACATTAGCTGCTGTCTTCAACACTACCAGTCACTGGCCTTAGAAAGGCTGCAATGCAGCAGCTCCGGCCACCAACTCCAGCTGCTTTTATAAGGCTCAGTACCTTTAAAAACCCAGGCTCAGCAATGCACTGGGGAATTCCTCTGCAAGGTTTGAAAGGCCCTGAGTACTGACAATATCCACAGAGCAGGACAAAACACTCCTGGCCTGGTTGGACCCTTCTAACAATAAATGCACCTGTCAGCTGACAGCACCATGGTGCTGCTAAGCCACTGCCCTACCAATGAGTTTTTGGTGGCTCAGCCTCTGGAGAGCCAGAGAGCCTCTTGGCAAATTATTTGCATGACCTGTCCCCAATTTGTTGACTGCAGACACAAAAGCCCAAGAGGTTGTATTCCCTGTTGTTACAAAGCAATAAATAAACAAGTATCTTGCCTTCCTATTCAAAACCAGGGATAATTTGAAACTCAGCTAAATTTCTACTTGACAGAAATGAAACCCAGAGGAAGGAAAAATAAAGACTGGCCAGTGAACTTTTTTTCCTGAAAGGCTGTTGCATCAGATAGAGAGATAGGACAAAACTCAGCAGTGAAAAAGATCACCACAACTGAGCATTTAAGGGCAGCCATCGTCTCTGGGTGCAAAACCAAAATCTTTCACCTATGGCTTTGGGTATCTTTTCCCACCAGCAGGTGTTTGGATTCTCACCCTAGCACCCAGTACTTGAGCTCTGCTGCACAAATACAAGCACCTTGCTGACAAGTGTGCACAGGATGTGGACTGACTGATGGCACAGCCCACCAGCTCTTTGTCCACAGCAGACACAAATTTTATTTCTGCCAAGGATGGTGCAGATGTGTTTGCTGCCAGTGCATAGAGGATATCCCACTGATGAAGGTTTTTCCCTTCTTCAGAGAGGAGAAAGCCTTTTCCAACCCTTTTCCTGAACAGCCACCTTCTTCCTTTGCAGACTGTGATGGGAACAAGTCCAGCACTCAGCTGTTTTCTTGTGCCTGACAATTCCCCAGAGGAGAAGGCAGAGGACCTAGGCCAGCAGCTGCATCTTTCCTTGTGTCACCCAGGACTTATCTCTCAGGAGAAGCAGCTCACAGCAGCAAGCTTTGCAAAGTAGATAGTGCAAAAAAACAGTGCCTTGCAGTGTTACACATAAGCCCTGGACAGCTCTCTCCCAGCTGAATCCACACCCTTCCTCAAAGCTGGTCCATAGGGCAGTACCAAGATTAAAGTCTTTGGCTTCCTAGAGTGCTAAGTCCTTACTCTTACTCCAGATCCTAAGAAAAAGGACATCTCTCTTCTGCCAAGACATGTCCAGCACCCCTCTCATTCCCACCTTACACTGAGGCTGATACAGAAGGTTCACCAATGACTACTCAACCAGTGTCCCAGCTCCTAGGCCCCTTCCTTCTGAGATACGCTTTCCCTCACAAAATTCCTAGCTCAAATAAGGCACTACTGCAAAGGGTTTCCAACTAAGCTCTGTCTCAAAGGGAAGTCACTGCCAACACACCATGGGAAAAGCTTTCTGTCCCATTTAAAACCTGCAAAAATGCAACCCAAAGATCACAGAAAAGGCAAAGTACTTATAGAATATTGCTGTTTTCAACTATTCCTGCCTTAATGAGATAAGCAGAGAACCAAGTGACCTGTTTTAGCACGTGGTAGGACCAAAGTCTCTTGAGAAACTCAAATGCATTCACATCTCACCCAGAGTATCAGACAGAAACATAAACATGGCTTTCAAATACAGGAAGAAGTTTGAAAATAGAGATTGCCAATCACTTGGATGTTCTCCTTTCTGGTACCAGTTACTGTATCTCTGAAAGGTTGCACAATGAAGAGTTCAGTTTTCATATACAGGTTACTTGTCTTTATGTCACAGCAATCACAATTCCACAGGCTGAAAATATCCTTTCTTCCAAATGCATTTTGGCATGGCCAGGAAAAAAACAGTCCTGTTGCTGTTCAGAAAGGCCAACCCTTATCTCCAGAGATTGCAGATAAGAGGTTTTTGTGTCTGCAGCAGATCAGTACATTTCAAGCAGCAGCCTAAGGGGGAGGTTAGAGTTGCCTTGAGCGAGGCTGTGCTGTCTGTTGGGCTGCTTCTCTTATCAGGTTGATCTAAGCACAATTGTCACCTCTTTCCTACCCACAGTTTTCATGTCTGAGGCATAAAGAGAGAGGCAAAAGTATATAAACCTGGGAGAAAAACATACCATACATTAACTCTGGGAGAAACCTTTGGTTCCATCTCCGTGTTTACAAGTTTGCATGGCGAAATGCAAAAGCACTTATCCAAGCTATTCAGTATATAATAACTGGCCTAAACACCCTGCCAAATTACAATACCAAGATTAAAACCAATGCACTCCTTTCACAGATTTATATCAGATAGTGTTGATTTCTGTTGCATGGAGCACTAACCATCCACTCCCTGACCACTTTCCTTCCTCAAATGAATAATGTTTCCAGGAGCTTTAATAAATTTTAATTATAAATCAGACCACCAGAACCTATTCAGACCCAAGGAGCTCTAGGAATCCCAACAATTTCCAGAAAACATTCTGTAAAGGTCTGATGCTAGGACATTCTTCATCTCCTCTACTTTCTGATCTAGCAGAACAAACATCTGCATCCCTGAGATTCAGCAGCTCATTTGGCTCCCTAAAACTCCCTAAAACATGCACTGAGGAATGTACAAGTCTGGGAAACATTTAAGCCTAGCTAGAGACAGAGATGATGTAAAAAGCAGGACTGTCTCCTAAATGAGGGCACATAGCAAGGAGAAATGTGCTTAAATCTGTCATATTCTAACAAACCCTGCAATCTATTGCATCAATTACAAGTCAGTGTCACTCAGAGCAGCCTCAAGGTTGCTCTAAACTGCACTGAAGATAGGAAAGAGAAACATGGGGAGCTTAAAATCTCCTCCAGCCAGGGCTCAGTATCAAGCTGTCAATGATGTTGATGACCATCAACACAAGTTTTTGCACCAAGATGTTTGCTACTCTGCTGAAACCAGAAGCTACTCACAGAAATGTTCCCATGCATATCTCCAGCAAGCAAAAAGGAAACTGTCAGGTGAAAAAAATCCCATTTCCTGTTCCCCCATACTGTCAGGCATAGTGAGAAGGTACCATACCTGTATGTGACATGCACTGCAGTGCCAGGTTCATCTCTCTCCCAAATCAAAGCCACTCTCTCGGGAGACTTTTCGATGTGCTGATCCAAGCAATTTACTGTAAAAAAAATCCAAAGGTTTAAACAAAGCCTGATCATACAAAAGATGCTTTGTAAATCTACCTTGGTCAAGTGCAACAGCAAGCAAGTGCAGTTTTTAGGCTGCCAGGCACACACTAATGTGTATATATTATGTATATATAGCTACTAAAGCTACACAAAAAATTCTACACTTAATTGGCACAGTGGCCTTAGAGATGGATACCCATGAGTGGCCATGGCCAATTCAGCTCAGCTTAGCTCCACTGGGTAAACTTGAGCCAGCCCAAATCCTCTGCCTGCTCCCAGCAGCACAAAGACAGGACACCCTTTTGATGCTTTTGCTCCCTAGAGCAGAATTTCACTACAGAACTCGGACAGTCTTCCCCAGCTGGCATATTTAGCACTGCACCATTTGGATTTTCTAATTAAAGCTCATGTGAAACATTTTTATTCCAGGGTATAACAAAGAGCTGAACCTCAGCCAACTGAAAATATTTAAAACTGTAGGATCTATGGCAAACTCAAAGTTCAGACATCTATGAATTATCAGACCTGTGAGAAAGATTAATGTGTCTCAGACTGTGTATTCCATCTAAAAACTGTGTATTCCATTCTAAAATTTAAAGGCATAAAATTCCCTTTTAAAGGTGCATCTCTCCCCCTCAGCAACTTGAAGAGGGGGACACCCAAGTTGAAGAGAGCACCCAACCTCAAGAAATTTATAGAATCCACAAAAGAAACCTGCCTGCATGTCCAGTAGCAACTTGCCTGGTAGTTAGAGAATATCTTTGTTAAACATTAATTCCAAGCCTATATGACACTTACTTATTGCATCGTTATCTCTCAAAAGCTGTTACTTTATTTCAATAGGCAACTAGTCAGGGACACTGCTGTATAACTCAGAGAAAATCTTTTTAAAAATTGCTGGATTTCCGATCATATTTCCTGGAAACATTATTAGTGATGGGAAAGGATTTCATTTTTCCAGATAAATTTAAAAAAGCTGTGCACTGTAGTAGCTTTGGCTGTTCTGTGATCACACCATCACATCACCCCATGGGGTAGGAATGAGCCCCTTAAGGTGCACAGAGAAAAAAATTCCTCAGAATTTAACACATTTCATTACAAGACCAAGTGTTAGTCTCAAAAATTTGAAAAAGTGTTCTTCAGCTGTTTAAAGTCTTTTATTTTTAATGTAGCAAAAATAAAAGAGACAAAGCCATTTCTTAAGCCATCTTATTATGATACAAGAGGACAAAAGCTCTAGTGGGGAATGCTTTAAGCAGTTGTACACTGGTTTCCTCTACCCGTGTTCATTGCTGTGGCTTGGTCCACAACAAGTAGCAACTCCCACTCCAAACTCCTCGCAGCTGCACCCTCACATAATGTGCCAGGCTGCAGTGGATCACATGAAGTGGCATTCATTGCCCAAGCAACTTTTCTTACTGCTGAGCAGCCACACCGGCCTTCAGAGGGAATTTCTGCTGCAGAAAGCCCTGGCTGAGCCAAGCGGGACCTTTAGCTCTGTGCTCAGTAAGAACCAGCAGGTGAACCAGAGCCAAATGCTATTATTTCCTTCCTGATCTTAGGCTTACAAAAGCCTTTTGCTCATTTTACAAAATAGAATTTAGTGACCTTCCCCTTGCTACTACACCCTAGTGGTTTCTACATACATTTTCTTGCTTCCTTGGCTGCTGAGAAGCAATTCATCTCAATAAGACAAGCTCCCAAGAATGTGTCCTGGTGGGAAATGCAGTAGTTTGCCAGGTTATTCTCCTGGCCAGAAGTTACAGTGCAAGAAATCCAGAAGCCCTGAAGCTCACAGGTCCCCAAAATCCCACTGCAAGGGCCCCCAAGCAAAGAACATCAGATGACTCAGTTGCTTATGCTTCAGCTGTGCTGGGAGATGTGCACACAGGATGTTCTGCATCAGGAACCTGAACTCTTGCCATGTTTCTGCGGCCAATATTCAAATCAAGAGGTGAAAGGACAAAATCAGAGTCTCCTAACAGAAAAACAACCACTTGGCTGTGGCAAAGTACTGCCTACATCATGCTTGAAAAGAAAACTAGCAACAGCAAGCCTGTTAAATTCTGTGCATCTGTTTCAAAGGCCTATGATTTCCTTTTATGTATGCAAAGAAAACTAAGTGGCATTTTCTGTTTGCTGAAGAACTAGATCCAAGACCAAGCAACATCTGGATATCAAAGATCTGACACGGAATCCAGAAGAAAGTGTTGATCCCAGTCTACAGAGGAAAGAAATAGATCCCTGATAGGCTGTACTCAGACAAAATCTTCCTTTCAACAGGAATTAATGAAAACAAAACCCTGGCTAAAATGCTCTGATTGCTAGGTGCTGGACACAGGACTACACACACATCTCCATAAGCTTGGGATCCACTGCTAGGCACTATCCCCTGAGAGAGGAGACACTCTCTTATGTTGTCTGGAAGACCTGAGGAGGGTTTTCTCTTTTGGCTGTCAAAAAAAAGTGGCCAGAGATGTTACAGTTACTACTGAAAAGGTGCCCTCCCCAAGGAACGGGTAATGAAGGTCAGAAATGTTCATCCCTATTAAAAGACATCACCACTGAGTGGTACCCTGGGTGGGGCTGGGGCTCACTCCACTGGATGAAGCACGGCCAGAGCACAAAAGAACCTTCAAAAATTAAAGGCAGACAGGGCAAATTTTACTCTTGCTTCATGTTGAGTGGTGAAATTGGAGGAAAATACCAAGACCTTTGTTCAAAAGAAAGGAAAAAAAATAAAAAAATCCTTGCAGCTTCTGCCATAAAAGCCTGGGACGGTTCCCTGTCTGTAAATCATCCTGAGCTACCACAGGGCCAGGTAACACCCGGCACCCGCAGCCGGCAGAGCCCAAGCAGGGGATCCCAGCGACGGGACAGTGGCCCATCTCCGCACGTCGAAGGGCGGTCACACGCGAGGCAGCGCCCGGGCAAGAGGCTTAGCCAGGGTTATCCTGGCTTCGGATTTTCTCCCCGCTTCCAGCATTTCGCAACTCCCGACTTGTTTACTCCCAGCGCCGCCCAAGCGAAATCCTCCTCGTTTTCACCCCCAAAGACGGGCGCTAGCGAAACTTCGGCCCGCGGGACGCCTCCCGTCCAGCCCGGCGGCCCCAGCGGGGGATGCGCGGCCGGGACGCCTTACCCGAGACGTTGAGGCGGCCGCCGAGGAACCAGCGGGCGGAACCAGCGGGCACGCAGGGCTGGCAGGCCGTGTGGAAGGGACTGTCCCAGCGCAGCCACCCCCGCGCCACGTCCGCCCAGAACCCGGCGGGGTCGTGGGCCGCCCGCTCCCGCCAGGCCCAGTA
>VZTB01018371.1:42367-175745 GCA_013397245.1 Thryothorus ludovicianus
GCCGCCCCTCAGCGCCGCTCCTGCCCGGGCCGGGGGTCGCGGCGGTGCCCGCGGCGGGAAGGACGGGCCGTAGCCTCGCTGCGCCGTGCCCGGCAGGGGCGGAGGCGCCCCGAGCCCTGAGAGGCTCTGCCGGAGGGAGCGGCCCCGGCGGGCGATACCGGGGACCGCCGCCGCCGGTCCCGGTGTCGGGCGGAGGCCGAGGTGCGAAGGCACCCGCGGCCTTGTGCGGGGCCAGGCTCTAGGGAGACGCACGGAGAGTGTCGGCCACCTCGGGAGGTCGGGTGCCGCCCGGGGCTGGGCACGGCGTTCTGCCCGTGGCCAGCGGGCTCCGTCCAGCCGCGTGTGGAAAGCCGGCCCGCTCCGTAGCGATCTCTGGGGAGGGAGCGCTTCCGTCGCGTTACGTTGGGATAACTCCTTGGTGTTCGGGTTTCAGGCAGGAGGCTGATAGTTTCTCCTCTTTGGCGGGGTGGAAATGGTGCTCCTATGTGCGTGGCTGCGTCTCCTGAAGCTTTGGGGCTCAGAGTCTCCTGATGTGGTGTCGGTACTGCTCGTGGCGCCCGACCTGGCACTGCTGGATGCGTCCATAGTCATTGTGCTTTCCTTGCATTCCGGGAGAGGAGGTATCCCGTAACCCGGGGCTGACCCACTGAGGACTCTCGAGATGAACACCATGACCTTGACGTGCATCTAGGATTTAACAGGGAACCAGAATGCTGTACGAAGCACTGGAGTGACACTGTCACTCTGACAGCTACTTGCATGACAAGTTCAAGACCCACTGTGGGTTTTGACGGATGGAGACTTCAATACCTGTTGGTACAATGTTTCTGAGTGCTTAAAATCAAATATATTTTGAATTTTCTTAGGCTTGCAAGGTGGTTTGATTGATAGAAGGAAAGGTTTCCTAATTCTACCATTTCACATAGATTTCTTGTAGTCACTGAAAATGTCACTGAAAATATTGCCCTTTAGCAACAAACTTCTCAGTGAGTCACAACAGAGACTTTCAGCATGGGGACTTTCTATGAGTGGAATTTAGCCTCGTGTTGTGTTGTGCCACAGGGTGTGCTAATGTTCCCTCAGGTCGTAGGTGCTGTGCCTGTACAGGTGCTCTGACTAAAGACAGGTCTGTCTCACGAGTGTCAGCGTGTCACATTTCAGTGTGCTGCCTTCTTTTGAGAGGATAAAGAGGGCAGAATAGGAATGACATATTAAAGTTCTGGCTTTTTTCCTTTGTGTGCTAATGATCATCCAGCTCATGAGGAGCATCCTCATGGTGATATAGGTGGAATGAGAAACTTCTGAATGGTGTGTGTGGTATTCCCTGCAGTTACTGTGGTGTGCTTTTGCTTGCTTTGTGATAATCTGATTCCTTCAGGAGTAGGCTAAGTTCATCTCTGGCAAAATAAAACAGTGAAATATCTTGTAGGACATTTTTGTCAGGGCCAGCCTTGGGTACACCTGCCTACATTTGTTGTTTTTTTTTTGGTGGTTTTTTGGTTTTTTTTTAATAGTCCTCAAGAGAAAAGTCAGATCCTATCAGTGCTCTTGGTCCTCTGGAAAGGAGTGTTTCTAGTGCTAGGAAATCTATTCCATCAGCCCCCAGCGCTGGTGCTAATGAGGTGGTGCTCATGGCCATGTGTGGATTTCCTTCCTTCTCTATCCCCACTGTTTTTTGGTGAAGGTGAGTGTTTCTCCGTGCTGCAACAGGCAGCCTGGAGCTCTCCAAAGGAAGCAGTTGGCACTTGTTTTTCAAAGCAGGAATGATCAGACAGGTCAAGGAAGAGCCAAATCCCTCTTTCTGCTATGTCTTCAGTGTGGGAATCTCTTCATGCTGTTTCTTGCTCTCTTATGGGAGGATTGACACATCACTTCATGATTTATCAGGTAGCACACTCCTCTTATGTGAGTCTTGCTGTGGGCTCATCTCTTCAATTGTGTCCTTTCAGTTTTTTGCCTTAGTCTTGTCTGTGTGTTTATTAATGTGCGGGGTCCCGAAAAACACTTTGGGAGCAGTTCCTCATCCTGGGAAGCTCCTAGGTTGGATTTGTTTCCCAAAGCTCCATAGTAACCTTCCAGTAGCATTGATTCACTTTGAAAACAGAGTAGAGGACAGCAAATAGGTCCTTATAGAGGAATAAGTGTTTATAAAATCTTCAAGGACTTTGTAAACTTCCTTAATTTTTCAAGGATGTTTCATTGGTATCTTCTACTTTGAGCATTGCAAGGCACAGCTGAATGTTTGCTGGAGTAATTGTTGGAAGCATTTGCTAAAAAACTGTTTTAGCTCTGCTTGTTTACTAAGCAAGATACAGAGTGGACACCATCAGTGCTTCCCTCCCCTTCTTCCATCAAAGATAACAAAAAAAAGTATATATTCCTCTGAAAAATCATGAAATCCCCTTAAATGTCATTGTGGGACACAATCCCACTGGAATAAATGTTAAGATTGCTTTGAGAGGGAGGAATAAGGAAGGCCAGCTATGAGACCTCCCTTCCCAGTCCCGAGTGGGAGAATCTGTTGCATGTTTGTTGAAGCTTTAGGACTGAGGTGAGGGAGATCCTGTGGCTTTTACATGGTGCATCTGAAAATTGAGAGTCCCTTGCGTGTGAGAGTTTCCCCAGCTATGAACTGGACAGGCAATCCTTGTTGGTCAGGCCAGCCCATGGTCTTCTCCACAACAATGCCCAGTTCCTGACGATCACACTGTTGAGAGCCACAGCAGTTGCCCCCCAAAATATGGAAAATAATCTAGCAATAGCAATGCATCAAGTGGTTTTTCACATGAATCTCTCCTGTTTTTTGGAGACTGGTGGATATGTCAATGCATTAGACTCGACAGGGAAAATATAAACCTGCCACAGTAGGTTTTTTCAAGGGATTCACAATCCCTTGGTCCCTTTTGGTCCCACCCAGTCCCACGCTGTTTTCTGTTGGGGCCTTCTCCACTACTCAAGAGCTGCACACATGGGAAAGGATCTTTTTTTGTAGTTGAGAAGGAAGATGTTGACAGTGTGATGGACTGGAGAGTTAATCAAATAAGATGTGTTTGGAAACCCTTTCCTTTTGGTGTCAAGCTGTGTCATCTTTAATTTGGTGAGCAATATGAAAGGAGCAAACTGGATCCTGGGCTGGCTCCAGCCGGATAGGTGTGATGGAGAGCAGAGAATGCCTGTGGGCACAGACTTCCTCTGAGAAGACATGAGGCATCTCAGCCTTCAGGAAGAGATCTGGTGTCAGCTGTGGCAGATGGGCGTGGATTCCTCTCTGTGCAGCAGGAGATGTTGTCAGACCCACTGTCAGCCCAGGAACTGCCTGGATACAAAGCCTTGGTGGCCTCAGATGGGAAAAGACAAAGGGAGGCTTTGATGTCTGATGAAAAGGTTTTGATTGCAGGATCATAAACTCAGCTGCTCAGGCCAAAGCCCTGGAGTGCTCCAGTCCTTTCTCTACTGCTGACCAAGAGATGATGCTCAAGGAAAGGCTAAGAAGATGGGCACAGTGTGCTTGCCCTGGTTAATACCCCTTATCACCTTGATGGTGCAGGACACAGCTTTTCAGCCTTTTTATTTATTGTCCTGAGTAATTTTCCATGTACACAAGGTGTGACCTGTGTGCTAAGAGCACTCTGTTGTGAAACCTAGCTCTGCATTCTGATGTGTTTTCCTCTCTTCTAGCCAGTTACTAGTTTTAGAGAAACTTTAGTTTTACCCTAGAACATCCTAAATTCCAAGGCCTTTCGCCTGATACAAGCACATATCTTTGTGCTTGTTGAGTCTTCTAAAAGGACCTCACCTGTCCTAATAGATCTATAAATCAGGGCTTCTCCCTTCTGCCTTTAATTAAAAAGTTTAATTTTTAATCTTCAGTTTTCTAAACATGTCTGTAGTGGAAGACTGATTTTCCTGATCCTCTTCAGAGCTCTTAAAAATAAACAGCAGCCAAAAATCCTTGGCATCTTCTTTCTGATCTTTCCTTCAGCTTTTCTATTTCCTATCTGTCCATTGTTTAAGCAGACTGGTTAGGTGGCTTCTGGTCACATATGGGTAGAAAATATGTGGATTTTATCCATAAGAATTTACTTAATCTCTTTTACATCATCAGAAAAATACATCATCACTTGGAATAATTTGTAGTGTTTTCTTCGTTTGCACACATCTATTCTAAGAGTCTTCTGCTGGCACAGTAAGTCAGAAGTAAAATGAAGTAGAAGTTGCACTGGCCAAAGAATTTTTTTTTTTTTTTTAAGGTGATAAATTTTTGTTCAACAAAATGGAATTATTTGTAAGTTACATTTAAAATTTCATCTTGGTAATATATCCTAATCTGTATGAGGAAACTGAAGTTCCCTCTTGCCTCCTGTTTTCTAAAGGCACAGGCCATCTGTTCTCACATGGCAAATCACTGTTGCTGGGGTAGCTTTATGATTACATTTTCTCTGTTTAGCCTTGATACAAAATTATTTCTTTATCTCCTGTGAGTTTCTGTGTTTATTTTGTAGTATATAGTACTCTGTCTCCCCTGGAGTGACTTGGCCTTATTCTGTGTACCTTTTCCATGGACCACTGGAGAATGTGCCTGGCTAGCTCCGTGTTCACCCTTGAATCCATTCATCCTTTTCCCCTACCATACCTCTGAAACCTGTTGCATCTCTGTTTTTTTGGGTTCCATTTAAATACCTTGCTATCCTGAAACTGCTCTTTGTGTGTGTGTGTGTGTGTGTGTGTGTGTGTGTGTGTGTGATGTTTCTTCTAAAATTCAGCCCATTTTTCCCCTGAATTTGTAGCTCTTCTTGAGCATTATAAACGCATATTATAAAGTTGGCTTTTCTCAAATATTAAGATGAGTGTTTTATATATAAGATTGTTATAAATACATATTATGGTATTGGAGGTTTTTTTTTCTTATCGCACCCGTTTAGGGTAGATACTCTATGTGTGGTATGGAAATGGTTTTAAAGCTATAGTTTTCTTTAAGAGTAAAAGTAAGTTCATAAACTGTCTTTGTAATAAGTGAACTGACTGCCTGGTCAAGATAAAACCCAGTGAAGACCCCTGCTGCTGATATGAAGACATCTGCTACTAATATACCAACTACCAGCCCTGACCATCTGTAGAAATTATAGACCAAGGCCCAAATTAAGACTGATAAGAAGAATTAATTAAAACCACAGCCAAGAAACACACATGCTCTAAAATGGCAGGACCAAGGCATGACCATGCAAAACAGCTCCTAAAAACATGGAAATAGGTTCTTAGAAAAATTTAAATATACCTATTTAAGGGGGGGAGGGGATTTCTCTGTCTCTAGAGCAGCAGGTGTGCTCTTGGCCAGAGACACCCTGGCCGTGTATTTTGCTTTATTGCCTTGTCCTTGTTGTCTTTTATTAAATCTTTTAAATCCTACCAAAAAGATGAACTTCATTTTTCACAGTGAGAATCTACCTCCCAGCACCTGCTGTGCTACTCCTGCCCCTGACTGGTCAACAGCTTCTTAACATGCAGCTTAAATTCTTGGTACCTGTTCTGCTCACTGAAACAAGGGTATGGTGTCTGATACTTTCACCTTCATAGAGGCATCAGCACAGTGCTTCTCTTGATTGGACACTCTAATAAATTGTCTGGCTTGTTTCCCTCATTTCATGAAAGTTGCTTATTTGCTTCCTGTACCACCTCAGCCAGAGAATAGAAGTCACCTTTGTGGTGACATTGTATTAGGAAACTTAGACTTTGTGGTCTAATTATGTCTTGAATTATTTAAACAGAATCTAGCTGCATTAGACTTCTAAAATTTACTAGTTTAGGAGTTGTGCAGCTAATTTATCGAAACTAACTGGTTTCTTTAAGTTTTTTTATCCTTGGGGAAAAGAAAAAAAAGAAGGTTGGTCTCAGGCAGAGTTATTCAGTGTTTTTAAGCAGAAGAGACTGAATCCTATGATCTCACAGAAGGCCAAGAGCTTCCTGCTGTGGAGACAAACACAGACCACAGCATGACTGAAGCTGAAGTGGATCTGAGGTACTGCTCCTCCATTGTGCTGCCACTTGCATTTGACTGACCCTACAGTGAACCAATCCAGGAAGCTGTAAGCCAAGGAAATGCCCTTATTTGTTAGGAAGAGGAACAGTTTTTCTGTTAGTACAGGTCACTGAACCCATGGTGGCCCACTGGCCCATGGTGGAATCCTATATGCACGAGTTCAGAAATGGGAGGAGAGCAGGGAACTGTTTCTCTTCATTTCAGGCAGATTTTTTAGGTTGGCTAATTAGGAGTCTGAAGCTATGGATCCAGCATTGGGGTCTGTAGGATTTATGGGGTGATGTAGATAACATGGTGTAACAGTGCTCCTATTAATTCTCACCTTTCATTCATTAGCGTCTAAGCAACCAAAATGTGATTTTTCGGTGGATGTTGGGTTTTTTGGGTTTTGTGGGGGATTTTTTGTGGTTTTGCTTTTAGTAAAATTTGCACTAGCTAAACCATGCCTTTTCAGAGGTGCCCAACCTTGGTCTGAAAAGAGAATCCATTATCTTTCTTGTTCCAGATCCTGTCTTTAAGGAAAGCACCCATGAAAAACTAATTTGCAGTTATCAGGTTTCAGATTCTAGCAGGGAGTGAGCTGAAATGTCAGAGCCCTTCAGTTTCTAAAATTTTCATAGCAGATACTTCTCTACTACATTCCC
The DNA here is from genome assembly GCA_013397245.1 of Thryothorus ludovicianus. Classification (NCBI taxonomy): domain Eukaryota; kingdom Metazoa; phylum Chordata; class Aves; order Passeriformes; family Certhiidae; genus Thryothorus; species Thryothorus ludovicianus. The sequence continues at coordinate 49,049 of VZTB01018371.1, forward strand.
TTGCTCTTGGGAGTTTCTTTGGGCTAAGTTCCATGCATTTTAGAGAGTTGAGTTTTCAGGTGGAAAGCACCTTCCAGCCTTTTTTTCTGATCCAGGATTTTTAGTAGCCATGAGGCATGGATTACTGGACTCTACTGTCTCTCACCAGCAGGCAAGGACAGAATTGCCTCCCTCTTTTTTTTGTGTTTCTCTCTGTAGCAATGCTCTGCTCTGTATGTATGACCTCTATGGCTTATTCATAGATGTCTAAGTGTGAGTTTAGTTGTATTAAGAAGCATTTTGTTGAAGATGCACTTTTTTTTCCCCATTTCTATAAAGAAAAAGGAGTGGTTGCTTCTCAAGCAGAGATGAAGCTTATGGGGCTTTGAGCCAACAGGACAAAAAAGAAAATGTAAAAGATGGAAATGCAAAGGGCAGGTAGTCAAGTAGTTTGTCACTCTTGTGACAATTATCTGAGGGAAATGACAGGAGCCATTTTGTCTCCAGGGCTCAACCTATCTGGTTGCATAGGTCTTGCAGCCTCTTTTCAAGTCTGGTGGCAGCTCAGGAGCTGGTATTTCTGGTGTGCTTGTTGCTTGTTTTGCAAAACGCATTTTCTTTAACCTTGCTGCCTGTGTTTCTGATTGGGGTGAGATACACATTTTTCCCCTTCCAAACATCTCAGTCTGGACTTGAACCAGTAATTGTTCTGTCTGTGGAGTATTTATTATTAGAAGCATTCGCCAGGAGCCAGCTTACTCTGGCAAGCTGAGCACAGAATGCACAATTACTCATTGCAGGTTAAGATGGGTTTGAAAAATTACTATGAGCATTGACCAAGTCACGTACAAAATTTCCTTTTCCAGTACTTTACTACAGCTATGAATAGAAATTATTTTTTACATTAAAATATGGTGTAAGGTTCATGATGCTTTTTTATAGAAACAAGTTCTGACCATATTAGTTCTGTAATAGGAAATTCTCAGAATCCAGTCACTTGGCATAGCACTGGAAAATGAAAGATCAAAGTATAAATGTAGTTTATGACAATGAATTTGTCCAGAAGAACGCATTTTAAAGTTTTGTTGGGGGTTTTAGTGGTGTGTTTTTTGATTGTTTGTACTGGGGGTTCTGTTGGTTTTTAGAGTTTTTTCCCTGACACAGCAAGCTGATGTAGAGTCTGATAGCAGAGGAAGGCACATGCCTCAGTCATAGAGCTGCTTAACTCCACAGGGAGGAAAACTCCTGGGTGGGAAGCAATTGTTTGCATGTTCTGGGAGCGTGCAGGCAGGTACTGACAGTTGTGAACCAGATGGCATTCTCAGCTCATGTGGAAATGGTTTTACAGGGACAGTCCTGACCAGCTTGTAGAGCTCTCCATAACCTTGGCAACACCCTTGTTCCTTGGAAACTGACTCAGACAGCAGTGCAGAAAGAAATGAAACAGACCACGCTTGCATGTACAAGAATTTTTGTATATTTTTTTAGGATGTTCTTGCATAGACTAAATATCACCACTCGAAGCAGTGCACAGACTGTGAGGGTGCAATATCCTGGGGATTCCTTTGTTGGAGGAAGCACCAGCTTGAGCTGTTGTGGCATTGCTGCACCAACAATTTTCAAAGGAATATGAGTTGACGTCTGTGTGGACTCTCACTGTGCTGTTGGATTGGGTCATGCAGCAAAGGTCTTATGGAAAGAATGGGTTTTTTTTCCTATCAGCAGGGAGGAGAGAGTGGAGAGGAAATATGCAGTTTCCTAGAATCAGTACAGTTACCTGCAGAAATTGCTGTGGTGCATTCCAGCCCACACAAGGCACTATGGAAATCTGTAGGAATTACCCTCCCCTGTGCAGCTGTAAAGGCTGTGGCCAGGTAGCATCTGGGACAAGGTGCTGTTGTGGCAATGACCAGAGGCAAAGGTCAGATTTGATAGACCCCAGGACTATGTGTCAGAAGGACTGCTCAAGAAGAAGAGAGACAGTGGGGAAAGAGGGAAATAACCCAAAATCTTGATAGAGTAGGGACAATTGAGGCAAAACTGATTCTGCCAAAGAAATATTTAATCACTCTGGCTGAATGATTTCGTAATAAAGCTCCAGGATCACCAGAGGCAATAGCTAAAGTACAAAAGGTATGGATGGCTCCAGAGAGTCACAAACTCTCTTTGGAAGGTGTTTAGCTAACAGGAACTTAAATGCCACTGGAGTCCAGCTTACTGGATGGATGTGAACACTTGATCCAGTATGTTTTCTATATGCACCAAGAGTTTAAAGAGCAGAGTGAGTGTGCTCAGTGGTATCCATCCACTCCACCTGAAATGCAAGTACATTATCTACAGCCTGGAGGTGATGTGTTAATTAAGGCATTCTTTAGGAAAACCAAATTAATACCTGTGTGAGAAGGTCCATGTACTGTTTTACATGTATTGTGTTCCTAATTTGCTGTTAAAGATTTAGGTAAGGAAAATTGAATATACAATTCTCACATCAAACAAGTAATGATGATCAACCAGTTGATAAATGACTGGCTTCTGAGAATCCTTCATGATTTTGTATTTGGAATCACTTAAGTATTTGTGCATTAGAATCTATAACCTCGGACTCAACCCTGTGGTAATCTTGTTAGTTTTAATTCTGTTAAGTTTGCTATTTGTAATAATGCTATAGAAGGACAGTAGTTAAACACCTTAAAATTGTTTTCTTTTTTCTTTTACTACATTAGCAGGTATGCTTAGTTAAAAGAAAGAAAGGACTGTTCAGGAACACACCTGGTGCAGGTAGCTGGGTGTGCAGCTGCAGTGGGAGCTGCAGGTTGTGCCCTGGATGGCAGAAAATGTCTGGAGGCCCAGGCAAGGGACCATGAACTGGTTGCCACCCCTTTGCCAAACGAAGGGCATGGGGACATGGAGGGCTGGCTGGCTGGTTCATCCAGAGACTCTGTGGAACCCAAACAAAACAGGAGAAGACCCCAGATAAATATTCCCATTTACCAAGAGGGATATGCAAGGGGCACAAAAAGCATGAGGGGAACATAGCCTGTGAGGTCACAAAAATCCAGTAGTGCCATGTGGCTCCTGAATGGTCAAACAGCTGTCTGCAAGCTAAAATGGGATTATAGAGTCAGAGAATGAAACTGTAGATTTGCAGGCAGCAGAGGAAGGATGAACCTGCTCTTCTGAGCATGCTCCAGCTAGGGGTAAGAGTTCCTTACAAAAATGGTTGCAGAAGAGCTGGAGAGGGATGATTTAAGTGACTAACAGTGTGATTTGTCATGTTTTTGTCAGTCCCTGGAAACCTTTTCTGTGTAATAACAAATAGAATATCTGTTGGGATCAGCATTGAGCTTGAAGACTGAAAAAAAATTGTCCCATTTAGTGTCATTTAGTCTGATATGACATCAGTGCAGCAAGTGGCAGTTGCCCCACTTACGCTAAATTTTATTATGAAAGTACTTGGTAATATGAAGACTACATGGCAAATCTATAAATACATGAATTTTCCTAGCAAAATACCCTGTCTTCCAGAATTTGAATAAAATTATGGAATCTCTCATCAAGAACTTACTGTTATGTTCCTAACCTCTAAATAACTTTTTGACAAGTTTATTTAATACTTGATGATTATGGTGAGTGCATCCAACATAGAATTTTTTGAATGAGTAAGATGAACACAGCTTTTTCTGGAATGGAGGTTTAAAATGATTGATCTCAGGCTGTGGGCCCTTTAGTAACCTGATTCTATAGGTTATAACACGACCATTGAGCAACAGTTGTTTTCAGTTTGCTGTGTGCCTGAGTGGTTTTTTCAAGATAAAAGATAAAATCCTGTTCTTCCAAGAATAAGGACTCAAGGAAGATCCTTTTGACCACTCTGAAAACTGACTTGGAATGGCCACATTTTGTGGAAGATGAGTAACATGCTCTGTACAAAGGCAGAGAGAAGGGAGAGGAAGTGCCTGATGGGACAATTTGCATTAGCTGAGGATCTGGTCACACTCTAGTCCGGGATCAGGTGATGACAACATACCCCTGTGTGTCAGGTGTAGGTTGAGTCTGATACTGTCAGTACAGCCTCTGTTGAGTTCTTGCTTTTATTCAGTTGTATTTGTTCTGGCTGCCAGCAGACTACTCAAGCTTTTCAGTAGTGATTTGTATTGATTTTGCAGGTACAGATACTTAAGCTGCAGTTAAATGTTCATTGTAAGCAAACCATAATGTTTGCCTGTTAAATTAGTGGAGGTTGAGCTGGTTATGATATCAGAGGAATTTCCTGGAGTTGGATTTAATGTTCTGCTTGTTTCAGATTTGGAGCAACTCTGTCAAGGACATTGGTGGAAGATAATAGACTTTCATATTCTCTGGCTCCCTGTTGTTTTGCTTTTACTGCTGAGGTGTGTTTGGGGAGGATTAGGATCACATAAACCCCTGGCAGTGTAGGCGTGCTTTTCTGGTGTTCGTTCCTAATGATTTGTTTTCATAATTACCTGTGCTGATTCTCCTGCAGATAGGTGAATTTGGCACAGAAATTACTGGTGTGTCTGGCTGTTCTGTAAGGTGTGTAAATACAGTCTCTGGCAGTGTGGTGTTGTTTGGGGGTTTTGTTTGATTTCCTCTAGTCCTATGCTGTTACTTTCATTGTGCAGGCAGTGATAATTCAGTTGGCTGTGCAACTGGGTAGCCATAATAATGCTGTCAAGGTGCATCTGTTATTTCTAGTATGTATGTTCTTCTTAGTGTAGCCTCAGTGTTAGCAGAGAATCTGGACCTTGATTGATTGCAGTCTGTCTTGATTGCAGCTTTGTTTGTTTTTCCCAGTCAATCCTTAATGGTCATAAACCGTTCAAAGATGAAAAACAGTCCCAGCGTCTTGCAACCTCACCTTTAGATGTTTTGATTTTTACAGAAGTAAAATGCTGTGAACAGCAAGTCCAGAATTTCTAAGGGTGATGCCATTCCCTGCCTATGAGAAGAGTATGTCCTGGAGGAGCCTTTAGGCTGCAGCTGATAGGAGTTGAGCCTGCTCTCTAAGCAGGGTTTACTGCAGCAGGGACAGGCAGTGAAGGAAGATGTATCTGCAAGGAATAATTCAGAACCTTATGAGCTCCTGCTGTCAGATCTTCCCTAACAGTGTATGGCTTGTTTTTCATTGCTGTTTGAAGTTCAACAGGGAGTATGGTGTATTCCAGGGCTAAGGGGCAGTTAGTCCAGTGCACTGTAGATTTTTTAATCAACTTCTTTTCCTGTACTGTTATACACATTCCTACCCTGATAACAGAATGTTAGCGCATGGTACAGAAATGTAAGGATTTTTTCTTTGTTTCAAAGGGAGTGATTTAAATTTTATGGTTTGTACTGTGTGCTGGAAGGAGATGATATTGGAAAAAGAGTGAGTCCATGCAGCTATTGCTGCCATTAACTGAGCCCTAGTGCTGCTGAGCAGTGGCACTTGGAAACCCTGCTGGTTTTTGTTTTCTTACTTCTAAGCATTCTCAGTCTTACTTGTTATGTTCTCATCTTAGTCCCCACCCCATCTGTTTCGTTCATGTTCATGTTGGGAACAGCTAAATTATGCTTAAATTTTATTTACAGCTATTTTTTGGTTGTTCCTCCTATGGAGGTATTGGACATTGGATCTGATTTCTATACTGCATTTTATCGGGCTACTTCATTTGGTTTTGCAGTTATCCAATTATGTCTTACTCAAAAAAGATCTGTAGTTCACATCAACATTCCATAACACCCCTGGGATCTGCTCTTAAGGTGGATCATGCTCCTGAGATGGTTCATGGTGGGGAATTTGAGCAAGTTAAGAGGGTCATGGGTTACAGCAGTCTAAATTGTTCTAATTTGTAGACTTTGAGAGGTAAGGATGTGTCCAGAAATGAAGTGGGATATTGCAATTCGTCCACAGTGAGATTAAGACCCTTTGTAAAGTCGTAAGAGACAGAATTCCATGGCTTTGTCCTGCTGTTTAGTAACCACCTCATGTCTGATGAGTTTTGAGCTTAATGTTTGTGTGAGTGTGGCTGAGTTTGGAGCATTCCAAGCGTGGTTTACTAGGGCTGAAGCAAGCCAACATATGAAAGATCTCATATATTCATTAGGAATTCCCACAGGGTGTGCTTGGTATTTATAAGTTTAATTTTAAGAGTGCTATAATCCTGTAAAATGAGGAATTTTTTCCAATAAAACCATTTAAAATTTTGCTTGCGTGAAAGAGAGCCTTGTAAGATAGGTGGTTGGGCTGTGTGTATGAGACTTTTTCCATTGATTCTTTATTTTTTGTTCTCTGACCACCTTGAAGAGCTAAAGAAGACATATGTATTATATACACACTCCTTCTGCTGAAAGTACCTCACCAAAATACAAGTTGGGCCACAGGTCCATCTAGGCCAGTATCCTGATCTAAGCTGGCCAGGAATGGGTATCTAGGATAGACAATAAAAGCTGGAAAAGCATATAAAATGACTCCTCAGACTTCTCTTGCCACTTTCAGTGAACTGGTGAGCATGGAGTTTTTTTGCATTTCTTTCACTATAAATGCCAAGATTAAATTTATAAATCTGTGAAGTTAATATGTTTGTGAAGTTTGTATAGTTGGCTGAAGGAGATATCAGTAAAGAGATGATTTCACACTTCTTCATGCTGAGGTTGGCCAAGAGGTGTAATTTGGTCCTACTATTGTCACTGTTTTTTTCTGAGCTGCTTTCCTTTGTGCTTCACTTGCTGTTTCTAGGAAGGCAGTTTTAGAGTATCTTAGGCTTGTTCAGCTCCCTTGCATGACTTCATGGGGCAGGGATACAAGAATTTCTTGTCATCCTGTCCATTTCCTACAGGAAAAGATAAACTGAACGTGCTTGTTTTCACAGTCACTCTGCTTTAAATTGTGCCTCTTTGTATTCAATGGTCTGTACATTTTAAGGGTAAGGAGAGTGGTGCAGTGTCTGGGTTTAAGATGCTTGGTTAACATTTAACATGCAGAAATGATGTTCTCTGCTGTGTCCTGAGAAGGAGAGGCACTCTCTTACCACTCTCCCACTGACCGTCTCATGTCTTTTCCCTTCTGTGCTGATGGTTTCTGCACAAAGGTACCTTTATTCCTTCTCTTACCTGTTGTGATTCTCCTGGCTTTTTAGGTTAATGTGTTTTTTGCTACGGGTGCAAGTAATGCTTGCCCCATAGGCCTGAGAACGTTTCTGCAGTATTTGTACTACCTCAGGAATAAAGTTTAGATTTGTGCTGCTGCTGTGGTCTAAAACAGCCTGGAATTTGTTTCAGACTATAATTAAATTGGCATTTGCTTTGGCTGCATTGTTCTGACGATACCAGAGCATATCTGTAAACTTAATTCTGTAATTCCATATTGCCAAATGGCTGCTATTCATGGTATTGCCCAGGAGGATTTTATTCCATTTCAAAACCAGATTCCTTTAAATAACAGACATGATATCTTTGTACACATGTATTAAAATTTTGATAAAGGAAATTGGAGTAGTAGTGCACCAGGGAAAGCGATTGTACCTTGCCTGGCTTTGAGCACTCGTGGGTTTTCATGCTCAGTCTCTCCTCTAAAATTATTCATTGGGATCACTTTCTGCCACAGTCACCAGACTGAAAGCTTACTATGCACGTGCATCATTAAAGTGATGTGAAGAGACCTCCAAGAGTAGGGAGGTGATACTTATTTCTATGTCAATGTTTGTAACATTAGAAGTTTGGGGCAGTCTGTAGTTAACTAACTTTTCTTTAAATACCAGAAGAAAAGCCAACATTAAGGGAGATTTTTACAGAGATTCTCTGTCCTGTGCCTCCTGAGGTGAGGTGCAGGGAGGTTGTGTGCTCAGCATCCAATGGTAGCTGAGGGGTGGCTGGTTTGGGTGTTCTGGTGAGCATAAAGGAACTTGGGAACAGCATTCCACTTGCTCATTAGAAGTAGCACAAATGTTGTGCTGCCAAACACAGCAGGTTTCTTACTTCAGTACCCAATGATTGAAAGCACAGCTACCCCATACAGATGCTGGACTCTTTCAGGGAGAATTCAGAACATTTTGCAGCACCTTTCTTCTGAATCTCTTTAATACCCAGTATTTTCTTATTTCTATCGTTTTGATTGTCCTTTAGCAGATGTTGGATTGAACATTTCTCAGCAGCCCTCTTGCTGAGTTAGTCTCCTGCTCTTTTCTTTCTGTGTAGTTATCTTCTATATCTGGAATGAAATCTTTCGTGAAGATTTTTATAAGACCTCTGAGATCTTTTGTTCATATTTTGTTTGATCATCCTTTTTCTTGCACTTTTGACATACTTCTGTCTGCTGCTTCCTTGTGCACACTACGTGCTGGCCACTTCATAGCCTTCCCTCTCAGTCCTTTTATTGATAGGGAATGCATTCTTTTCTCTATTTGAGCTCCTAATTAACTGGTAACTTTTTTTCCCTTTGTAGACCTGAAGAAATGTGATGGTTGAGTGACTGGCTCTAGTATTTTTTTTTAATTTGGTATTTATGTTGTTCATCTAAGTCTGCAACCAGAGTGCTGCAGTAAAACTCATTTTAAGAAAGGAAAATATTCGTATTTTTGGGGAATGACAATAGAATTGCTAAGATCCATGCTTAGTAAAAGATCCAGCCTACTTCTAAAGCCAGTAAAATACCTGAGCAAGATCTTTTATTAGGCCTATTTCATTCATTTTCTTCTAGGAAAGCTGAGTTAATATGTTTTTGAAAGTCATTTTTGCAGAAGACTTATAACAAAAATGCCCTTAAAATTAATATCAACATAGACTATCTGGAGCTCCGTATAAAGGCGGGAAAAAGGGGCAAGATGAACACACCAGGCACAAGTTATCTTTCTGTATTTTAATTTGATCATCTTTAGCACTCTGTAGGGTATGAGGAGGACTAACTTATACCTGGCTGAAGCCTTTTCCAACATTCCCCATCTGCTCTCCTCGGCTATTCATTACAGTGATGTCTCTGTAACCCTGGCCCTATGCAGTTCTTCTACCCTATTCAGACTTTTTAGGCTTATTGAATGCAATACCTGGCAAATCTTTTTGATTTGTGTTGGATGTCATCCAATGCAAGCCATAAAAACTGCTGAGGTAGCAGCTGCTCTGCTAAAGCAAGACTTCTTTGCCTGGTAACAGTAAGAGCCCTTGCAACATTTTGGTATTGGATTCTCATTGCATTGTCAAACCCAAGAGCCACAGACTCTCCTGCACGGTGATTGTCACCCTTTAGTTTGTGCTGCTGACTTGGGGCAGGGTTGTGTCTGTCAGGTTCTGCATGGAGTGAGCTCAGGTGTTGGCAGGGTGAGTTTGCCTTCTTTCCTAAGAGTCTGGTTCTGATTTAGTCGTAAGCAGGATCTGTGGGAATGCGGCAGGTTCTTATACTGCGACCTGTAATAATTTTGTCATTTATTCCCCCTGCCTCTCTTTTCTCCCCCAGATAAATGGCTCATTTAAACTGGGAGCTACTGAAATACTCTCTTGCTGGCAAATGCAGTGCCTAGCAGCAGTCATCAAGGACGAACCAAACATGAGTGGTGGAGGGGAACAGGTTGACATTCTCCCGACCAACTACGTGGTCAAAGATCGCTGGAAAGTGGTGAGTAGCTCTGGCTTTATACTCCTCCTTCTCCTCCTCTTCCTCCTCCTACTACTACTCCTACTCCTCCTCCTCCTATTACTCCTACTACTTCTACTACTCCTTCTCTTATTCCTCCTCCTCCAGTACAGCAACTTCCCTGCTTAATCCTGGCCTCTGGCAAGCAACAGTGGAGTGGTCAGGTTTGACATGTTAGCAAGATACTGCAGGAAGAAGGGTTTTAGAGTGGTATTTTCAGAAGGCTAAAACTGGATTTTTAGGTAGGATTGAACTGTTGCAGCATAGTGAGTAATGTTTTAGTAGGAAACTTAGATTTCAAATTACCGTGGCAAAGAATACTACGGACATGACTATAAATAAATTGGATTACAATAAAATAATGTAAACCCAAATGTTTTGGGTTGGAATGTCAGGTACTTCAAGAGTCAGAAAGTCCGTGGCTAGCTAGCTGGTTCAACTTCTGTGCAAATTTATTAGGATACTTCTTAAAATTATATTCCCATATGTTTAGAGTTTTAGTTCTTATCTCTTCCGTTGTGCAAAATGGACAGGCTTTGCTTTTAAAAATGCTGAAAAACATATAAATCCCATGTATACCATTGTCTCAATTTTTAGCTGGGATTACCAGCACTCTCTGAATCATTAAACTCCCAGAAGAAGCCTCACTAGTTTGAACTGCAAGTGGTTTGCACTAGTAGCACTGAGTTGTTCTTCATGCTGACTGGCTGTGGTACAGTGCCCTGTGAGTTTTGCAGTGGAGTGTGGAGAGCAGAGGACTAAAGGCACTTGGGACTCCGAATTCACTTCACTTCTAGGCTGTGGATAGGTTATTTTTCAGTAGCCCACTTCAGACAAAACATGATCCTTTCATAAGACACAGCCCTGTTCTTGTTGCTCCCTATTGCCTGTCTCTCTTCACTTTGTTCTAGCTTTCTCCACAGCCTTCACTTTTCTGTCTGGCCTATTGCTGAGCAGCCTATTTATATCTAAGCAATTCAAACTGTTCTTCATTCCCCTGGCTTCTTGAGAGCAGATGGAGTAGCTCAGTTTTCTCTGTGATTAGACACCAAGATTGAGACAACCCCTTTGCCCCTCCCAGAGCTTTCTGTCTCAGCTGAAGGAAAGCTTTGCTGTGCTCCTGCAGCTCTGTAGAGCAGCACATGTACTTATTTTGGAGGGATAATCTGTGGGCAGGTTAACTGGCATACAGGATTTGAAACATGCCCTGTACTTACCAGTGTCTCAGAAAATAATGGTTGCAGGTTTATCTGTCTCTCCCTGCACAAATGGAAATTTCCCCAGAGCCTAAAATTTGGTCAGATTGGTGCATGTTCTTTGCCAAGCTCAATTTCAACGCTCTCCTGATATCTTTGCTTCAGATGCATGATTGCTAATACTCATTTCCTCCTTAACATGGTGAAGAACTTGTTTACACTGCATGTGGCAGAAGATTGGAACAGGCTGCCCAGGGAGATTATGGAGTGTCCCTCTCTGGAGACATTCTAAACCCATCTGGATGGGTTTTTGTGTCACCAGCTCTAGGTGACTCTGTCATGGCAGAGGGGTTGGACTAGATGATCTCCAGAGGTCTCTTCCAACCCAGATAGTTCTGTGATTCTGGGATTCTGTATTCTCCTTCACTTTGGTTAACTTTAGCTTGTACCATTTCCTGTCCTTCAGTCTTGGATTTTCTCCTTCGTGAACAGGAGTGATTAAACTTCTGTAAATGATGGGAGTGTTTTTGTAACAAAGTCTAAACAAAGTAACTTTGTTCTTGGCAACAGCAGAACTCTCTCATGCACCAAAAACTCCAAATAAAGTCTAAAATATGCTCAGTGATGCTCACAGGGAACAGTTCAAATGAATTTTAAAGTTGGTAGAGGCACTAAATTGTGGGATTCAGTGCTTCATTGTTGCATAAATCTGTGAGTGGGGCCCATGAGAAACTCTACCCACTAACTGCCTTAGGAAAGATAGAAATGTGCAGCTGTGTTGTCAACAACAACTACCTCTAATTAGAGGAATAACCTTTTGTGTTTTGTAATGTGTCACAGTAGCCTTAAATACTGCAGTGAGGTCATCGCCCCACTTGAAGGCTCTGAGAAATGACATGACTTGCTAAAGGCTGTAAATAGCAATGAGAAATCCTTTTTCCCAGTTCTGAGCAGAGCTGGGAATTTGACCATGTGCTAGCTGACTTGTGCATTGTGAACCTTCATAGAACAGTCATTCTCTCCAACCTAAAAAAACCAGTGTGAAGTGCAGACCCTTTCCTTTTAGGCAGGCCTTCTGTGCCTTCCCCTTGCTTTAAGCTGGTGTGGGACCAGTCAGAACCATGAGCTGTGAGGAGCTTGGAGTAATCTGGAAAAAGTATCAAAATACTTCTGGTGGCCTGAGGAAAAGGACAGTGTAGGATCAAGTGACCAAGGAAAAAGGGACTGTACCTTACAGTGAGCATACAGGTGTAATATCAGGAGTAGCATTTTTTCCTTTTGTCACAGATCTTTCTGAATCTAATCCAAAATGTGCCAGCTGGATGGTCCAGTCTTTGCTGTGGGTGATGGATCCTGCTCAAACACGTGTGTGGCATATTTATGTGATGCTGGGGTGCAACTGCCAGAAGGTCTTTTGTGTAATTTGTCCTCCCAGTGTCTCTGACTGTCTCTGGCTGGGCATCTGCTTGAACCTTGTAGCTCTTAGTGCTGGCATACTTCCATTATTCAGCTGATTTCTAATTTTAGATTGGTGTAATGTATTCCTTGAGTTCCTTTCCTCCTTTTCTCCTTTCTGCTGACTGACAAAGCTTTGACAAATGAAGATGGTAGTTCTCTGCAGTTAGCCCATTGGTAGTTCATTTTCCTGTCACTTGAAGTCAGTAAAGTTTTGCTGTCTCACAGCAGCAAAATTTTTGTTCTTATGAAAAATTACATGGACAGACTGTGCTTATGGTTTTTATCAAAACTTGTAGATTTTAGAAGTATTCTTTGTAGTCATCATTCTTTACTTGCAGATATTTTTGATGCTTTGACTAGATGAAATTTAGACAGTACGGGGACCACGTGACTTTTGCTGAGTCCCCAGAGGGTCTTGATCCACGTGTGCTCTGAGTGATGTGAACAGCTTTGTTCAGAGAAGGGAACAAAGTCAAACGTAATTTGTTCTTGCTTTAAACTAGGTGTGGATGTTAAAGATGAATTTTAACGTGTCTCTTTATTTCACATAAATACCTTTTACTGGGGATTCACAACTGACACTTATTAGCAAGGCAGAGTTGACAGCTCCTGCACTGAGCTTTGAACACAAGTGATGACTCGTGTACATGTGTATGTTCTTTTGCTAGGTGCAATCCATGTTTTGTTTTCTTTCAGGTTTCCGAGCTTCTTGATCTGAAGCACTCCTGTTTATTTTGGAAACTGCTGGAAACCCCACCAAACTTTTGTGGATTCTTTACCTTGTCTTGTTTAAAAAGGCCATTTATGATTCCAAGAGGGAACCTGGGAAGGAAGGTTCTTTGTCAGACTTAGGGCCTGTTTTGGTCTCACTCTGAATTGCTTTAAGTGGGCTTTGACAGGTCTTCAGATGATTAAGAATGTAGCTGGCTAAGTTCTTTACTGGCATAAAACAGTTCATGCCTGTTTTACATGAGTTCATTTCCCTTGAGATCAGATCCATTCCTCTTCAGCAAGTGGAGTGGTCTCTGGAGAGTTTGATGAACAATGGTGAAAGGTCAACTCTTCCCTCGCTGTTAAGTCAGATGAGGCCTGCTGGCCATTTCTGGATCAGGTAGCCCATTGAGTTGGGCTGCAGGAGTTGCAGGCTTGGCTATAAAAGTGATCCTAGAAGACAGCCACAGTGGTCACTGTTTGACTTTGTCAAATCTTTGAAGCCTGTGGATGACAGCCTTGACCCTAGCTGACTTCACTGAAGGTTTCTGGCTTTTCATTTGATCCTTTGCCCTGAATTTAGAGTGCACATTCCTGTACATTGCCACCAATCCTGACACCAAACCATTCCTGCTTTGGTCCTGGAATGTTATCCTGGGAAGGTCTAGTCTTTATATAATATCCTTGGAAGGCAGACTTTGTTTAGAGCAGTGGTGTCGTATATGCTCCTGGAATAAAAGATTAAATTTGTATTCAAGCCTATTTTTGGCTGCGGTTGTGTGTTGCCTTGGTTTTTTGAGCTGTGTCTGAAAGTACTGATTTTTGCTTAGTGAGAAGGCTGCGTGTTGCTGTTGTTGTTCTGAGGTTTTTTTTAGTAGGCTTTGGAAGATTGTGCTACAAGGGTCTTTTTCAGGATGAATCAAAAATATTTCAGAATATTTAAAGGAAGCTTCAAAGGGAGCCATCTGTGTCCTGTGTAACTCCTGATTGTCTGTGTCCAAGTCCAAATACCCATCTGTTTGATCAGATGAACTATTCAGTTAATTCCAGAGTCTGGAATAGATACCTGGACACCCAGCTCACATAGGGGCTTGTGCAATTAGGTGGAATGAATCCTGCTGGTGTTGGCAGCTCTTATCCCAGTCATAACAGTAAGTGGGCTGTAGAAAGTAGGAAAAAGGACTAGAAGATAATATCCCCAAGGCAATGAAGCTTAACATGGGCTGATGACTCATGATTACCACTTAAGTGATTCTAGTTAGATGTTTTATTCTCTTCCTTGACTTTGTGTTTTCAGTTTCATTACATTGAGGTTTTTTGAGTGGTATGTGCCCATCTCTCCTTTGTGTCCAACAGAAGGCTATCCTAATTTCACTGTAGAAAGTGAACTCCCTCAGAGCACCCAGGCAATGAGGCAATGGATGTGTCATAAGCCCCTGACCTCAGTCAAGACTTTGACTTACAACAGCTTGCTTTGGAACAAAGCAGAGGAAATGGCTGCTGATGGCCTCTGGATGTTACCAAAAAATCAAGAAATATGGCAGTGCTAGTGGTGATGTTGAATAGATGGTACCATCTGGTATGCTGGGAAAAGTATGTCAGAGAATAATTTCCATAAGAGTGTGAGCAACCATGCGAGGAAGGGAAGGAACCTTTAGAGCCTTCCATTGTTTAGAACGTGTGTGTAAAATCAGTTTTCTGATTCAGCAGAAGCTTTGATCTTGATCTCGTGTGATCTCCCGCTTGTTTCTCTGTAGACCTTTATGTGTCCTCCAGTTTGGCTGTTTTGCCAAGTGTGCAGTCTCAGTATTGTACTTTTTTTCCTGAATCTGCTCCTCTGATGGATACATTCCTTTGCTTTTTCTGAGGTAGCAGTCCTAGCCTGTCCTTAGTTCTTCCAGACTCCTGATCGTTCTTTTACTCTTAAAATTAACAGCTCCTAATTCAGTGAGAGCTTCTAGAGTGAGATGTTCAATACTGTGCATTGTACATGCCTGGACTTTCCTATGGATCCTATCCTAGTCATATCACTGTGTTGTTCCATTTGTATTGTGGTACCTTTGCATTTTGACAACTGTGTTGGACCATCAGAGCTGTTCCTGTTAGGGCCAATGAATGGAAAAGGATCATTGTGTGTGTCTGTGCTGGCTCAGCAATATTTCTCCCCAGATCTATTTCTTGAATTAATCAATACAGTGAGACATTTGGGTAGCCTGTATTTTTTCTCCATACCAGCTATGTTGTGTTGTATTTTTCACTGTTGACTTTAGCCTGTTATCTTACCCATTTTCTGCCTGAGAGTTTTTTAATCTTCCTCAAAGTCCCTCCAGATCCCAGTTTACCTTTTTGCTTTCTATAGCTTTTACTGCCCCTTTTTCATTAATATATCAGATAAGAGAAGATCTTGTGTACTGAATCCTGAGATATTAGCTGACATGCTGTTGCTATGCTGAATGTAGCACTGTTTTAAAAGATTTTTAATAGCCAGCTCACTTAGTGTGAATTTCCAAGTGGAAGTAGGGCTGCACTGTAATAATTTATGAATAATCTGTGGTGACCTAGTTATTGGCTGTTTACTGTGAATTTGCCTGTTTAGCCCTGTGGAAGGTCATGAGGAAAAATGACAAGTTTCTCTGGACAGCAACTTGCAAAGGGTTATCGAGTAACAGCTTCAGAGACAAGGCTGGCTGTCAAGTTGTTAATATGGAAAACACTTCCTTCTTCATGTGGAACTGTTCTTCTTGACCTAGGAGCCAGAAAAGAAAATTATTTGGGTCTCCTTTGGGATGAAAAAACCCTGCCCTTGGTAGGCAGGGCCCTTTGTTCAACAAACTGGACAGATGCACAGAACAGGCCTTTGGTGGTACAGAAGACACTAAATATCATCTGAACCTCGTTAAATATTGTATAACATCCGTGTTTGCCTATCTGTCTGATGGAAATTCTTTTCCTCTCTAAGTGTTACTGCTGCTGTAGGAAAGAGGCGGCATTCAGGACTTCCAGAGCAGTTGTTAACAGAGGGAACACAAAATGCTGAAGGGAAGGGCTGCAGCTTGGTTCAATGAACAAATGCTAAGCAGATCAAGGGAGCCATCATCTATATCTGCTGTAAACCTGAATTTCCTCTTGGGCAGCTCAGTAGGCTTTAAATATATCTAAGAGAAACAAATATAGACTTATTTTCCTGGCATAGACATTGACTCTTGCAACACATAAGGAGTCTGTACTATACATGATTATATATAACTGCATGCACATATACTGTCAAGTCTCAGCAGAAGGAGGATCAAGGAATCACCTTCCAGGAAAGGCAGAGGATCCTGACTTACTCTCTTTATGGGAGGCTACTCTAAAACAGGCAGACAGTCTGAAGGTACATATCAAATATGGTGAAACTTAGACATCTTTAGCTTTGAGTTTATGTCAACTGAAATTGTGGACTCCTATTGTGAAACAGTCTTTAATTTTGCTCAGAGACACAAAAAACATAGTTTGCTTTGGTTTCAAACAGAAGAGAAAAAGATACTGAGAAAGAATGGGAGTTGTACTGGTGGCTTGTACACAGCTGTTTTGAGGTAATGCTGTTGGCAGTTCTTTGAAACGTGTCACTGAAGTAACTTCACTACCAGAGCAGGTAAAGCGTCTTGTAAAAGATTCCAGTGGATGCTCTGTTTTTAAAATCCTTTGAATGAGATGTAAACTTCATTTAACTTCTTGAAAGATTATTCCAACTACCATGGTAATGTTTTACTGCAAAGATGTATTTGTCGGATGGGAATGACATTTGCATCTACCATAGTCTGGACAATGGTTCTGCTATCTCCTTGAAGGATCTTTCCTTGAATTTTGGCAAGAATGTCATGGAGGCAATAGGCATTATCATTTGCTTTTCAAAGTATCACTGGTCATTGCTTCCTAGGTTTGTTCTTTGTTGTTAGAGCAAAGAATTTATACATAGCACAGTCAAGTGGGTAGCTGGACTTTCACCAAGCTGTGCAGTGAAGGGATTCAGGCACAGCGCAGATTGGGACCTGAACTTGTTCTCCCTACACAGTTGAGGAGCTGGCGTCATGAGAGCCAGCTTGATGTTCCCTCTTATGTGTGTTGTACCAAACCTCTTTGGACTTTTTCAGCTGAAGAAGATTGGTGGAGGTGGCTTTGGAGAGATTTATGAGGCGATGGATTTGCTGACCCGTGAGAATGTGGCCTTGAAGGTAGAATCAGCTCAGCAGCCCAAGCAAGTTCTCAAGATGGAAGTGGCTGTCCTGAAAAAGCTGCAAGGTAAGGCACAAAGCCGTTTGGAAGTGCTACAAGTTACTGTGCATGTTAACAATTAGAATCTAAAGTTGCAAATAGTTCTTGTAGTTTTCTCTTGAGCTTCCATCTAGATATGATGTCATGTTAAGTCATCCAGCTCAGAAAGTTGTTACATTCTGCAACTCAAGTGAGATCCAACAACAGCGACTATTTTGTCTGTCAGGATATAAGGACTAGGAGACTTAGACTGAACTATTGGTCCACTGGTCTATGCAATCTAGTGATACTGATTAGAAAATAAGGAATAAGGAAGAAGAAGAAGCAGCATCTGACTAAGAAATGAGGTTGCCTTCCAGAGGACCTAGAGCACTGAAGCATGACAGAGTCCCCAAGTAAAATGGCTGACTAGTAGAGGACTGCAAAAAGTGAACAACAGGAAGTATAGGGAAACTGACTATTAGCTAATTTTTCATGTACCTCACTGTCCTGAAGGCTACGTGTGAAGTGATGTGCCTGTTTTTAATGAGGGTGCCTTTTTTTAATGAGGGTGCAAGGGAGCTGTCTTGATGCTGTTGTTCCTGGCTGAAGGAGGGAGGCTTCTACTAAAAAGATTGCTATGGAGGTGTGGGAAACTAGGGCTTGTCTCTGACTGCCCTGGAGACTCAGAGACCCAGGCAGGGGGCTCGGAGATCTTGGCACGGAGCCCAAGACACCTGTGGTTTGGATTTTAGCCCATGGAAATGATTACCAGCTTTATGTGAAGAATTACAAGTCACAAGAGTTTAAATAGAGTGATAATTGGTTTGTCACAGGGTGAAAAAGTAGATTCTAGTGGGTTTTAGTATATTGGAGTAAGTGAGGACAAGATAGAGGATCCTCGTGGTTTTTAGGTTTCTTCCTCCTTGTTCACCTACTCCATTTTCCTGCTGTGATGGTGGCACTGGTGATTGGTTTAGAGTAGCAACCGACTGTCTAGCATTGGTAATAGGTATTGGAAAATAATTGTAAATAATGTACACATAGTTTTTAGTATAAAGGACAAACACCGCCCTGGGGGCACGGAGTGTGCCTCGGACTGTCCTGCCAGACAGAGCTCAGCAGGTCAGAGAAAGAATGTTACAGATAAAATAAACAACCTTGAAAATAAGAACCAAAGATTCTCAGCTCCTTCTTCTGTCTTGAGCCAGGGATAAAAGAAATTCTAATATCTCGGAAACTTCTGCAGCACAGAAACCCAACATGGAGGGATATAAACAAGGAATTTTTAAATCTGCCTTTGAGGAACTGAGAACTGCTGTTGGCTGAAGGGCATTGTACATGGATTTCCTTTTTAAGGCAAAGCCAGCTATTGCCAGGTACAGTTTGTATGTTAAAGTATAATATATATTTGAAGGGATGTTCCTTTCTGCAGGATTCCCACTTGGGCTGAGGAAATACCTGCTGAAGCAGTGAGTAGGATCCTTATCACCAGGGCTTGTGCTTCAGAGATAATGTTGTGGCCCTATGAGTCTATCCCTTTGCCTTTGTAAAAAACCTCCAGAGAGATGATTGGATTCAAGGGTGAGACTGTTGCAGGCCTCCTGAAATAGGTTACTCAACTTTTGTGACAGATTGCCTCTAGATAAAAGCCAGTGAATTATTTTTGAGGGTCAAATTGTTTCCCACATTTCAGCTCTCCCAAGAGGACTGATAAGGCCTCATTTGAATACTCTGCATTGTAATAGATGCAGCTGAGCTGTGTAAAGGAGAAATCAGCCCAGGTCATTATGAGGACTCTTGATCTGGGAAAGGCCTGGATATGCAAGCTCCCATAGAATGGCAGAGCAAGTGTCTGAGGTCTGAACGCATTGAAGTGAGGGCAAGCAAGGCTGTGATTGAGATTTTTTTTTTTTGGTTGTACACTTGAAACTGCTCTGAATCAAGTGAGGGTATGACTGTGTAGAACACTGGACTTCAAGAGACAATGCTGTTGTGCTGGCCTGTGCCAATAGGTGCAGCATCCAGGGCAGGGAATGCTTGAAATGCATGACCTGAAATCTGAACCTAAACCAGGACTAGGATCAGAAAATGTGCAAGGTGTTGGCTAATACTTGTGTTTATTTCTGGAAGATTGTTGAGAATACCAAATGCTTGAAAAAACACCCAGATTTGTGTACAGGATAATGCTGGTAACTGGGGGGAGGGAGTGGTGGTTTTATGGAACTTGGAAAAGCCCCTTGGCAAAGCAGTTAGTAAATATTCAGGGAAGGGACAGAGAAGACAGAAGAAGCAGAATTGGCTGTGCATCAGCTATCCTGCACGTAACAATGACAAATTACTTCAGCCATGTTTTTACGAATCAAGCTGCTCTGTGAGGAATTTAGCTTTTTTTGGTTGAAGGTTAATCCCCAAATGCTTTACTGAAATAAATGATAAAGTTAAAATAGGAAATTGGGTTGAGAGCATGGGGAATCACGTATTGTGTATGTTTTCACTGTGAATGTTGCAAAGAGGTGAGAAACATTTCAGAAAGGGAGATGCTGCGTTTTTCCAACAGTTGGTGGGTGGAGTAGGTTTTTGGTATTACCATAGGTGATACAGTCAGTTCATGGATTTCCAGATGAAAAGCAAGGGAACAATGTTGTCTAAAATTCCTCTGTACTTTTCTGGTAGAATTGAAAATTGCAGTCCCTCTTAAATAGCGCAGCTTTATTGTTTTCTATTTAGGTGTCACACCAACCTTAAAGGACTAATGAATGAGCTGCTGAACTTTCCAGAGCTTGTGATCAGAATCTTGCGAGTTGCTAGAGCTTGGGACAGAGGAGGTTGGCCATTGGCCCATACTGCAGACCTGGTTTGGGTACAGCCTGACCTTTGAGTGCAATGGCTCCTGGTTGGTGTGGACTGCAGGCTGTTGCTAACAGATAGGTTTTCTGGAACAGTTTGTGGAATAGCCACATAGGGAACACAGCTGCAGGTAGGTCCCTCACAATGTCCTTCCTGCACTAGCAACCCACACAGAGCAGCTGGGGAAGCAGTCAGGTAATGACTCTTCTGCAGAGTCTCTGTACCTTCTAATAGACACCATGTGTACTTTTCTGCTGTGAGGGTGGTCATGTGCTGGAACAGGCTACCCAGAGAGGTTGGAGATACTGAAAACCCAGCTGGATGTGACCATGGACAGACAACCTGCTCTAGCTGTCTCTGCTTGAACAGGGGTGTGGACTGGATGATCTCAAGAGGTCCCCTCAGCACAAATTGTTCTGAGATAGTTGAGCTTGGCTGTGTGAGATCACTGCCACATCAGTATCTCTCACCTGCTCTGTAGAGTCATTTTGTTTTGCTCATATCTGATTTCCATTTTCTAGATGTATAGTGTGTTTTCTACATCTATGTAGACATTAATATGTTTCCCAAAGGCAAAGATCTTTCTGACTTGCATTGTTACTTGCAGGGATCGTAAAACATCTTCTGACCAAACTTCCAAATCTGGTCACTGTCTTGGGTCTGTGAAACACAGCAATGGTGCCCTTTTATGCTTTGAATGAAACAAAATTGAGAAGTCACCTTATGGAGTTTCTTGCTCCTGCCAGTGAAGAGCTGAAGCTTTCAGTTATCCTGTTACTGCACCTTTACCCAAGAATTTTTTAGCAACATTTGTGTCTTTTTCTTGCCTTCCACAGACTTTATTAGTCAAAATCAAAATCTTCTGGTCCCACAAAGTTGCTTTAGAATATTTCCTTGTTCAGGCTGGGCTTGCAGGCCTCAGGACATTCTGTGTGATGCTACTTTATCTGGCCAATTCTAATCAGGGCATCACAAGATAGCTTTTTATTTTAATCCTTGTGAAGCACTGTTTGCCTTACATTGTCTTCTTGCTCCTAGAGAATTACACTACTAGAATTGAAAATCTTACCAGCAACAAATTCAGAAACTGTTTCAGGGATAGTTTGGGCATATCTGCACAATGACATGTGCATGAATACAGCTTCTCTGTCAGTATACTACTTTTGTGCCAAGCCCTCATTTCATTACTTTAATCACGAATGTAAAACTATCTTTAAGTGAGGGGTGTGTGCATTGTGTGCCATTTGCACACAATTTTAACATATTGGGATTTTCTACTTTGCAGTCTCGCATTTTGAAACCAAGCTTAAGCTGCACTGGCAAAACACTTCCTGCACATTGTCTCCAGCAGGGGAGGTTGCTGGTTTAGTTGTACCTGCCACTGTTTTGCTGTGTAGACAAGCCTTTGGATCACATACATTAAAAAGTAAATGGAAATAAGATCTGTATGGATAAGTGAATGAGTAACTTGCATATCCAGAGAGCAAGAAAGGCTTTGGCTGGATTTTCTGTGTTTCAGCCTCTTAAGCAATGTCTCCATTAGTGAGCAGTGCAGTACCTGCAGATCAGTGGGTAGCAGCAGCTGCTCGTGCCTATACATCTCCAGCAGATATGGCTTGGGGATTTTACACTATAAATGTCATGGAACCGGGGGATTCTGCTTTGAGTTAGTTCTAATCTGCTCTCCTGTTTGAGGGTGCATTTGTTGGTTTGGTCTCTCATTTAGGATTTGAGGACTACTTGGTGTGCTCTTGAAATAGAACTTCATGGTCTGTTTGCTCAGAGAAAACCTTACATGACCCAAAGCCATTCTGGGAACACTGACATGTGGTACTTGTGATGATTTAAGGCAGTATAGGGGTTTTCTTTAAAACCTCATTGCTTTTATAAACCAGGTTGCTGAGGCTCCTGTATTTTTGAATCATGAAGAGAAAAAATGTGATAGTTTCTTATCATTGAACATATGGAAGGGAGAGTACTATCACATCTGGATGAGCAGATGTTTTTCCATCTCTTCAATGTTTTTCTAACCCTTTGAAATACAAATGGGCAGCAACCTGCCTGCTCTCTGTGATTTTTTCCCCAGTGCTGGATTTGCCATGGAGCAATATTCAGGTGGCAAAGGAACATGAGTACTACCCAGACTCAGTTTCCTACCTATGAGATCTTTGAGGTTAATGAAAATGCCACGTGTTTGTCAGAACAGCTCTGGCATAGCTTTGGAGGTGCTTGGCTTGGGATGTCCCTATCATCTGCCTTTCTAACAGCAACCTTAATAGCAGAAATTGTAAACCAGTATCCCTGATTAAGTCCAGTGGGCTGCTACAGAGAGAGGTGCCAAACCAGGAATTGTGTTCCCTTTAGATGCTCAGCTGGGGCTGTGTGAGGCTCAGAAGCAGATGCTTTGAATTCAAAAGTATTCAAGTATTCTCCCTGTCCTTACCCACTTCTTGGTAGGTGTCTCTGGGAGCACCCTGGGGACCTGTGAGCACTGCACAAGGATCTCTCACAAGGAGTATACTTGGTATGCCTTCTGGTCCATAGGCTCTCTAAATATGGATGTGGCCACAACATTCTGTCTCCTATGCTGCGATTCTCTTTGAAGCAGCCTAGTAGATTGTAATTTAAAATGGACTGATTATTCTGGTGCTGAGCACTGTTTTCTGTTCTATTCTGCAGTGGCACTGTTACCCTGGTATGAGGCTACAAGGCCCTAAGTATTTGCTTTTGATCTCACTTGGCTGCCAGATATTGCTAAGCTCCCTTCAGTGTGTTGTTTTCTTTGTAAATGCTTTCTTTTCAGTGTAACCAGTTTCATTGGGTAGGACTCTGATTAATATTATTCTGCAGTGCAGAGATCTTCTGCATATAGAGTAGTTGTGCAAGATGCAGCCCGGTCACAGGCAGAGTAGATTTTTACTACCTGATTTTGTTACAGCAGATAGTAAAGCTAGTCTGTACTGCTCATTCTGTCTTTATTGCCAGGGGTTGGACAGATAAGCGTGTCCTAGCAAAATAATGGAAAAAAAGGAACCTTGCTTTTCTTACTTGCCAGTACTAGGGGTTTTTGTTCTTATTATGTGTGTGAGTTTTTTGTGTTAGAGTGTGCCTTAACCCTCTGTGATTCAGTTTCTGTTAAATTTGTAGACACAGTTTATGTGTCTCTACAATATTTTGCTAAGTGGATGTAAGCAAGCTATCTGCAAAGACTAGAAAGCAGAGTAAATTGCCCTTGTCAGGCTTTTAGGCCATCACAGGGCAGCAGATTCACAGACTTGCTGTAACTTGAGCCTCTCTACCCAGCGCTGCATTTTTCCATGTGTTTGAATGAGCTGGCATTTGCTACACATGATTTCTGTGCTAACTATGGTGCCAGTTGGGTGGAGGAAGGTCATGGCATGGCTGAAAAAATATTTAAACCACACTTTTTTGAGATTGTGTTGAATTTTTGCTCTAGAAGTGTTGTGTCTTGACCTATGTGGGATCTGTTATCAGTTACTCCTCTTCAAGTTGTTTGTTTTGGGAAACAACAACAGGAGATTACGCCATGCAAGGCCAAGTAGTTTTAGCTGTGTTTGATTAGGGGACAATGACCAGCCTTTTGGGCTTTAGTTCATTTAAGTCCATTAGTTCATTGATTTATTACAGAAGCACTAGCAAGCTTTACTTGGTTGATTAAATCCTAGCTGATTACTGTTGAGTAATGTAGTTATTTAAGCCTTACTTCCAGCACAGAATTTGTCTCCTTTCATGTTCAATACTTCTTTGGCCAGCTGAATTGACAAGTCCCTGAAGTCAGCTGGTTTGTCTGGCCAGAGATGAAACTTTGAACTGCAGAGGAAAGAAGTCTATGTGAGCCAGCTCTGCCAAGCTAAGGGCAGAGTCTCCAAATAAAGTTAGAAGATGATGAAAATAACTCTCATTTCATTTTCTAGTCCTGATGAATCCTCCATTTCTTTACAATATTTGTACAGAAGTGAGTTCAATTTCCCTGTGATACAAAACCTGTGATAAGCTGATAAACCTGACGCTGACAGGCAAATGAAGAAGAGGATGGCTGTAAAATGTACACTATGATGTAGAGCATTGAGAAACAACTTCAGCTTCTCAAATGCCAGTGAGAGCAATTGCACAGCTACATGTCCATAGCTGTGCATATCACAGAGACCCCATCAGTGCTGAGTGCTTAAGCAAGTTATGTTATGCTTAGTGACCTAAGCACTTGGGCTTTTCCCAGTACATGACACAGATCCAGAAGAAAATCTAGGCTCTCAGGGAGGACCTCTAGAGGTCTCTAGTACAGCCTTATGCTCCAAGAAGGAAAGAAATAGATCTGGTTGCTCTGGGCTTTTATCTGTGAAGTTTTGAATAATCTCCAGAGATGGAGATCCCACAGCCTCTCTGGACCCCTGTTCCAGGGTTTCACTGTGCTCATGGAGGAATAAAGATATCACACCTAATAAGAACTTTCTGTATTGCAGCTCATGCCCAGTGCCCCCTGACTGGCACTAAATACCACACAGCTGCTCACTCAACATCCCTGCCCCCATGGGATGGGGAGGAGTGGAAAAATATAACACCTGTGGAGTGAGATAAGAACAGTTTATTAATTCAAGTAAGAACAGTAACAGTAGTAAGGAAAAGGGGGATAAGAAAATGAAAGGAGGAATAAAACCCAAGAAGCTATTCACCACTCTCTGAGTGATGCCCAGCACATTCCCAAGCCATGTTTGGTGGCTCCTGGTGAATCAACCCCAGTTTTTATACCAGGCATGACATCCCATGATAAGCAGTATCCCTTTGGCCCATTCAGGTCAGCTGTTCCAGCTGTGCTACTGCAAGGCCCCAAAAACCTCTCATAGTGAAGCTTTTAACAGGGCTTGTGGTTGTTCATGCCCTCTTGGATTAGACACACAGGAGAAATACCGACAAGATCTTCTCAAGAGGTCAAAACAACAAAACAGGCTTTACTGGCAGCTTAAGAAAATCAGAGAACTTTGGCAAAAGGTTAGGAGCAGCATTCAATCAGCACAAAACACTTCTCAAAGCATGGACTTAGCCCACTCAACTTCACAAAGTCTAAGCCAGTTTGATTTTAAGTTACTCAAAAAGAGGGAATTAGAAGAAGCAGAAAGAGAAGGACAGAAACTATACAGAAAAGGACACACACCAGCTACCAGCTCCTGGGTTCCAACAATGTTCAGCTGATAGAAACTCCAAGGAGGTAGGGTCAAAACATGTGCTCGACACATATTTGGCCTTAAAGATCCCTTGGCCTTCCCGGGCCCTTCCCCAGCTGAGACTTCTGGTCATTTGGCCACTTGAGCTGGGTTAGGGGCTCCAGGGATGGGGTGTGGGGCATTTTCTCCAGTGTGAGAGTTGGCAGCTGTGCCGGGCTGGGATACTGGCACTAAGGGTGCACTGCCTGGGCAAGGTCTAACCTGCCCTTGCCCCACACTTACACACCCCAAAATGTCTTGAGACATCAACCTTTCCAGTCTCTCACAGCTTGCTCCTGGCTTCTTGTGCAGCTCCTCACTGTTAGAGCAGGGAGCACTGAAAAGTCCTTGACTTTAGGGTAGGAACTTCTAAACAATGGCCTAAACATTCATGTGTTATCAACGCTGTTCTCATCCAAAACACAGCACACAGCACTCTTAACAGCTACTAGGAGTAAAATGAACTCCAGCCCAGCCAAAACCAGGACAAGCTCAGAGGAAAGTCAGACTTCATCTTCTTGGCGCTCTTGCATTAGGTGGCTTGGACCAGCAGATAGTTTCCCTTCTATTGCCTTCCTAAAGACTGAACAAACCCAGTTCTCTGGCACTTTTTGTTAATGTTACATTTTCCTTTCCTTGCCACCATCCTGCGCTGCTAAACTGGTGATGTTGTATCAGTGTTGGTCGTATGCAGGAGAAAATGCAAGAATTGGTAAGGTAACAGTAATAAGAGTAAAAATTGCTATGAGATTTGTTATAATTCATGCAGCAGAAGTTACTTCAGTGTTTTGGGTGAACTGATAGGAATGAGACAGTTACTCTATGGAGATGAATCACAGAATTCTAGCATAAAATTAAAATATTAAATTTTTTTACTTCTTTGTGCAGAAGACTGGTTCCTTGTTTTCTGGTGAAAACAAGGGTGAAAACACAGGAAGCATGGAGTCTGTTACAAAAAAAAACAACTTCAAGTTGCAACAATAATGTCACATATTTCCTTCTTAGTATTTATTTGATTCGTTTCATTGCTGCATTGAAAATCCTTCTCTAGTATTTATTTGATTTGTTTCATTGCTGCATTGATAATACATTAGGGATATTTAAGAGCTTAAAAGAGTGGAAGATTGAAATGAATATTGGTGTCCACCAGTTTGAAATTGATCCATGTAAAAAAATAGACTCAAAAAAGGATCATAATTTAGGTTCCTTCAGGGGCTGTGTAATGAAAGGTTTTCAAGTAATGAAAGTTTTAAAGTATTCAAATTGAGACTTTAATCATATCTCTACAAGATGATGAATATCTCTCCAAGGGTTGAAGGGGTTCTTATACATGAGAACATAATTATTGACTGTAATATTTAAGTTTCTTCAGAACAAGAATGGTGAAGACCATTTCAGTGACTGAAATATTTCTCACCCATATTATATGGGACATTATTATATTCATCGTAGTTAAAAGACTGCGGTAGAAAGAATATTTTTCTAAGGTTAAACGTTAAAATTTGCCTTATCTAAATGCCTGTGAACAAAATAAAACGCACTGAAACTTGTCTCAAGGCAGTGCTTATGAACATTGGGCTGATGTATTCCTCCAATGGTAGCTAATTAACTGACCAAAACTCAAAATCTACTTCCCTATTCTTTTCTTTGTTTTAGTAACAAACAAATGCTTTTGTTTGTGCAGACTCACAGCATATTTTCTATGGTATAGCTTGTGACCCTCTGGAATATCTGGGTGACTGTTGGGCAGAGCAATCTAGCAAAGGAGCAGGTATCATCTGGCAGTCAGTGCAGTAAAATGGTTGTGAGGCTTCATACCAAATATGCTTTGGGAAAAAAAAGCCCCAATCCTCCTCCCTCCCTTTTTTTCTTTTCTGGATTAAAATATGCCTTGCTGGTGTCTGCTTTGCTCTCCATGCTGGAGGAGGGCATGTATGAGAAGAGAGGGCTATTTCCTGCTGCCTTAAAGGGAAATTCATGGATGGAATGACAGTTCCATCATCCCGTCTGCACAGGAGGTTATTAACATGGTTGTTCTTGTGGGCTTCATAATTCTGATCAGCCTCAGGACTGAGCTGCAGGAATCCCAAAGTCACACCTGACTGTCAGCCTCCATCTGCTACTTCAGCGTGGCATGAACTGTTCCAAGAGAGCAAACAGTTGTAATCTGGTGCCTCCTTTAGATGACAAATGAGTGAAAGCCTCAGACCCAGAGGGTTTGATGTGGAGGCATTTATCCCACCTGTATGACGGCTGGCTGTACAAGCACCACTTCTAAATGTGGCCTTTCTACACTGTTATATTCCTTTTGTTTCATGCTGCTATTCAAGAACTGTCAGTCCATTCATCATTTTCAAAAACTGCAGTGAGCAGAAACACATTGTCATCCTAAACAAGCAAACGATTCCCAAAAATAATAAAAACTAAAATGCTTTTTCTTTCTGTAAAATAGTGAAGACAGAAGACAATAGTGTTATGGAGGAAGCTGATTAACAAGAAGTTTTAGAAATAGACTCAAAACCAGAAGGGGCAGTAAGAAATTAGCAAGGATGTGTCTTAAGTCATATCACTGGACACTACCCCTACCATTTCACTGAAAATAGTGATTTAGGTGGGCAGGCTCTCCCTGTCAGAGGGTTGGTTTTTAATGCTCTTGTCTGTAGTTTTGCAGCAGCAAAAAGCACATGATGTCCGTGCTTTGCAGTTATTTAAAACAATAAAAGCAAGTTTAAAAAAAATTAGTAATTTGCCGTTTTTTTCACAAAATGGCTCACATTGTCACTAGAAACAATCACTGTTTTGCCTCAATACCCATCCCCTGGCACTCTGAAAGGTGAACAAAGCAAAGTGGGGCTCACAGTGTGTCTGTGCAAACCTGTGAATCATGGCTGGGATGAGTGTGGGCTTGCTCCTGTCCATCCTCTGCCACCTGTGTGTGTGGCCAGTTTGCTGAAGCACAGGGGTGTCATGAGATCCTAAATAAACAGAACTGATTATTTCTGAGGTTATCCAGATGTGTTGCCTTTGTAGCCACAACTCTGGCTCTGAGGGTCCCTTCACACTGGCAGGCAGCAGAGCCATCCCTACTGGGACACACGGCAGGAAGGTGGGTGGGACAGCTGAGGCTTCCTGGTTGTTCCTTCTTGGTAATACCCACACCAGGACATGTTCTCACAGTGTCTCAAGGGGTTTCCTCAGAGAACCAAAAACCTCTCTGTCAAAATCAACACTGAATTTGCAATGAGCTTGTCAATAGCAGAAAACCAGTGGCACCCAGTATCTGTGGGCACACGGAGGCCCTGGGGTCTGGTATGTGAGAACAGGATCAAGGAGGAACACATGCCCAGTGGGAGCAAGGTGTGGTGACATAGGAAAGATACAGAGATGCTGCTTGCCACTGCAGGGAGAAAATTCATGCAGCCAAAGCTCTGCTGGGGTTGAAGCTGGTCAGAATTGTAGGGGACAATGAAAAAGAGTTTCTTCCAAATATCTTAATGACAATAGGCAGTGTGAAAATTACATCAGCTCATTGCAGGATGGTTACATCACAAACAGAGACAGAGACAAGGCAGAGGTGTTTAATGCTTTCTTTGCCTTTATCTTCAACATAGCTGATGGACCAAGGTGGTCTCAGTGCCCTGAGCTTGGAGGACCTTGACTGGGAGAATGATCAAGTCCCAGCTGACCCTGAAATTGTGCAGAGTATGCTACTCCAGCTGGATCCTTACAAATCTATAAGGCTTAATTGGATTCATCCAAGAATCCTGAAAGAGCTGGGTGATGTCACTGCAAAATCTCTCAATGATTTTTGAGTAGTCTTGGGAATCCAGAGAGGTCTCAGCTGACTGGAAACTGGTGAACATTGTCCTGATTTTCAAGATGGGAAAGAAGGAGGACCCCAGAAGCTACAGGCCTGTCAGTCTCACTTCAGTGCCTGGTAAAGTTATGGAGAAGATTCTAGGAGGTACTGAAAAACAGCTGAACAGCTGGGGCAACCCTGGATGTTACAGACTGGGGAAAGAAATGCTAGAAAGCAGTGCCATCAAAGAGACCTTGTGGTCCTGGTCGGTGGTCAGCTGAACATGAGCCAGCAGTGCCCTGGCAGCCAGGAGGGTCACCCATGTCCTGTGGACAGCATGGCCAGCTGGACAAGGGAGGGGATTGTCCTGCTCTGCACTGGGGCAGCCTCACCTTGAGTGCTGGGGGCAGTTTGGGGCACTGTAATAGAAAAAAGATAAAAAGCTGTGAGGGAGTGTCCCAAGGAAAGCAATGAGGATGGTGAAGGGCCTTGAGGGGAAGGGTGTGAGGAGCAGCTGAGATCACTTGGTCTGTTCAGCCTGGAGGAGACTGAGGGGAAATCTCATTGCAGTTACAACTTCCTTGTAAGAGGAAGAGGAGGGGCAGACACTGCTCTCTCCTCTCTAGAGACCATTGACAGGACCTGAGGGAATGGCCTGGAGTTGTGTCAGGGGAGATTTAGGTTGGATATTAGGAAAAGGTTCTTCACCCAGAGAACGATTGGACTCTGGAACAGGCTCCCCAGAGCAGTGGTCTCAGCACCAAGCCTGACAGAGCTCAAGAAGCGTTTGGACAACAGTCTCAGGCACAGAGTGTGACTCTTGAGGATGGTCCTGTGCAGAGCCAGGAGTTGGACATGATGATCCCTGTGGGTCCCTTCCAATGCAGAAGATTCTGTGATATACTGAAGAGAGCATTTTTGTAATCTCTGCTTATCTTTTCTGGAAATACGGTGGGTTTTGACATTCCTTGATGGTTTCAGCATGATCTTGCATATTCAGTCCTGAGACTGGATAATGTCCATGCCAGAGTCATAAAGGATCTGCAGATACATAACCTTCTTGTTCATCTAATCAGATACAGGTGGATACTATATGGGACTGGGGTGTGTGTTTCTGGGTCTGTGTGTGTTTTTGCTTGTTTGTTTGTTTGAAACCTGTTCTTCCAAAGGTATTCAGGAGAAGTCAGGTCCCTATTCCTCTAGTTACAGTTGCCAGCAGCTCTGTTATCTCTTTGTGGTAGGAGACACAGTGTGGTTGTTCTGGTGTGGGATGCTACTGGGCCCTAAAGGGCAGGCTCTTGATGCTCTTACTGAAGGTCCTGGGATGCTCCATATTCCACAGCTGTGTACCCTCGCTGTGGTCAAAGCTCTGGTTCTCCAGTGAGAAAGCTGCTCCTTTGTCTCCTGCTGCCCTCCACATCCCTATTCTGTCATGTCTTGCTGTCCCCAGCAGTTTCTGATGCCCCAGGCCTGTGGTGCACAAACTGACAGCAGTAGTAGGGCCCTGAGGGTGCTACAGGCAGTGCAGTTACTCCTACTCATTACTCTATGTGTTCATGTTCTTCCCTTTTTTTCTTTAAAACTGAGAATTATCAAACAATAAGCTTTGGTTTGAAAACCAATACAAATCACCATTGCTCAAGAAACATAGGGCAAACTTATGCAATGATACTCACCCCCTTCCCTGCTTAGAAACCCCTCCAGGAACCGAGTTCACCATGGTGTGGTGTGCATCAACCCTTACTCTGTTATCAGCAGTCTGCTGTTAGGGGAATTCATGCCTCATCCTTTCCCTTCCAAGAATTCATTGAGCAAACCATCACAACTCCATTACAGGTCAGGGTCTGAAGCCACAGCCTCCACTCCCCCCTGAGGACCAGCTGAGTATTGTGGGGTGGCTGCGTTAGTTTGATTTTTGCTTGAATAGGTGTAGTTTGTACTAATGGCCTCAATTTCTTTTCCTTTTGTTGTTATTAAACTGCATTAATGTTTCAATGGAGTATTTCCATAAACATCTTTCTTTTCTGGATGTCTCCTACTATAAATGTCAGGGTTTGTTCATGTTGAGTTGGCATTAGATTAGCTGTTTTAGGGTAAGCAGTGCTAGTAGGTAATTATGGTTGGGGGTATGTACTCAGTAAAATTGGTGTAATGAGCTGAGCTCAGTTTGTTATCCAAAACTCCTTACCTGATACCACTTTATGGGTACCAGCCCTGAATCAGAAACCATTTCTCTAAACATCGTGATCACAGGGTTGTTGACTTGTACTCTATTCTGTTCATTTCTCTTTCTTTTCAGGGAAGGATCATGTTTGCAGATTTATTGGCTGTGGAAGAAATGAAAAGTTTAATTATGTGGTCATGCAACTTCAGGTGAGTTCTGTTCTTTGCCTCTCCTGTCTGTGCAATAGACATGGCATCACTGGGAAGGATTTACACTGAGAGAATAAGGCCAAGCACTTGTT
The DNA here is from genome assembly GCA_013397245.1 of Thryothorus ludovicianus. Taxonomy (NCBI): domain Eukaryota; kingdom Metazoa; phylum Chordata; class Aves; order Passeriformes; family Certhiidae; genus Thryothorus; species Thryothorus ludovicianus. Next base: position 80,581 of record VZTB01018371.1, read on the forward strand.
TAAAGATTTGGTTGTACACAGAAAGAGGTTGGAATGGAAGACAGTGAGAAGGGCTGGTGTTGCTCTGATATCCCTTAGGATGGCTCCAGTCATCAAGATGTGCTAAAATATTTCATAGTTCTACTTTACTGTTTAAGATGGCTTTCTGTAAATTTTCTGGGGAAAGCACTCGATTCAGAATGCTCACAGGAGCAGCCCACATGTTGTGCAGCAGTGGCAGCTGTTTGAAGAACCTCCTGCTGAGCTGTGATGCAGCATTCAAAATGGTTTGTATCAGAGCTCAGAATGAGAGCAGTGGTGTCACAGCAGCAGCACAGTTTCTCTGTGAAAGGCTCCTCTGACTCTCCCAAGCTCAGCAGTAGCTCAGCTTCTGCTGTGGAAGTGTTTACTCCTGTTAGAACACTGCTGATATCAGGTCAATAAGGGCAAATACTTGGGTAGCTACTACATGGTGTCTGCACTTCCAGACAGTAGGTGAAGTAAAACAGGTAACAGCAGATCCCACTACTTCTTTAAAATAAACTTCTGATTATTTTGTAGTTCTGCTTTGCACGACAATTATATAAAACCAGTAAACACCTGGTGCTTGGGTTTGTCTTTTATGTACCGTTGGCATCCCAACTGCTGTTATGGATAGAAAAAAATCTTTTAGCTCACTAAACAACCCTGGCTACTGCTGCTGCTGCAGTGTGGGTGTGAATATGATTTGTGAAAGAGCTAGCCTGGAGCTCATGGAAGAACAAGGCTTATACCCTCCCAATCCTATCCTTACCATGCCTTATAAAAGGGACTTTGTCCTGGAAAGAAATTTCTCTGCATGGATTCTCTTACTTTCTAGTTTGTTCTTGACTCTGTAACTGAGCTTGTAGAGTAGGCAGAGCTAAAAATAATTTCATTATTTGCAGATGAAGATGTTGATATAAAAGGCATTAGCTAGTTCTGCACCATCACTCTTCAGGCTAAAATTCTCCCCAAGACCTGCTGAGACATGGTTTATCATGTGTCCCTCTAACTATTGTGTACTGCAGTTCTTCCTTTCTCTTCAGTCTCTTCAGGACTGAGACTTCGACTCTCAAACTTTGCAACTCGTTGCATTTACACCAACAGTGTACAGCCTGATGGTGTTTATTTGGAAAATAATGCTCATTTTAGCATCTTTTCCTGGTAGCAGTAGCAGCTGGAAAAACTTATAGCCTATATCAGTGTGCAGCCCTGAAAAAATGAGCCTTGCTTTCCATGTTGCTATTGGACAAAGAGCTGGTGTTCAAGAAACAGCTTGACAGTGGAAAGCAAGATCTGTTGTCAATTCAGTAACTTGGGTGTTTCAGAACAGCAATGACAAAGCTGTGCTGCCTCTAGTAAAGTGTCACAGAAATTCAAGAAGATAAGCACTAGAGGAGTGGTTTAGTGTGATTTTGTTCACGTTAAGGAGCAAACCTGAGTAGACTTCTGTGGCTTGGCTGTATTGGTGAGCTGGTCTGTATCAGGTGTGATTCTGCAAGGGCCCAGAGCCTGAAGTGAAACATGACTCAAAACAACTTGAGAGACTCGTCATATGCTACATGAGCCAGTTGGCACTTTAATGTCTGTAAATAACTAGACAACTGGGAATGAGTGGATGGAGAGATGGTATTTGGAGAACCATCTCTGTTTTCTCCTCAACTGTTTGGAATCTTATATATATATTTGCTATTGGGAATTTTGCTTGAATTCATGTGGATTTGTATTATAAGCATATATCTTCTATAGACACTAGATGTCTTCTATATATGTCTTTACAGAAGCAGAATCAAGAGATTCTAAAGCATAGGAATGAACAGCATGTCCCTATAACTTTTGTTCTTTGTGAATGTTCTCTGAAACAGCAGGCTCTTGTTCCTAATGTTTTTAATGAGTTGGTAAATGCATTAGTTCTGTGGGTTAGAACAGCACTCTGCCATGGAATAGTCATTTTAGAAGCTTCTCTTTACAAAGCTAAAGCAGTATAGACAAAATTGAGATGACAGACATCAAAGAACACTGGGATTTTTCTTGCATTTACTCTGTCCTTTTTTCCTTTTTCTTTCCTAAATTGTCTTTATTTTCATGCATAGCAGGTAGCCCTTTTGTTTTTTCTCAGAAATTTAATTAACTGGATGTAAATTAGCAATTTGTTTTGATAAGTATTAAGTCAGTGGAAAAATCCTCCTCTCCTGATTTTGGGTATGATTCCCTTGATAGACAACTTTCCCCATTGTGATGTTGCCACAGCAATGCTGGCTTGAACTTGAACCAGACAATGTGCTAGGAAGTTTCTGAGGAAACTGCAGCATCAGGACCTGCTTGTCGAATTTGAACTTCTTTACTTTTAGGGGGCTTAGAGAACAGTCAGAGGTTGTTCTTAAATCAGCTTCTGAATGGTCTGGGTTTAACAGTAAGGAGGTGCTGGTCTCTGCAGTCTGAGGCACTGCTGTCCATGCTGTGCCTAATGCACAAATAGTGACCAGCTGAGTTCCCAAGATAACAATCTGGTGTCTTCTTATCAGCAAGTGCATCACTTAAAAGCTAAAATTTAACTCCTGGAAGATCTTACACTAGAAGTAAAGCAGACATGAGGTGAGCACCTCTCTGGGTAGCATGCCTGCTTTTTTGGGGTTGCATGTTAGAACTCACAGCTGTGAAAGGCTCTGCTTCCCTGTGATGGTTTAAGTGTTCTATTGACTGTTTCAGGGCCGAAATCTTGCAGATCTCAGAAGGAGTCAGCCTCGAGGGACTTTCACACTGAGCACAACGCTGCGATTGGGCAAACAGATTCTGGAATCAATAGAAGCCATTCACTCAGTGGGATTCCTGCATCGTGACATCAAGCCTGTACGTTGTTTTGGAAATTTTCCTTTTGGTTTTATGTCTATGTTTTGCTTGAGTCAATAAAAACAGTCTGAACATGCACAGGTCTCTGCAGATACATTTAGGCTTCCTTGCACACTCCCACTGTCTGACATGTTGGCTATTTTCAATAGGTATAGAATAGTAATATAGTATTGTCCTTCCTTTAAGTGCATAGCAAACTAGCCTTTATTGGCTGCTCTGTGGTGGGTTGGTAACTGTCAGTCATTCTTGCACCAGTCAAGAACCCATAATGAAGCAGTCTAGCTCTGAATGGTCCTTTGGAGTCCAGCCAATAATCACTGTGAAAGTTGTTCAAAAAAGAAGTCTTGTTCTGTGACGCATCACTTGAATAAATGCTAATTCATGTATTTGACTTAGCTAAGTCATGCTCTTAATCCTGTATGAGTGATTGCCAAAAGAATTGGAGTACAGTTTCCAGTGTCAGAAACGCAGTCACATTGCTGGTCATCTGCCTAGGCAAAGCACAGTAATTCCGAATCTCATTGTAGAGCTTTTCTACAGCTTTTCTCTTCTTGACCTGAAAGCTTGTTACTATGCCATACCTAAGACCAACTTCCTTCTAGCAAACTCCTCTGCTCCTGTTAAAATCATCTGCTTTTGGCTGACCGGATTCAGCTGAAAACCAGTCACTGATGTATTGGCTACAAATCCTTTAGCAGCAATCCATTATGGTAAAGGATGGTACTTTAGGATTGAGGTTAAAAACAGGAGCTGCTTTATTGGCTTGTTACTGGTGTGTTTACTAAGAATCAAGCCTGGTGTTTTCTATATGCCAGAATATTCAGATAGATCTATGCAATGCAATGAAGTAAATGGAGATCCTGGGAGTTAGAGCAGAATAATTCATGCTAGTGGCTGAACCACAAACAGAATCATTTGTCTACAAGAACTCCAGCCTGTTATGCAAGTCATGGAGTTCTCACTGCAGAACTAGTGGTATTAAATGTAGCTCTTTCTCAGAGCAGCAGAAACTTACATAAGATAATGTGAATTTTGGCAATTTTGAGACTCCACAGTCTCTTATCTGCAAAGTGAACTTCTTATCAAGACAGTGGTTCTCTAATGGTGTATCTTAAAATTAATCTCTTTGACTTGTTCCCACCAGAGGCATGTGGAGCTACATGATGAAGTTTTGCTAACAAATGACCACGCTTATCCAAGCTGCTGGCATCAATTTGACTTTTTTTTCTTTCCATCTTTGTCCAGTCCAACTTTGCCATGGGCCGCTTACCTTCAACATATAGGAAGTGCTACATGTTAGACTTTGGTCTGGCCCGCCAGTACACCAACACTACTGGGGAAGTTCGACCAGTAAGTACATTTCAAGGAGCATTTTTCCATTTCTGCAACTGATTAGGAATGGAAAGATTTTGTGGTTCTGTTTGTTTTGTTGCTGTTGTGCGTGGTCATTATATTGGACTGCATTTTCTGCAAAGTGAGAAGCAGCAAGTGACTTCAGCTGAGTTGAGGATCTAAGAAGGGATGATAGATTTTGTCTTAAAACATGTGTGGATTTTGCTTTTTTTTTTTCCTCCTTTCCTTTAGGATAATCATGTTTTCCACAGGCTTGCAATACTTACTTAGTACACTATGGACTAACAAAGAGGGTGAGCCCAGTGCTGGCCATGTATCTTCTGTAGCCCCAGAGGACTGGCCTAGTTGAGTTCTCTGTGGTCTGGGGAAGCAGATTGGTGTATTCTTAAACATTTTATGAAAAAATATGCTAGAAGTTAGAGACTGACCTGATCTGAGGCTGAACTTGCTGTGAGCTGCAGGCTGTAATACTGTTCTCACCCTTCCTGGCTTTGATTTTATGTCTACTGCCCCTATCCAGATTTCCTAGCAGGGATATTTCAGTGTGCCTGCCAGGAGGGGAGGTAAGGGCAGAGGGCATGACTTATGCCATGTAATATGAGTTTTATCTTCAGTTCTTTTACCAGCATGGTGTTACCTGGGGTAACTCCTAAGGATGTGTGAAGCTTCAGATATTCTGGGATCTGTCAGAGAATTCCTAGATTTATTTCAGAACACAGTGCAAGAGGAAAGGGCTCATACAATATCTCTGTTTATCATCCTAGGCTTGCAGCTTTGGATCTGCACACCTTTTCCACCTGCAAGATAACTGTTGTTCTGGAAAATGTTGATAATGTGCTAGCTAAATACAGAGACTTTGTAGTGCAGGGTATGGTTGGGGAGTGGGAAGAAAGCAAAAGTCAGTGAGCAGATTTTGTGTCTTTAGTTAACGAATATAGCTGGGGAAATTTTCTTTTTTTCCCTTCTTTTGTTAAGTCTTTTCAGTTTTCTTTTTCCCTGTAGTTGGTAGCAGTTCCAAAGATTGTGCCTGCCTCTTATTCTTAGAAAGACACACATTACATACTACTGGACTTCCTTGTCAATGCTTTTTAGTTTGGGGATAACTCTTCTCCATATTGCCCTTTACAAAATATAGCCCCATTCCTTTCCTCTTTCTGCATTCGAATTCAAGTCCGTTACAGATTGAAACTGGCATTTGATTTTCTGCAAAATTTCTTCATTTCTTAAAGAAATAATTATTTATATCTGTATTTAAAGTCCCATTATTTGAACACTTTTCTTTCTTTACAATTAAAGAAATTGATTTTTCCAAATGTCTCTCCTTCTGAATCCTCTATTTTGTTCCTTTTTCATTGTAATTTAAAATTAGTTCACTTTTAGTTTGCTCCCAGGTCCTGTTTTTAGAAACAGCTCTACATCCAGCCTTTTCCAGGGGAAAAAATCTTCAGCTGTGTCTTACAAGCTGTGTCCTGCTTGTGTTGGTGTGGGTAAGAGGGGCTTTGTCAGAGTGCAAAACTCTGGAAAGGTTGGTTTTCATTCTGATCAATCTGGTGGTTCCTTGCTTGCTTGCCACAGATGGGTCTCACAGAAGGATGACTGACATATGACCTTTTCCTTAAAAGACGCATGCCATCCCCAGAGGGGGGGGAAGGTGCTTTCCTGAAAAGGGTGAAAAGTCTCCATTCATTTGGGATATAGGAGGATCATGCAGGGTAAAGCCTTATGTATCTAATGTACCTTCTCTCCCATGCCACACTTTAGAGAGTCAGGCTTTTTGAAAGAAATGATACAGCAAAAAGACACATAAATATTCACTTCAGAGCCTTTTAACTTTATACAGGAGTCACTGGGCTGCTTGGTCCTTTTGCATCCCTGCTGCCTGCTACCACTTTGAGTCCCACTTACCAGACCATGGCAAATGTCTGGGGAAGCACAGGGTGATTGCTGCCCAAGTAATGCACTGAGGATTAGGAAGGAGATGGAGGTGAAGGATGGTATGAAGGCAAGAGAAATGAGACATTTTGTGGAGTTCTTGTGTTTGGGTTTTTTAATAAGAACTTTATCACTTGTTTCACTGAAGACATTATTTCAAACCAGTAAGGTAAATTCTTTTTTTCTCCATTCTCTTTCTGTTCATTTATCCTTGAAGACTACATTTTTCAGATTTTTAGCAATTATCCTGAGCCTGGTATTTCTGTGGGTTGGTTCTAAGGTACAATACACAAGACAGGTGAGGGAAGGGGTTCACTCTCTTTTTTAGGAAGCATGTCTAGATTTTACTTTTGGTCATATTCAATTTTTTAATGGAAGTTTTCTGCTCACATAGGTTCTCTGCAGATTTCTACAGTTTCAGAAGCACTGTCATACTTTATGAATGATACTATGAAAGTATCAGCTGTTTTCATATCCTCTGAAATTCAGAGCCACAATCTTATTTATCATCTTTTCAGAAAAATTCTGAATGACTTTCTAGTAATACAGATAATGAGCCAGATCTTTAGAATTTTGTGGATTTGTTGGGGCTTTGAGTTTTTTAAACTTACCTCTTGCCTCTTACTTTCTAGAGATTGATTTATAACCTTGAAGTGGGATCATTTCTACTCTGCATAATTCATCTTTATTAGGCATTATTTTTCTCCATCCTCAGCTGTTACCACTCTGGCTTCCCAGTCCTTCTCTCAAGGGCTATCCCAGCAGCTTTTACATAGGAGGCTGTTACTCTCCTGAGCCTCTGATGAGTGTTATGGCTTTAATTTCTGTCTCTACAGAGGATGGCTACTTGACAGTTCAGCTTGATAGATCAGCATTTGTAAAGTTGTGACCCACTTGACGTAACTAAATCCAGATTTATTCTGAATCTGAATTTATCCTGTGCTTCTAGGAAAACAAAACTGATCTCCCTTATGTGGGATGCTAATATTAGCACAAATGCTAGTCCTTGGAGGAAAGCTGTTGTGGCACAGATTTGCTTTCATGGGAATGGTCTCACTGCTCTACTGCTTGCCCATTGCCACACGTTACAAAGTCTGCTGGGCAACACTCTGTAGGAATTTACATTGCTCTGTGAACACAGAAGGTTGGTTGGGGCCAGAAGGTGTGTAAGGAAGCATCAGCAACCTTTCTTCCCTCTGCTGGCAATCAGGGAAGCACAGCTGTTCTCAACAGACTCATCTTTTGATGTTTGTGGGTTGCAGAAGTCAGGCTTTGATAGTTACTCCTTTGGACAGGCAGGGCATTGGTCATACAGCCATGTGGTGTCCCTGGTGTGCTGGGAGCTGCTTAGGGCCTGGCTGAAGGATCTTACTTTGGCTACCAGCAGCATTTCTGGCATTTGGATCACAGCTAACATCCTGGCTAGCAAGGGGGACTCTGGCTATTAGGAAAAACAGGACAGACTGCTAGTGGACAAAAAATAATTAATATTTTCAGTGTGTTTTGTTTTCAAACACTTGCAAGGACAAGTTTCTGAACAAGGAACAGCCAGGAACCTTGCCAGAACTGCTAGAGGAGATGCTGATTTCTTACTGCTCCTCCCTGCCCTCTCTAAGCCACACTGTCTCCTGTTTAAAAGGTGGCAAATTCTGGTTAAGATCTGTCATCTGTATTCAGCAAGGTATGTTTGACCTGAAATTTTTAATTTCTCAAGGGTGTACTATCAGTGATAAATTCACAACATTCCTAGTTCATTCCTAGTAACATCTTTTGGTGCTCAAGACTTGCCTTTTCTGACAAAAGACAGTGGAAAAATTACTTAGTCACAGTAAAGAGGGCCTTCTTCAGGGCTCTGAGTGTCCCAACGTCCCTTTTCTAGGGAATATATCTTAATTTTGTGCACGGCTATAAAGCTTAAATGAAAGAGATTTCAATATGCCTGCTCCCATTCTGCCTGTGGCTTAAAAACATCCTGTCTGTGGTATTCTGCTGTCAAGTGAGAATGCAGGAACTCCTGTAGGAGAGGAAGCTTTTGAAGCAGAGACTTCCAAACAACACAGATACACAGAATGGGTAAAGATGGAAGGGACCACCGTGGGTCATTTGGTCCAACTCCCTGCTCAAGCAGAGCCATCCCAGAGCACCTGGCACAGGCTGGTGTCCAGATGGTTCTTGAATATTCCCAGCGAGGGAGACTCCACAGCCTCCCTGGGCAATCTGTCCCAGTGCTCGGGCACTGCACAGGGAAGTTGTTCCTCATGTTCAGGTGGAACTTCCTGTGCCTCAGCTCCTGCCCGGTGCCTCTTGTCCCATTGCCCGGCCCTCCCGAACAGAGCAAAGTTCCTGGGCTGCCTCACACCCCTGCTTTGTTAAGTGCTGTCACAGCTGCTACAGCTCTGTTATCAGTTTACTGTGCTGCTTATAAATGCCATAAAGAGAGGGGAAAAATTAAATCAAAATTTTCATGCTTTCCATGCCAGAGTTTATGTTAAACATTAAGAACTAGCTTTGCAGTGAAACTGATATAAAGGAAATCATGTTCTGAATTTGGCTGATTTCAAAACTCCTTGTTTTTTGCCTCTTTAAAGGTCAACTATAGTTGGCACCACTCAAATGAGAGAGAAACTTATTTTGCAGTGCAATTTCTTGTAGCATGGACTTTCTGAGAGGCTAATGTTTTTGAAAACTTGGCTCTACTGTATGGACTAGCTTGCCCTTGCCTATGTGCACAAATGCTGCAGAGAAAACTGTTGGTGATGTGCTACTTTCCCTTAGAAAACCTGTGTAGACTTTTCCTAATTAGAAAGGTAGCTATCCCAGTTAATTACATTTCTGTTGCGGTGCATCTAAGGATGCCCTTAGATGATTCCCTGTCAGGCCTGTCAATCATTCCTCCTTTCCACATCCTGTCCCCTGATGAATGCTGCCTGCCAGCCCTGGCATTCCAGAAGGGCGTCGAGTGGTTGGCAGGATTCAAAAGATGCTTCCCACCCCCGGAGTGACATTGGGCCATCTAAATGTCCTCCGGCCCCTACGCCACTTCTCCCATACCTGATTGGTGTCACCTGTGTTCCTTCCCTCCCCCTCTCCCCTGGTTAAAAGAGCCAGCCTGCCATGCGGTCGGGATTCTTTTGGAGCAGTTACTGACTCAGAGGCCCTTGGGCAAGAATAAAGCTCTGAACCAAAACCCTCCATCAGAATCGGCTCCTTTCCTTCACCTCGCTTTGAAGCCTCTCAGTGGAAGGTAAACCTGAGCTCCTGCATGCCTGGACTTGTCTCTAGCCCTCAGCTGTAACATCCTGGTAGCTGTGGTGCCACTGGGGTGGAAACTCCAGTGCCATCACCTAGGCGAGCAGTGAGGGCCAGCCAGCACAGGCACAACCTCCTGGTAATATTGGACCGAACCCCAATACATTTCTGCTGATTTTGTTTTTTAGGAGAGTGTCAAATTTTCATTCTGGTGTATGGGGCCTGAACCAATATTACACCTTTTAAAAATTAGTGTTGCACGTGCCAGATGAAACAGAATGCCTCTGCTCAGCTCCCTGTGACCTACCTGTAGGATATCCAGAAGCATCTCCTTTAGGACTGCAGACAGGTTACCTGAGATGAATAGAGCCAGTGATGCAATTGTTATGGTCCATATGGAATAGGATGATGAAAACTACACCACCTTTTTTAGTGCCTTTGTACAAATCTAGATGAGGTAACAGTTGATGATGTGTAAGATACCACCCTTCCAGTTTCAAAGAAGGTATTGCAGATCTAAGCAGTGTTCAGAAGACAGTAATGACAAAATTGTGTGAAGAAGGATTGAAAAGATTGTGATTATAACATGCACAAAAAGATTAATTAAAAGAATTTTATTCAAGTCAATACTGGTTAGTAAGTGCTTGCAGTTGCAGAGGATACTCTTCTGAGAAACAAGTCCAGGTTTTTTTCCCCATTTTCTCCCCTTTGCTTATTCCTTCCCACCCAAAAAGTCCATTTTTTGGAGAATCCCAAGACCTTTCAAATAAAATTTGATATTACAGAGTGCAGTGATTTTTTTTTTAATGGATTTTAACTGTTATTTCCCCTAGATGCAACCTTCTGCTGTGGTTCAGATAAAGACCTGAGCAGTTTTATTCACTGTGGCATCCTGGTTGTACAACCCACCTTTGCCATGTAGCAGTATCAGTAGTCAATGTTAAGATGACAGAACTAAGCAACTGGGGAATGAGCTGAGAAAATTTTGGTTTGTTTTTCAATATGCAGAATTCTCTTCTTTAGAATGTGCACAAGTCAAATTTTTCATCTTGCATTAATTTTTACAGCAGGGAGTTGGACTAGGAGAATCTGATATGGAGAGCTAAGGCTGAGAAGAAAATGTGAACTTGAAGGGGGAAATGAACATAAACATTGTTATGCAGATGATGAACAACATATGCTTATGTAATGGAGGTGTTCTGAGTCATGAAGGTCTTCTGTGCTAATGTAGGTCAGGTTTTGGACAAGAACTCCTTGATCATTGCTCGGCTCTGCCTGTTTTGTCACGCGCAGTACAGAAAGCACTGTGCCTTTCCTCTGTCTGTGGTACCCTGACTTAAGAAACACATTCCCTCTGGCTCCACAAATATTAATGGAAAGCATTCAGGGGTTTAGCAGCTTGATTTTAATTATTTATTAGAAAATAAATGTTTTTCCTGAAGCCTCTCTCCCATTCCAGGATATGACAGTGGACGGTTCTGCTCAGCAAGCATTTTTTTTTTTAGCTTAGTCAGCTGCAGCCCATTGATTAGATCTCGATCTCCTTGTGGCTCAGACTGCACTGCAGTAGTTTGCAGTGCCTTGCTGGAGAGATTGCACGTGCACGAGGGCGTCTCTGGCAGTCAGTGGGCACAGGGATGGTGATGTAGGCAGGACAGTGCACAGCCTGTGCAGAAGAGCGTGAGGAAGGCTGAAGAAATGTGTCAGCTAATTGAGAAAAAGGTATTTATTTTCCAAATGTCTGTGCATAGTGTTAAAAATAAACTTTGCTGCAGTGAGCAGGGTATTAGAAGAGGAGATGACGGCATGTTTTTCTACTAAGTAGTTTTCCCCCCATTGGAAAATGAGCTATAAAATAACACAGAGGACAGGAACTTCTACCTCCTAATACCCCAGATATTCAGACATAGAAGCCCAGTAGCTTTATACTTGCTTTGTATTTGAAATACATGTAAATCTGTAGTATTACATAAGGAATTAACATTTTGGAATAGAATAACAGATTTGTGGAGCTGTATTAATATATTAGCTTGTGAGGGAACATAGCTTTTATCTCAAACTTTGTATTGTAAAAAGGTAATCACAGGAAAGGCTGAAAACACTGCACAGCCACATTTGTTCAGAGATGAGGAAAAGGAAAAAGAAAGAACCTAAGTCTTAAAAACATTGCACATTTAATATATAATAGAAATGAAATTTCACTGGGAGTGTGTTAGTTATACAACTAATAATCATTAAAATTACGTTCAGGTTCTCATTGTTTCTTTCATTGCTGGAGTAGCAAATTTGGACTTGAGAAGGGAGATTATGTTCTGATTTAAAACATCACAGTTACAGAAATCCAATGCTGTTGAAATTAAATGTATGGAAAGCAGACTAGGTACTGGATTTGAAACTCTCTTAGCAAGTGGGGAATCTAGGATCTTGCTACACATGGCTGTTTCTCTGCTTTCCTCACCCTAAAGCCCGGGGTCAACAAGGGTGACCTCAGATCATCTACATCAGGTTGTTGTTGGTTTTGTTTTACACAGCAGCTGCTAAAGAAGTGAGGGAAAAGGAAGGACAATTCAGGCTCAAATTTTATGTTTAACTGCAGGGAGCCGAGATCCCATTTTCCATCTCTGAGTGCTTTTACTACCATGCTCCTGGGGGGTATACATTACATCTGAGTGTGTCATTCCTTCTGGTTGATGCTATTCCACTTGAAGCTCTGATTATTCTTCCCACTGGAAAATGGAGGGAGGAATATAAAACTCTTACTGTGGCCAGCAATGAGGGAACAGAGGCTTTGCACCCTAGATGAGTGAATGTTGCATTCGAGTTGGATTGCAGGTCAGATCTCTCCTCAGTCAGGTAATTTGCTGCCTGGTCATACACTTCCTCCTTCTTGGTAATAGTTATTCATGTATTCTGTGCAAAAGATATCCTTTCCAACTTGTATGTTCTTATATTTGCATGTCAAAGCACCCTGCGTCTTAGGGATGAGTGTACTCAGGAAGGAGGGAGGTGTGGTTTTCATGTCTGTTCAGAAGGTGGGAATGTTTGAACTTCAGTGTGATACTGCATCTCAGTGATTGCTACAACTTTTGTCTTCTTTTTGGTAGAAAAGAATCATCATCTCCATCTGGGTCCAGGAAAGCATTTTGAGCTCTAAATCCCAAAGGAGATGTGACTCAAATATTTCCATTTTCAGTAGTTCCCTTGGTCTGTTTCACCAGATCAAAAACTTATCTTTCTCTACTTAGCACTCTGTTCTTTCTGTGGGGATATTCTGTGCTGCTTGTTGCCTTATGGGACCTTGTATGTAAGAACAAGTGCAGCGCTGAGGCCAAAGCTCTCTTGTTAAAAATCATGATAACTGAATAATAGGATTACAGCTGAAATAAGCTTTTGACTAAAAAAACCCTCATTCTTTGTTTTTACTGTGAGAAAGACATTCTCATCTTCAACTCAGGTTCAGGTGCAGGAATCATGTGATGCATGCTATTTGGAAAGACAAAATATCTTAGTCTTTAAAGATGTTAAATTCATTGGAAGTTTTTAACTCTCCTAATGTAAAGTAGCAATGATGGCATTTTAGCTCAACTGTGTTTTGTCTTTTGATGTGCAAAGAATAGCAGGAGACTTAAATAGATTTCTCAGAAGTAAATTTCATGCAAAATTTATGGAATTCTTAGGATTTGCACATTTTTAGGAAAGGAGAATAGTGAGACTTGAATAAGAAACTCCATTGTGTGGATTGCTTTTGATTACTTGATTTCTATTGGAATAAATATTTCTCGGTCAAGGTCTTTCCTCAGGTCACTATATTGAGCTTTAAGGTTATATAATGTATTATAATTCTTGCCTCTGATGAGGATGTCCCTCAGATTTCTCTACTGTGCCATTCACAGATACAATGACTGCTCATGTGACCTAAAAGCAGCACTGAGTTTCATCTTGCTCTCTCCCAAACCACCGTTCTGCATCCCCCCGTGGACAGTGAAGCATGGCAGCAATCACCAGGGAAAGGGAACATGCCTGAAGTTGGCAGCTGTGAAACCTGTAAAGTTGGCAAGCCAGTTTGTATGGAGATTGATTGTGAGAAAGCAAGGTAGTGGTTGCAGAAAAAAACTGTTGATTTTTAGAAACTTATACGCTGATGTTAGAACTTGCTCTGGATGAAAAGGGCAAGAGATGAGGGAGCAAATCCCTTAGCAGGCTATCAGATCAGTTTGATTAGGGGAGGAAGGGAGGTGTACACATTAGATAATTGTAGGGAGGAAAATCACAGTAGAAGCGTGCAAGTGGTAAGGCTGTCTGCCTGGCTGCTCTCAGCTTTGGTTTTCCACTTATTAGGTGTGATATGCAGGCAGGGGAAGGTTCTCCCTAGAGGGCCCCCTCTCACCACTTACAGAGCACTCACAAATCACACAGGTTCACTTACAGAGCACTCACAAATCACACGGATTCACACAAGGCTTCGTGTCTTTTGTGTCTAAATGAAACTCAGCACAGGATGGGTCAACAGACCTGGGAAGGGTGATGGGAAATGGCAACAGCTAAACAAGACACAGATTTCTGTATTCTGTTGGGATACAATACTGAATGTTTTTTAATTCATTTCTGTTTAATTTTTTTCTCATTTTGTTGTTTTTTTTATCATGTTTTTCTTTGGGTTTCTCTCTGTTTTACAGTTCTTTTGGGCTCTTCTTTTGAGGCTGTGTTTGATGCGTTGGCTTCCCATCTGCTGCTCGTAACCATCTCTGCTATGAGTTGTGAGTGAGCCATCACCATGCTTCTGGGTTTTCATTTTGGTTTGTGCTTTTGTTATATATGGAAGTCCAAATTACACCTGGTTTTCTTTTTTCCCTCATGATCTGTTTGTTTTTCAGCAGGATCGTGACAGCTACCTAAATGTGATGCAAAGGTCTAGAATGCTTGGGACTCTGCCTGAGGGGCTGGCAAATATTTGGGTGGTGCCAGACTGATTTTGTCAATTCTGTAGTTTCAGAGTCAAGGGGAGGGGAGTTTTCTCATCTTACTTTTCTGTCTCCAGCTTCCTCTATTCATGGCTCCCCATGGACATAAAATATGATGCAGTCATTAATGATTCTACAAAATATTGCTGTTTAAGTTAAAAAGTCAAAATGCATGTAAGAGGTGTGGATTTTGTCCCCACCAGAAGAGGTGGAGAAGCATATCCCTACGTCTCCCTCATGAACCTGTCTGAAGAAGCAGAAGGTTCCTAGAGGTCACAGGGGTACTTCCTTTTAGTTCAGTTAAAGCTTTCTTTCATTTTTCCTTCTTACCGCAACCTTTCCAACAAATCATTTCTATCCAAGATATATCTCTAAATGCTTTCCACGATCTGTGGCATCTCCTCTCTCATTACCACCTTCTCTTCAAACTGTGCTAACTTTTTTTTTTCATGTTCTTACTGTGGGAAGTCCTTTTCCTGATTCCAGGAGAGATGGGTTAACATCCTAGATGACAGCAGGCCTGCCAGGGACAAAGGTGATGCATCTCATGAAGTGCCTGCAAAGGCTTCCAGAAAGCTGGGGAGGAACCAATGGTCATGAGAGTACCACAATCACAAGAAACAGCAGGAGGAAAGTACTGGCATCCAACTACAAGTTTTTAGGAAGGCAGCTGGAAGCTGGGACATTGAAAATATCCAGTTTCCTTTTGCCAGTGAGACAAAAGGAATAATTTTAATCTCTACGAATGAACATAGTGAATGTGTGAACAGGAATTCACATTAATGAGGAAATATGAGCACTCCTCAAATAAGAAGGGAATGTGAAGGAAACACAGATTTTGTGTGAATAATGAGGAAGACACTGTTGGCACTTGAAATACAAATGATCCTGAGTGTTTGGCCTGGAGAATGGTGGCTGCATAAAAGCGCAGTTTGGAAAATGCATCCACTTCATACAGGATTTTGTTACCTAGTTCTGTATCTGTCTGTGAGGTGATCTACGTTGCTAATGCAGTGAAAGGAACACAGAGTGTAGGTTTTGCTCTGTGGTAGTGATCTTGGGAGTGATTCTCCCAAGCTGAAACTCATTTTAAACCAAGTTTCTAACACTATGCAGTGCTGTGTTGTAAAGTACTTTAGCTTTGTGGCAGACACAATATCTGAAGAAAAGATACACTTTATAGTGAAAGAAGAGATACACTTTAAAGGCAAAACTACTTTAGTACTGGTGTGTAAAAAAAAGATCATCTATGGTTTAAAATTGTGTCTTGAACTTGCTAGCTTTTTATATATTTATAATTTTGGGGCTTCAAATCAGTTGCATTATATATGACTCCATAGTCTGAAGCTCCTAACTGGTACAATTACAATTACGTGTCAACTGGTCTGGACAACAAGGATGCTTTATCCAGGCTCTTTTCCACTGCTGGCCAATGCAGTGCTGGGATGAAGTTTATTAACTGGAAAAAATGAAGTATGAAAAGAAATCATCTGGAAAACTAATGTTTATGAATTTAGAATAAAAGTCAGTAATAGTTGGGTGTGCAGCATGTACTACAGCCAATGCTCAGGGAGGAGCTGTTTGTTTGGATGGAAAACAAGGTATCTCCACAGCCTGGGAAATAATTGATTGCAATGACCAGTTCCTTGTGACTGGCAGGGCAGGTAAATATGGTTAAAACGGGTGCAACCTTTACAAGCAAAGGACACTGTTACACAGTTAGCCTGTATTGTTCAAAGGACTCTAAATGTCCTGTCAAAGCAATTGAAAAGTCTTGCTCAGTTGCAGTGCTCTCCCTTCCCTGGGATCCCACATGAGAGAAGAGTAGGGGGAAAACCCTCTGGGTTCAGGTGTGGGACTGCTGGGGAGCAGCCAGTCGTGTTGGCTGTGGGACAGATGCATGGTTAAAGGCCTGCAGCAACAGCTGGGCTTTGCGTTGCTTCTGAGAGAGGAGAGGTTTGCAACCAATGCTTGCAAACTGCCTGGCATTGATTTCAGAACAGACCTAATTAAAGACTGCATAGATAGCCTGTCTGCCAGAAATAGTAAGTATTGATCTAAAACAATTTTTAGAGACATTGCTGACATCCTGAAGCCAGCACACGTGGTATTGCTTTTGGACATGGAGACTTCTCTTGATGAGAAGGCAAAACTACTTTATTAAAATATCTGACTCCATATATATGCTATTTCTACACAGACCAGGGATTGGAGGAGAAGGTGGACGCCTCTCCCATCCCGTTGGTCAAGACAACTGCCTATCAGTTGTTTTTTCACACCAAGAGAAAGTATGTAAACAACCTCATTTTAACATAAACATGCTTGTAATTATAACATCAGTGTGTGAGAAAGAACTGTGAACTATGAAAAACATCAAGTTAAAAGGTGCATCAGAAAAGTCAGGGTGACAACGTGGTACTTGGTTCAGTACTTACATGGACTGAAAAAATTGAATAGTTTTTGTTCTGATAAACATTACACGTTACATGTTAGAATTGTTCACAACACACCTTTATGGCTCATGAAAGTATCCAAACAGACTATCTTCCATTCATAATGGAAAAGAGGAATGTCTTCTTTCTTTTGGATGTGTAGAGCAAATTTATGGTGATGGCTATATTCCAGTAGCCAGTATTCTGCTTTTCAGGAACTCACATCAGTGAATTCTCTGGAATTCTGAAAAATATTTTGCAGTTGTTTGTCAACCTGAATTGCATAGTTATGAGAGCAATGAGGTACATGATCACAAATATAATATCTCTACTATTACCTGCTGCTAAATAAGCATCTTATAGCTCAGGCTGGCGTATTGCAAGATTAAATGCTGGATTAAGTGCATGGGATATGCATATGGGTTCTCTTTGAGGAGTATTTGATTAGCATAAAAGAGTTGTAAGATAGACTTGCAGCTTTTTTTTTTGCTTAGAGTCATTATAACTTAAGAGCTGCATTGTACACCATACAGGTGTGGGTATATTACATGGTGTTGGTCAACTTGTTAGAAGAACATCTAAATTTTATTATTTCTGAGTATATCAAAATTCAAAGCAACTTCCTTGTACCCGAAAGGAAGCAACTGAATTCTACATATTTAAAGTGACAGAAGGGTACCCTAGAATAAAAGTACAGAGTTTCAGGCCTAATTCTGAAAGTACAGACACAGCTGAAAGAACAAACCTGAATCCACTGACCTCTGTGGGACAAGTTACTCAATTAACTTGTTATTAATATGCTTGGCTTTCTACAAGAGTAGGATCTTCATTTTGAATGTGTTTAGTTCTTTGCCCAAGCTTAGCCTTATGATGGAAGAAGTCTGGGCCTGAACCTGGTTTAACAGAGGAATTTTGAAAGCACTGCTGTTAGGTCTCTGGTACTTCTAGTTCAACTAAGAGAATTTGGTGTATGTCATTATTTAAATGCATATTTTTTCATAATGACATCTGCATTAAGTGAACTCACATGGTCTAATGTTCTTGTGGAGGCAGCAGTAGAAAGGGTTGGAATAGTTGTTCAGCCTCCAAAGCAGAGAAAGCCTCCAGATGGGACACATAAGTCACAGGAGGACTGCCTTTCCACCCACTATATCGAGCTTTTTATTCCCAAGGACATGAAAAAGTGAATCAGGGAAAAAGAAAATAAAGATAGAATATACTGGGAAAAATCTGGAAAAGAGCAAGAACTCTGACAGGCAGAGGTTCATAATTTGTTGAAGTCTTACCAAAGATGCTGACCAGCAGTGTCAGCAAAGGTTTATGGTCATCTGTCAGAGTAGGTGATCCCTGTTTCCATCCTGACCAGGCCATCTTCAGGCTTTGCTTAGCTCATGTTACTCATGACTCAGTTTTCACTTCTTTACTAGCTTTTCCCTTGACCTGTAGTTTAGAAAAGAAAATCTACTTGTGGTTAATATTCTTATCTCTATGCCTGGACTATTACTGTTCTAACATAGCACTGTAACCACCTTGCCTTCTCTGTAGAGTGAACTTTCCTACAAACACAGAATTGGAGAACGCTCCCTGTGATGCTGCTAGAGCACAAGAAGGCAGTAAGAGCCTTGTATTCCTTGGGTGCATACAAAATAGCAGTTTAGACAAGAAGTTCTCAGGAGTTGGCTGCACAGGCTGCACAGGGGATTCAGTCGTCTGCTCTGTTTCTGAGATATTTCTTTTGTTTCCCTCCAGCCTCGCAACGTTGCTGGTTTCCGGGGAACTGTCCGCTATGCCTCCGTGAATGCACACAAAAACAGGGTGAGTATTTTGGAGTTATAAGGAGTTCCCCCTCAGAAACCTGTTTTCAGGAGCAGAGGAGCAAGAGGTGTGATTTCTCATTTGTTATCTACAGAAGTTAGTCTATCAGAAGATTTCCATTAGGTAGTTAAGACTGTTGACTGTAAAATCAAAATTATGCTTCAGTTTTTGGGTCTTCTCTAGTTAGCAGACTTTAAAATTGTAATTATTGCATTACCAGATACTTTTTAAGGGCAAAAGTAAACCACACTGAAGGGGAAATCTGATTGAGTGCCAGGCTGCTTGCTGCTAGTTTCTAGCTGAATTTGGCCAGGTCCCCCAAATCCATTCTTCATCTGTAATTTTTAATATTAACATGATGCCACCTGGCAAAAGCTATGTTGTTTTTTATTCCTGAAAAGAACCATTATTTATGTAGTGTCTGGCCTGTTTCCTTATAAAGGCTTCTAGAAGGCTCATCTAACATTCTTCTCAAAACACTCCTCTCTCCTCTTTCAGTAGTGTTCCTTTACAGGCAGTAAACAGTAAGTGTGGACAATACTCTTGGGCACAGGGTGTGATTCTTGGGGTGTCTTGCACAGGGCCAGGAGTTGGACTTGATGATCCTGGTGGGTCACTTCCAACTCAGCATCTTCTGTGGTTCTAAGTTCTGCATTTCTGCTGCTGAGTGCCTGCCAGATGGAAACCCTTCTGCATTACTTCCAGGTTTCTGGCCTTACTTAGAATGAGACTGTAGGATTACCTGGGTTTTTTAGGGAAGGAGGAAGTTACTGCCTACAAAAGGTGGAAAGTGTGATGTGGGGAGGGCAGCGGAATGCCATCATGAATTCTTTCTTGAGAGACACAGAAAAACCTGAGTTTTTGCAAGAAACCTGAATTTTTGCAAGAGCTGAGGAGTAGGCCCAGCTGTAGCTGGCATCAGCTGAATGTATATTTAGACACAAAAATTGCTGTATAATGCAGGCTATTTTGAGAAATCATCCTAAGCATTGGAAGTTGAGCACCAAAAACGAATTCATGTGCTTTGGCAATTTCAGCCTTTATCCCCATGTTTCCATTTCCCATTCACCAACCCAGGAAGAGAGTTATATGTGGAAATGTTATAAACCTGTAAATTGCTGTGGTGCATGATGCTGAGTTTTTTGCAAACATTCTTGAGCAAATTCAAATTATATTTAGGCTTAAAAATAATAATAAAAAATGTATTCTATATACAATTTGGGCTTTTTCTTAATCTAGGTTATTCTGTGTCCCATTTGTAAATATGTATCTTTAGCCTTTAATTTGGATTCTTTAATCATTGACTGGGAAGTATGGCTCCTCTTCCTGCCCTTTAAAATGAAGTAGCTCACCTGGAGAGTACCCCTGGACCCCTCAGCAGTGTGTAACTTTGCTCCTCAGCCTTGGTCTCTCTTTCCTCCAGGAGATGGGGAGACATGATGATCTGTGGTCCCTCTTTTACATGTTGGTGGAGTTTGCTGTTGGTCAGCTTCCGTGGAGAAAGATCAAAGATAAGGTAGGAAACCTGGTGTCTGTGCTTAAGAGAGAGTGCTACATTTTAATTATTATTGCCCTTTATTATTCCTCCTGCAGCTCAGTGCAGCTTTTTCTCTGGAGTCAAGCCAGAATCTCCTTTCCATCAGATCTTGCTGCAAGATGCTAACCTGCTTTTGTGTGTTCTGAAACACAGGGTGGACTTCTCTTATTTGGAGTAATCAGACATTTTTTTATGCACATTGTTAATCACATTTGGTCAAGTGGTTTTTACTTTTTTCTTGCACAGTGAAAAGTACAAGTAGAAAGACTGAGCTGTCCTCTTGACAAATAAAAAGAGCATTTAGAAAGACAGGAGGCTAATGCCTTGCTGTGCCAAACAAGCCAAATGGAATTTGAAATTAGAAAGTTAAACAGAATAAAGCTAAGTGTTCATGTTGTATTGGAAATATTTTGTGCTAGAGAATAAAATCCCTGGAAAGAAGTAGGTCACCTGTGCAGCAAGCTTCTGACTCAAGATTCCCCTCTGACCTCTGCCTGCAATGCTCAACCTCTTTTGTGCCTTGGACAGCAAGCAGAAGTGTGTAGACAACTGTGCTGGGTCTAGGAAGAGTCTGTTTTCCAGGAATCATAAGTCTTTATAAACGTGAAGCAATGGAAGAGATTCTTGACTCTGAATTATTTTTTTTGGTTTGGTTTTTTTTCCAGGAGCAGGTTGGCATGATAAAAGAAAAGTATGAACACCGAATGCTGCTAAAACACATGCCTTCAGAGTTCCACCTTTTCCTGGATCACATTGCAAGCCTAGACTACTTCACCAAGCCAGACTATCAGGTGGGAGCCTATCTTTGTTATCAGTGTGATGCATGGCACTCTAGATTGGCATTGAGATTTTTTAGCATTTCCATGAGTATGTTTATATCTGGCTGAGGAATACCTTTCCTAGAACCGGGAGAAAGAGGCTGGACTGTACAATTCTTCAAATCCTCAAAAGTTTCTTCATCTCCTTCCAGCACCCTGTCCAAAATAATCCTGGACTCCACACCAGATAGTTCCTCGCAGACAACACAGTACTTTCACCTTTCATTAAGACACAAAAATTTTGAGGTACTCCAATGTGACAGAATTTTGGCACATCATGCCATGGTCTAAGAGCCTTTACTGACAGTTCAACGGTGCACACCAACCCCTTTGGTTTCTTGCAGACTCATATAGGCCTTGGCCATTATTTTCTCTTCCTTTAATATTCATCTAACACAGAGTTTTTCCTCCCAGTCAGTGTTTGCTATCAGCCTAGATGTGAGTAACTCAGACTAACACAACAGAACTGAAGCAACTTGATTCTGTCTTGCTTTTTTTTATCACAGTGGTTTTCCCTGCACATTAGATGTAAACATTTTATAAGCAGATCTGTGCAGTCTTATCTGAGTGCCTAGTCCTGTTGATAGTGCATCAAATGAGTGGGAAAGTGGTAAGAGGGTGTTCCAACAAACTCTTTCCAACAGTGCCTTTGTGGTTCACCCATGTACATGTTGTAACATAGCAACGACAAATTTTTTAAAAATTGAAAGGAAAAGGCAAATACTTTCTGGATAACTCAGTGGAAAAATAACATTTGCCACCAAGAGAGAGAGCTACAGAGGGATGGAAGTGGGCTGATGAGATGCAGAGGGAACTGGATTTGTTTGTCCTGGAGTAGAGAAGTCAAAGAGGTGATCCGATTGCTGTCTTTCACTGCCTCAAGGACAGTTGTGGGAAGAATAGAGGCAGCAAGGGAAATTGTGACTAAATCTAAGGGAGGTGGAAAATTCAGAGTGTGGGTTCTTATATATGAAACAGGTACTTAGAAAAGCTGTGGAATTTCCATCTTTGGGGATTTCCAAAGATTGGCTGGATGACAAATATGATCTGCATTTTAATTAGCTCTGCTTTGAGCAGCTGTTTGGATTAGAGATTTCCAAAGCTGTTTTTGAACTTACGTGCTCCTATATTCTATTCCAGTTTAAAATAATTGTGTCACAATGGTACTGAAAAGCCATCATTGAGACTGAAATGGAAGGAGATGTTTCCAGACAGAATTCAAGGAGTACAAATCACAAAAAGCTCTTTCACAGTAGGACATTTGACTGAAGCTGTGAATTGCCTTTTTGCCTTCAGTTTCTTGTAGGTGCAGCTTAGGCAAGAAGCCTCTAAAGGGGAAATCCCCAGAAAAGTCTGGCATCTGCAGCTTGCCACCCAACACTCACTCTTCTAGCTTGACTTGGAGACCTATTCCAGACAGCAAATTCTCAAAGCATCTCAGCTTCAGAGATGCCTTTATGTTGATTTATCTGGATGTATTATTCTGAAATATTAAAAACTATACCAGAGGCCATTTGAATTTGTCACCAGTATCAGACTCACACAGAAATAAAGGAAATTGGGAGTGTGTTTACTAATATATAAAGTCATGGTTTATTTAAAAATCTGAGTTGACTTTTAAGTTTTAGATTCTCCTAAGCACATCATGCTGAGTGGCAATTTTATCACAGTTCTGGGCCCCTGAGATGATGTCTCCAAGAGAGACATACCAGGCTGTAATTGGAGACTAAGGGTGACCAGACATCACTACTCTCTGATGGATAGATGACACAAGTTTCCCTAAGCAGAGGAGAGGAAAATGATGGTAAGAATAAAATAGACTTGAGCTGTCAGGTGATGGATTGTATACCCTGTGTTTTTGTACTTCTTGGGCTCATGGCCTCAGATGTCAGGTCTGTCCCTTTAATGGATCACTGTCAGTGTTGGTTCATGGTTAGGATCAGACTTTCATCACTTTCACAGCAGGAGGATGTGGGCATTACAGCAGCATTTTGGGGATTTCTGACTCATCTGACAGCAAGAGACCTCTTCCCTGTAAAAGTGTGGATAGGATGTAGTAGAAAATATTTTATACTACACTGACATACAGTCCAGCTAGTAGAGAAGTAGTTTCAGGTATGACTGGGGAGGTGGCTGGCTTCTCTCCCCAAAGATATTTTCGCAATGAGAATCAGAAAAGTAATAGAGACCTTTGCTCTGGGAAGATTGTAGAAATTTAAGTGCCTTTGCCTGGGAGTCCATCCTATTTCCTCAGCTAGGGCATTATGAGTTGCATTTCACTCAAGGAAAAATGATCACATCAGCTGTTATTAGATGAGAGAATGGCTGTCCCATACTCATCCTGAGCAGATGTGGGAAGGTAAGTTTCCGACATCTTCCTCTAGATTCAATCAGTACCAGATATTGTCAGAGTAAATGGGAAAGACTCCCTGTGAACAACCAGTGCTAGTTTGAGTTTTCTCATGCTGACCAAGTATGGTGGTTTAACTCCAGCTGGCAGCTGTGTACCAGGCAGCTGCTCACTCACTAGCCCCTGCACAGTGGGATGAGGAGGAGAATCAGGAGAAAAAAAGAAAAAAAAACACAGATTCAGACAAGGACCATGCAATAACTGAAATAAGTAGAATATAATAATCATACTTAAAATTAAGAAAAAAATAAAATAAAATGGAATCCAAGAAAAGCAAGTGATACAAAATACAATTGCCTGATGCCCAGGCAGTCCCCAGGCAGCAATTGGTCCCTTCCAGCCAACTTCCCCAGTCTATAAACTGGACATGACATTCTGTGGTATGGAATATCCCTTTGGCCAGTTTGGGTGAGCTGTCCCAGCTGTGCTCCCTCTCAGCTTCTGGTTCAGTTCCCCACCAGCAGAGCATGGGACAAGTCCTTGAATGAGGGTAGACACAACTGAGCAACAGCCAAAACATCAGCATGTTGTCAACACTGTTCTCACCCTAAGTGCAAAAAACAGCACTGCACAAGCTATTGGGAATAAAATTAGCTCTATTCCAATTGAAAACAGGACAGCAAGTAACTAGATATCTTCTATCATAGTCCTACTGTTTTTCCCTTAGAAATTCTTCTAGGACTTAAAAATCAGGATCATTCCCTTATCAAAAGGAGACCCCTGCCACTGGAGAGGTGTGCTAGACATTCATTCTTAAACACTGTGTTGTAGATTACAGTGCAGATTAGAAACTTGAGCAAGAACAATTTGCTATGCCCAAAGTTTGTGCTGAAAGATTCCATATTCCTAGATAAGCCCCAAAGAATTCAAGGCCTGGACAATCCATAAGTGTTTTGGTACCTTTTATATGTGTTATTTCAGGATTGATTGTGATTCCTTTCCTGAGCCTTGGCCAGGAGGAGGCATTTGGCAAGATCTATCATGACAGCTTAGTAGGTAATTTATGCCCCATTGCTGCTTCTCTCTTGTTTTCTGGGCCATCAGCCCAAAACATGCCATGCTACTACATAATGTACAATTAAGCCTTGTGTCCGTATGGACAGTAACATCTTTAACAGAGAAACATACTGGACCTCTTCTTTATCCTCTAGTAGTTTTGATACTCAGAGCTGGAACTGCATGTTGTCCTGCCCACCAGAAGGAAACTCAACATGGGAGGCTTGAAGTGACTGTGGAAACTCTTCTGATTCTTAATATTCTGTCTGCAGGCAGAGGATCCCTAGACAGGATGCAGTAACTTTTTGCATGGCTTTTCAGGAGCAGTGGTTGTTGCTGGGACTGTTATGGGCAATTTTGCACTCCACTTCTCTCCTTGTAAAGCTTTGACCTTTCATCAGAAGTATGAAGGTTTCAGAGAAAGTTGAGAAGACTCAACAAGTCCATTAAATAGCTTGAGAATAGTGGCAGATGAGGACATCTCTATTCTTCAGCCATGAGAAAAGACCCTACAGGGAGTACAGTAAAGGGCTGTAATATCCCTAATGACCTGCAAAGTCAAGTGCAAGAGTTACAGAATAAGTTATAGTAGAAAGTAACAAAAGTAGTTTCGAGTATGTCCTTGAAGGAATGCTAAGAATAAGGCAACTGAGCATCTAATTTTGTCATGTGGTTTCTTACTTCCATTCCTTCAGTGTCAAAGGAATGGAAGATGGCAGAAGCAGTACCAATTTTTAAATAGCTTCAGAAGATACCACTCCCTGAAGCTGATGTGTCCATCACAAAGAATCAATAGACTGGAATTAGTGGACAGATGGGTGAGGATGATCTAATGAGTAGAAGCCAGTATGGCTTTTGTAAGGACATCTATCTACAAATGTGTGGAGTTCTTGTGAGGCATCTTTGAGTTTGTGAGGATATTAATTTCTAAAAGATACTTGACAGTAATCATTTCTGAAGTAGCAGTCAGAAAGCAAATACAATCCTAAGAATTGCCTTGGTCTGACTGACAGCCAACTCTGGAAATCTGTTAATCAAATGTAGCCTTACCACAGGAGTGTGCACCTGATTTTAGGGTTCTGGGTCACAAAAAGGTGGCTCATCTGAAAGCTGCAAATAGGCATTTTACTGCAGTTTGGTGGAGGGTAGTAGAAAATGCCAGGCTTTCCTGTCCTTCTGATCATGCTGATAAACAGAACTGGAATATAATTGCAAATAGGATGCTTACTCATGCTAAGTTTTATTCATAACTTAGTGTTGATTCTATACCATAAGCTGAATATATTTGCCATCACATTGTCTCTCCCTATAGAAGAGAACTGACAGGCTGAATCCTGTCAGGTCTACTTTATTTAGCTGAATAATTTTATTAGAAATATAGGACCTCACAGCTCTGTTGGCCTACAGCATCCAGTTTCATTTTAACAGCAGAACATCAGATTTCTCTGCTCATGCATTGGTGCATGGAGATCTATTGACAGTTATTTCATTCTCTCCTAGAGGATAGCAGTTCTTAGAAAAGCAACAAGCATAAAGTACATCAGCATGACCATTTGTACCTGCCATCTTTTAAAGAAAATTGTATCATCCTTTTTAGAGTTTTATTTTCTTAGGCAGCCAAGTATGTCAGGCCACATTTTGTACATTAAGGGCTCCTGACTAAGCCATATTTCAGCCAGACACTGCAATGAGTCTGCACCCTAGGACTGCCTTTTCCTGTTCTGTTTATATCTTCTGGCAGCCCTTGAACTCTGCATATCAAATGTACTGTTCTGCATAATGTACTGTCTAATCTAGAGGAAAGCTGAATTGAAGTTAAGGATTTAGAGTTGGACTAACAAGCTAACTGCAAGATTTCATTGAATCAGTGTCAAAATGTTGCATGAATTTCTTTTATAGGTTTGAAGAATTTTCACTTATGAACCAAAAGCAACCTGAGAAACAACTGTTGAAATTTTATAAGTTTTGCTTTCATTTCTTACTACCTTTCATAGACACACTGGAGATTATAAGATGCACTTGGTCCTCATGCACATACTTCAGATTTTTGGTGAGAGCCACTCTTACCTACTTACCAGAAATTGTTCTTGTAAATCTATTCCAGCTAATCATGTCAGTTTTCGAGAACAGCATGAAAGAAAGGGGCATCACTGAAAATGAAGCCTTTGACTGGGAGAAGGCTGGTACAGATATCTTGTTGTCCACTAGCACCTCAACTCCACCACAGCAGAACACCAGGCAAACAGCAGCCATGTTTGGGTGAGTGTTGTAGTTGTCAGGCAGCAACAAGCTCAGTTCTTTTTTTTTTGAGATTTCATGACCATTGTGATTCTGTGAAGTTGGAACAGCATGGCAGGCACCACTTGATCTGACTTTTTTAATATTAGTTTATGTCTGTGGTGGTGGATAGCGAGCTGAGTACAGCTGAGTGTGTGCACTGTTCACACCTCCAATACAGTTTCTCAGCCTGTTTACAATGTGTTTCATGTGCTGCTGCAAAGGTACACAGACTGATGCTCAGAGGTATAGATGAGTCCAAATAGAAAAGGCTTGATAAGGCCTGGTTCACTGGTCTGTCTTGGTGCTTTTGGGGGGCTGACATTAGGAGATAACAATAAACCCTAATAATGTTAAGGAAAATAAAAACTATAAGGCCTAGTAAGCCTCATTTGCTCATGCAAAAGGAGAGATTTCTCCACAGCTCGGTATGGTGTGATGGGCACCTGTGAAGAAGTTTTCAGCCTGTATAGCAAAGGTCCCAAGATGCTTTCACTGATCCATCCCACTGTCTTTGTAACTTTCATTACATGGAATCTTCCTGTTCTGATTCAGGATGTCATACCTGGGACTGCCTGTTTTTCAACTTAGTAATACCCTAAAATCTGCTAAGGAATTCCTGTGGGCAGTGTGTTAGACTTCCTTCTTTGTACACTAACAATTTTCCTTTCTTCTTGTCCCTATTCTAGGGTGGTTAATGTCACTCCAGTACCCGGGGACTTGCTCCGTGAGAACACTGAGGATGTCCTACAGGGTGAACATTTGAGTGATCAAGAGAATGCTCCTCCCATCCTGTCAGGTCGGCCCGTGGAAGGTCTTGGTCAGGCTCCAAACACAGCTTTCAATGAGGGTGAAGTTTGGGAAGAGACAGATGTGAATCGCAACAAACTCAGGATCAGCATCAGCAAAGTAAAGAACATTTCCTTGTCTCCTGTGGCTGTTGGATGCAGGGCAATGGTTTCATAGACAGCTAGAAGCCACTCAGATCCACTGATGTAGCATCCTATGTAGAAAGCCCAAAAAAGCATTGAAGAATTTTCCTCGTCAAGGGGAAATTAAGAACAATTTTTTCACAGAGTAAAAGCCATTTGGATTAATTTAGATTGTTATGCAAGTGACATTTTGGGGGCCAGTAATGCTAAAGTGAATCTTTTTACCATCATATCATTATCTAGGATTTTTGATACTTCAAGCAAGGAAATTCTAGTCCTTGCATAGCTGAAATGATACAATATCAGAAATGTCCCAGGCTTGGAAGGTGTAAACCAAAATTTTATTATGTCCCAACCTCTTGGGTAAATAAATGTAATCAGAGATGTCTTCATAAGCTGTAGTTTTCTATACCTTGAATCATCACTCAGTTTTCTCTTCCTTTTTTTAATTTTCCTTTTTAAGGGTAGGAAAATGTGTAAGGAGCATCTAACAATGGTTTCACCCTTGTGAAGAGTGACAGAAACCATTATTTAATATTCTCATATTTCTGCATTCCAAGATCATGTTAAGCCTTTTTAGCTTATATAAAATGTATACTTCAGTTGATTTTCCTCATAATCTCTATGTTTCTCAGTCCTTTCTTGTAAATGTTACCTAATTTCTTGGAGGCATCCCCAGTGAAGGTTGATTTTATGATAAATGTCAAGTATAAAAATCTGTCAGTCAGTTTATTAATCAGATTAAGTTACATATTGCAAGTAAATTAGTATTAGTGGCAGGTCATCAGATACATAGAGAATCTGTTAGCAGAGAAACATTCATCAAACTTAAAATGTTGTCAGGGCATATAAGATTCACATCACAAACCTCTCCTTAATGGGCATTTGTAAAATGGCATGTTAAGTCTGTTAGTCTTCTGGGGCTGACCCTTCAGTCTTTACTGCTACAAAGTTAGTCGTTATTTCAGCAATATATGTATCTCCACTATTCTTAGTCTTATTAAAAAACATTATGCGTGGACAGGAAATAATCTAATCTAACTTACTTAAAATTCTCCAATGCCAATAACTCAGATCAATGTGTTGTCTGTATGGAACACTAGGAGGAACATTCCCCAACACTGAGAAATTATGAACTGAGTTCAAATTTCTTCTTCACCTCTCACTGGTAACTCTGCATTCTCAGAAGTTTTCATTTGAAGGTATATGAAATAAGGAAAGCCTGATATAGAGGAGCAGTTCTGTTCACACAACTTGTACAAAAAGAAATGTGTATTACAGAAAAAATCCTAGCAACTTCTGTGTGTTTTTCTTTGCATTTTTAACACCAGGTGCCTTGAAACTCTTCAGTCAGACTTTGCACAGGGGAATCCTTTCTGCATGCTAGTTGTGAGTCATGTCTTAGGTACCTCATTCACAAGTCATGTCGTAACAGCAGCTAAAGGCTGGAGAGGTTTCTAGAAGCTCCACAGCACAGCCAGGTGACTCTCATGCCAGGCACAGTGCTATTTTTTGTCAGGTTGCTGCCAAAGGAGCTTAGGGAGTCACTCAGCATGGCCATGTGAACTTACAGTTCTGACAGGTTCTGTAGCTACACAGCAGTCTGTGCAGCAAAGCCCAGGGCAGCAAGCTCTCCAAAGCTGAAGTCCTTTCTCTCTGTGAGGGTTGTTATCTTTAGTTTGACTCTTGCCTGTCCTTTTGCTTTGCTAGACTTCTTATCTTCAGTGTGACTGTTCTCTGAGAAAGGATCAGTTTTTATTTTAGTAACAGTCATCACATGGAGAAAAGGAGGATGGTTCCAATTTGATACTTAAGGGCACAGCTTTACCTCTGCTGGTAATCTGAAGCATCAGAACCACAAGGGCACTGGTGTATTTAAACACCCTTCTGGTATTCACAGCATGACATCCTTCATCTTCCAGTCTTGTAGCACTAGAATTAACTGGGTCTCCCTGTCTTGCTCTTTGTATTTAGGGGATGAGTGGAGCTTGCCGTGTTTTTTCTCCCTAATAACTGTCTAAGATGACACTTCTCTGTGTACACAATTCAGACCTCCTTCTGTCCCACTTCTCCTGTTTCTGTGTTAAGGATAGGGCTTGCTGTCACTGTTCTCCCATACCATCCCCCATTTCTCTGCTCTTGAATTTTGCCAAGTTGATGCTATCCAACAGTTACATCGATACTTTGCTCCTTTCATAACACATTTGACATTCGTCACTAACCTTTTCCTGGCCGTGACTGGATTACAGATTAAATCATTATCATCTATTCTGCTTTTCTTCTAATGCTTGAAAGTTCTCCTCCACTCTCCTTCTGCAAAGGCTCTTTAGTTATGCATTCCAACTCCAGCTTGGGTGGTTTAGGTCTGCTAATTTATGGGCACTGACTGACTTGCCATGTACACATTGCATTCACAAAGGCAACTGCCTGGATCAGCAGCATTTTTCTGAGATGCTGCTTGTGTTCAGACCCTCTGGCATTAATAGAGGACAAGGGAATGTAGGGTGGGGAAGGGTAAGCATTCTCCATACAGATCCCCACACAGAGGCAGTGTGTAGCAGCTGATGCTTTTATGGCTGGCAACACAGCAGCGTTGAATGCAAATCCCGTGCTGCTGCTGTAGCCCTTGGACCATTCTGCTTCTGTGCTTTTGCCTCCTCTTCCAAGGAAAATCAGCACTGTGGAAGGGAGGGAGCAGCTGTGTTGGTCGCCTACTTTTGTTCCTTTGTCTGTTGTTAAATTAAAAAAAAAACCCCACAATTTAATAAGGCAATATGAAAGAGGAAATATAGAATGAGAGAGTGTCCATGAGCATGTTCAGCTGCCTGCATGACCTTGGCTCTGTGGAAAGCTCTTATAGATGTTGTGGTTGAGTGGATGTCATGGAAGACTTTGTTTAGAGGACCAAGATTAAAACAAGCAAGAACACAAACAAGAAACCCAAACCACCCTGGTAGTTAGGAGATGCCTTTGTCAGACCAGATGTAAAAATTTGTATATTGCAATGTAATACATGGACTCTGCTGGAATGAATGTTGACAAAAAAAGGCTCTTAGACATCTTGGGTAAGCAGTTACAGTTTGTGTGTGCAGTAGGTTAACCCATGAGAACTCCTTTGGATCAACACTCAGAGCAATTGAAATGCGTAGGCCACCTTGTAAAGATGTTTAAATATTTGAATTGGTTTTAAATCTTAAAAAATTATTTTTAAATAACCTTTTTTTAATGTCAGCTGGTTGCCAGGGCAGAGAGACCCTGCGTCTCTTCAGATATTGCTTGTGTAGATTGTGAAAATGTAGTTGAAAGTGTACTCTGGGAGAAAGTCCAGAGCACCAGTGAAGAATGGAAACCAATGTCTTTGGCAAAGATCTTGAAGCTTTTTATGTTTATCCCCTCCAGACTCAGTGCATGGTGGAAGAGGAGCAGAGAAACGGGGTGTGCCCCAGTTCCCCTGTCCGAGTGCCTCCGGAGTCCCCGACCGCACAAGTGCGCTCCCTCCGCTACCGCCGCGTCAACAGCCCTGAGTCAGAGCGGCTTTCCACGGCTGATGGAAAAGCAGATCCACATGAAAGAAGGTTCGTTCACCCTCTGTAGCCTCCTGCTGGTTTTAGCAGGGTCTTGAGGTTTCACTGTTGAGACCAACCTAATCATTAGATCAGCAGCCAATGTTCACAGCTTTGTCTACTTTGACATTTGGTTCAAGTCCTTCTCTGCTTCTCCTTTCTTTGTCAAAAATTTTGATGTCTCACACATGGAAGGCTTTCTCCAGAGGAGTCTGCAAGGCTTCCAGATGATCCTTGTTGAAAACACACTGCAGTTGTCCTAAAATCTGGCCAGCAGATGCTGCCAATGAGAAACACTGATCAGAACATGGTTTGGATTTGGATTTTTTTCCCCAAGCCAGTAGAACTTAACAAAAGGGAAAGGTATTGTTGGGGGAAAATGGTTATCATCCTGTCTACAGGGGAAAGAGATGCTGAATTGGCTGTCATACTGAAGCATTTCTTCACGCCTTGTAGGTTCTAAAGCAATACATTTGTTGAATCCTGTCTTTCTGAAGCATACCAAGAAATGACCGGGAAGGCCTATACAGGCCTTTTTTTTTTTCTCTAATGATCCCTGTCATTATCCACAAACCCGATGTGTTTTTAATGGCTCTTTGCTGTGTCTCTAGGTCACGAATGGACATCCCTGGCTCTCCCTCACGGCTCGTGTGCTCCTCGCAGCCAGCCCAGATGCTGTCCATCGACACTGGCCAGGCTGACCGGCAGGCGAGTGGCAGGATGGACGTGTCCGCGTCCGTGGAACATGAAGCCCTCAGCAACGCCTTCCGCTCGGTGCCGCTCGCAGAGGAGGAGGACTTTGACAGCAAGGAGTGGGTTATCATTGATAAGGAGACAGAGCTGAAGGACTTCCACCCTGGTGCTGAGCCAAGCACCTCTGGAACCACGGATGAGGAGCCTGAGGAACTAAGGCCTATTGAAGATGGGGAAGAGAGAAGGCGCCTGGGGGCTGATGCTGCAGTGAGGCCGAAGACTCATGACGGGCGAAGTCGGGGTATGCTGCCTGTGACTGAGGAGGACAGTTCCCATAGACATGAAGGACCTTCTCAAACAGTGTCTGATAGCAGACATGAACAGCAGACAGGAAGTCCAGCCCACTCCCCCTTACATTCAGCACCAGCCCTCCGACAAAGGAGACGAGAATCTGAACCTACCGGTCCTCAGAGACAGGTAAGGTCCCTGGGTCTGTACCTTGTTACTTAGCATAGCATCATCTTAGGAAACCTCAATTGTGCTGGAGAAGTCCTTGATTCCAAGCATGGGTGCTATTGTAAAATCATTCTGACAGTGCTGGCAAATATTGTGAACACCTTAGAAGTGCTCCCAAAAGCCAGTTATGTCCTTCTAAGGACACACTGTTATGAAGATCTTTTAGACGTTTTGGTACAGGGACAAGAGGAGACCACAGTTGTGATTCTGGGTATCTCTAGTCACTCCTCTTATGCTCTCCCATAGAGTTTTGTTAGTAACTTTTGTTAGTTGTCTGGAGGTGTTGCTAGCAAATCTTCTCCACATAGTTTCTCGGCAGCAACAGGAGTGTATGTCAAGAGAATGCCCTCTAATCTAATCACACATCAGCACTGCACAGGCCCACAGCAATGCAAACCATAAAATAACTCCCTGAAATTAGCCTTTCTTCTAAATACCTAATAAAAAGCTCGAAGTAGCCTGCACATACATCTCATCAACCTTACTTCGGTGAGAGTCATTGCTGTTACCATGTATTTACTCATAGAAATGTTCTTTACCTATTGTGTTTTTTTTCCATATAGTTGTAGAGGGGTTTTTTTCTTTCAGTTTTGCTTTTTTCCTGTGGTACTCTGATGCTATAAAGCAGTTCAATTTTTAGTGGGATGTGATTTATTAGATTAGCTGTAAAAATATGATACACTAGGCACAGAGTTCCTGTCATATCTAATCTTCATTTCTAAGAAGGCTATCCCAGAGTGTTCAGTGCAAGAGACAATCAAATTGTTCCCCTAAGAGTTTTTTTGATTTATATGTTGATGAAGCTGTCTCATGCACATGGGATCCATAAGCACAGCAAAGACCAAGCAAGTTTTGGGTCATGTACCCAGTGATACCCACCTATGACAGACATTTGTACAGTCTGCTTGTTCCTATCTGGAAGATGGTAATTTCATTTCTACTTCCCTCTTGAGCTTATTCTCCAAGGAAGTGTTCAGTGGACTGGAGCACATTAAAACAACATCCTTCTGTTCAGGTCTTGTCCAGATTCTTCTCTTCTCTGAATCTCTGAGAGGCACAGAAAGAAAATCACGAATGAGATAAGAATCTATGTAAAAGGAATCAAAGCAAATCTTTGCAAATCACCAGGCAAGGTGTTCCTTGCTGAGGTGTATGAGGCTGCAGCATTTACAGGAAGGACAGAAATGCTGACAGCAGGCACAAGTGGGGCTGTCCTGCTGAGCATGGAACAGAAGCAGAACATGCTTCTCACAGAGACTGCATTCCTGTTGCAAGGTTCCTAGGTAGAGGTGTTTGCTGGCTTTAGCCAATATGTTGAATGCCCCAGGTATTTAGAAATTGCATAAGGCAAGATTGGCAGAATTGCAAGGGTCTGTGTCTGAATTTGCTGTGGTCTGTACACTTTGGGGGCTGGTCTGTGCAAGATGTGCAAGATGCAATGAACATAGTAAGAACTAGCTGATAAGAACCATCTGTAAACAACAGCAGGGACACTTCACTGACATATTTCATGTGGCTAAAGAAGGCTGGAGAGGCCTTCTTGGCCAGAGCACATGCACCTCTATGTGAAAAAACTGGGGGAGTTGGATATGGTGCAGCACAAAGACTTCTTATCATTGCACAGTGATATTTAAAAACCAGGCAAAAAAGGTAAATTAATGGAATTGGGGGTGATTACTGCTTGTATATTAGGCAGCCTCTGTTCTCCAGAAAACTGCATTTTTTTTTCCTATGTTCTGAAATACCCTTTATTAACTCTGTGGCCTAGCTTTGTACACACAGATCAACACTAGATTTCTTTAGCTGACTTTGTTCTTCCTTTGATGTCTGAGTCCTTCAGTTACCACTGCAGCTGTGCAGTGATACTCATATTTTTCCATTTGCTGTCACAAAACCAGCTATTAACTCTCAAAGGGACTTGGTGCCTAAAGGAATTTAGAAACCTGTTTCCCTTAGGTGCAGAAAATATGGAGGAACAAATGGCTGGAACCTTAATAAGATGTTGACCAAGGACTTAACTAGTGAAAATACTGAAGGCCTCATTAGCAGTGGCAGATGTTTCCTGTAGCTCGTGCTTGTGCTTCTCTGGATTTGATTAAAACTGTGATTAAGGTGTGTGTGTGTGTGTGTGTGTGTGTGTGTGTGTGTGTGTCTAGGGGAGTAAATCTTCCTTCTCTTTAAATATGAACTTAGCCTGTAAGATAGGTAAAAATTTCACTAAATGCTGAATTACCATGACTGAAGCCTAGGCTTTGTTGTACCCATTTGTGACCTCATTCTGGTGTCACAAAAACTGGTGATCATCCCTTGGTATCAGTAGCATACTCACTGAAGGCAAATGGGGAATCCCTGCTCTAATGCTTCCTTCTGTTTCTCCATTCTCTGGCTCCAGTCTGTGAGCCATCACTGGTAACTGGCAGAAAGACAGTGACTTCTGGATTGTCATAGAATCAGAGCATGCCTGAGGTTAGAAAGGACTTCTAGAGATCATCTGCTTCTACCCTCTGCTCCAAGATGGATCATCTAGAGCAGGTTGCTCAGGACAGTGTCCAATCAAGATATCTCTGAGGATGGAGACTCCACAACCTCACTGAGCAACCTGTTACAGTGTTCAATCACTGTTATGGTAAAAAACTTTTTAAAATGTTTAAATTGAATTTCCTGTATTTCAATTTCTGTTCATTTCTTCTTTTACTTTCACTAGACATCATTAAGAAGAGTCTGGATCAATCTTCCCATCAGGTATTTATAAATGTTAAGAATCCCTCTGAGCCTACTCTTCTTCAGTCTAAACAGTCCCAGCTCTCTCAGTCTCTCCACAAGTGAAAGGTCTTCCAGTCCCTTCACCATTTTTGTGACCCTTCTCTGGACCTTCTCCAGTCTGCCCACGTGTCTCTTGTACCAGGCAGCTCAAACTCAAACACAGCACTCCAGGTGTGACTCACCAGTGCTGAGCAGAGGGGAAGGACCATCTCAGCCTTCTGGCTGCTCTCCTGACACATCCTCATGGGCTGTTGGCCCTTTTTGCCACAAAGGCACCTTACTGGCTTGTGTTCAACTTCGAGTCCACCAGGACCTCCAGGTACTTTTCTGTCAAACTGCTTCCAAAACAGGTGGCCCACAGTGTGTTCTGTTCCTCCTCACTTCCCTTTGTTCAATTTAGTGAAATTCCTTTTTCCCATTTCACCAGCCTATCCAGGCACCTCTGAATGTGAGCACAACCTTCTGGTGTGTCAGCCAGTCCTCCCTGTATCGTGTCATCTGTGAATCTGCAGAAGGTACACTCTATCCCATCATCCAGGTCACTGATTCAGTTGTTAAATAGTAGTGGCTGCATTATCAGCCTCTGGCTACACCATTAATGACTGGACATTTTTTCTCCAAACACGATATTTTATGACCAGGAGCCCAGCCAGTTTTCAGTCTAATTCACTACCTACTTATCTAGCCCATATTTCATTGTTTTTTTGATGAAGATTTTATGGGAGACAGTGTCAGAAACCTTACTAAAGTCAAGATCAACAACCTTCCACCCAGTCCTCTCAGCACAGAAAGCTCTCGGGTTCATCATGACCTCAGGTTCAGACATGATTTCCCTATCATATATCCATGTTGACCACACCTTCTTCTTCTTCATATATTTGGAAATACCTTCTTCCAGGAGAATTTGCTTAATGTCTTTTCCAGTCTGACCAGCCTTTAGTTCCCTGAGTAATCCTCATTTAGAGCTCAGATATTTCTTCAAATATGTCAGGCTTTTGGAAAACAGACACTGTAACTCAAATGTGAGAGATGGTGCTGTCCTCATTAAAACTCTGGGGGTGTAAGAGGGAGCAAAGAATAAATGATCAGATGCTGCTGTGAGGAAAGTCAAGTACAGAGGAGGCTCTGAATAGCCTGGGGAAGTTTCTGACCCAAATATTCTCAGATACTAGGTATCTCCCAATTTCAGATGATAAGAAAAGGGCTGCAGTGGAGCATAGATCTCATGGAAAGATCGAGTATAAAGGGAGAACAGAAACTATACCCTGTTCAAGCCCTTCTCTCTATGCACTTCTCAATATGTCTGTTTGCCAGAGCTCTAAGGGTTTACTTTAATGTATGCATTTCAGGGATGTCCTAGTAAGACTCTGGAGTGGTTTCTTATGCAGTAGTTTGCAGATAAACCTATAGGAATAGGTAAAGAATGACTGGAAGAAAAGATTGATCCTGCACTTCAGTTTACCTATTAATCCTGACATAGGGTTGCTGTTACTGTTGGAAATAATTTAAACCTATACCTGGCAATATAATTTAAAAATCTGTCAAGTTCTTGAGTATGCTGAATAACTTCACTGATACTTGACAGAGATGGCAACTTACTGCTGCCTTCTGCAGTGAAAAGACTTGAAAGTGTTCATACATGTTTGAGTTTTAGAAACTATTTTTGACTATGCTCAGGTCTGTGCTCATAGGTATTTCTTGACTCTCAATCTCCCTTGCTGCTAGTGCAGTTGACATTGTACAAAACATTTGGGGATTTGCTTGCCTAAAACGTGCCTGTCCAAATGATGTCACATCTAAAAAAGCACAAGAGAAGTGAAAAATTAAAGTAGGAGATGATATTTACTCTGCTTTACCTATCCTTGAATATATTCTGCAGGGTTCAGAGAGCATTTTGCTTAGGCTGATTCTTACAGTCCTGGAGCTCATCTGTTAGAATAGGTCCCAGTGTGAAGAGGTATTAGTATATTTTTCTTCATCAACTCAGCTGTGTAGTTAAAATCACTCTTTAAAATCGTCTTGATGCTATCTTTGGCTATTTTCTCACACAGCCAGGGGTGTTCCACAGGTGGACTTGCTTAAAATTGTCCATGATTCGAGCCTTAGATGGCAGCAGGGGAAAAGGTGCTGTGTGTCTTGGTTTCCTTTCCCTTCTACAGCATCATCTGTGGGCTGCTCTGAGAAGACCTGAGGGAGAATTTCTCAGTGGTGAGAAATGGGCATTGGCAGAGGGGAAGAGTCACTGCTCCTCACTCAGTGTGATTCCCATTGGAAAGCATTCGAGGCCTGTTGTAGATTATGTGATTCTTTGACAGTCAGCTCCTTTGTCTTCCCTCCACATGAGAAGGGAAGCTTTTCAGCTGATGGAGAAGGATGAATGTAGAGTTGGCCTCTTACACTCTTTATGTTCAGGGTCCCTGTCCATCCATGTGTTAGCAATAAAAGATCAGCAAAAGGGTGGTAGTAAAAGTAATATTCATGTATGGTCTTTACATATATTTATATCAGGTAATAGAAATCAAAACCTTAAGCTCGGTAGACATTCCTAATTACATTTTAGATCCAAAATATATATTGAGTTCTGTCAACATCACGTTCTCCTTGGACTTCACATACAAAGTGTCCTACTGATCCTGTGCAGAATAGGCCTGATGGAAGGTGGTCTGGCCTGATTGCTGCAAAATGATAAAGGGGGGCAGCACCTTCAGCCTTGATTGAGTAATTTAATCATTACAACGTCAGTGAAAAATGGTGGCGTGTGTGTAAGCTCAGCTTCATCCTGGAGGCAGCAAAACCAAAGTACACTTACTGATGTGGTGTTGTAATTGCTTCTTCACGGCCTGGGCAAGTTCTTTGGTCCTGTGCTGTAGAGGAGGTCTCTCTGGGTAGTTGGAGTGATCCTTTGAGATCTGAGAAGTCCTTACCATATTGGGATAATATATACCTTGTAAATCATACAGTATGCTGAAACCAAACATGGAACAAAAATTAGGAATACAAATTCCACTAAGGCTTAGTTGTGCAGCTTGCAAATAGCACACTCAGGGCTGAATTTGTATACTATCTATGCAAAGAAGAGATGGTTGTCTTTCTGAAAAATTAGAGCTGCTGTCTAGATTTTATTTTTCTCTCTGAATTACTCTGTATGACAGCATTACATTATTATTATTTGAGACTCTGATCTATCAAGTGAAATGCATTACATTTAGGACTGTGAATAATTTCTTTTCACATTTAATGCCAACCATGAACTGAGTAGCTGTCAGGCACTTCTGAAGATGAGATATCTGCCTCAAAGCACTGCAAGGTATTGAAGGTGACAGGAAAGAGATGACACTGGATGACATTCAGCTCTTTTTCTAGTGCAAGGGTAACATCTTCAGTAAGGTAAGGAGAGCAGTTTTGGCTTAAAGAAAATCCAATATTGCATTTACACATTTCACCTGCAGAGACTTCCTGAAAAGAAAAGCAGCACAAGGGAGGGAATGCATTTCCTATTTTCCCTTCCTTCCCTTGAAAGGAAAAAAGTGATTCCAGGAAATAAAAGTCTATTTCTGGACATTGACACTGCTGAAGGTGCTAGTTTCATAAAAGAGGTAGGTAGAAAGGGAAGGAAGGGCTTTGCATTTTCAGGCTGAAGGATCTGAAGTTATTCCCTTAATGCCTCTCTCTTCCATGCAAAGCATAAAGGGAAGGTAGGGAGTAAGATCTCATCCTGACACAAACTATCCTCAGTGGGTGTACTTCCTCTCCTGGCTATATCAGGAGCACAGAAACAGAAAAGGAACCCAAGAGTGCATCTTCTCCTCATATCCTCCTGTGGTCCTGTGTTTTGAATTTCTCACCGAAAGGAGAATTATACTCTACCTCCCTATACAGCTGCAGTCTATTCACTGCTTACCAAAACTTGGAAGCATTAACACTCCCCCTACAGGTGCTCAATATAAAAATGTATCAGGAGGCCAGCAGTGTAAGTGTGAAAAAAGTCTACCAACAGCCCGCAAACTTGTTTTTTCAAATCCCTGGAGTGAGTTTTAATAAGAGTCATTGAAACAGCCCCTGAGAATTCCTCACTTTCAAATACGCATAATCATTTTAGCACTGTTTCACCTTTTATCATTCATGTGGTTTCCAAATGTGTTCAGAGTTTGACTCTTACCTATGTGCAAGATGTATGAATAGCCTAGTGACATGCCAAGATGAGCACTGCCAGTGGAACAGAAAGGCATGTGGCCTGAAGAGCCAGAGGAGGGGACAGAGTAGCAGAGCCTGGCACTTCTGGTGTCACTCTGGTCCACCTGTGGCTGGGGAGAGCATGGCAGGCCCCTTGTAATGACAGGCTTCCGTGGTGCCAATAGCATCCCTGGGAACTGATAGCCATAGAGAGCAGTAAGGCCCTGTGTAGAGCAAAAGCATTTTTCATCCACCAGCGAAGATGTCCGCAGCATGCGCATCACAAACCAGGGGCGAGTCAAGTCTTTGCCTGACACCTTTTCCTCCACTCTTCTTGGTCTTTTTCAGTTGGAGGAGGACAGGCCTTCTCAGCACTCCCTCCCGAGATACAGCCCCCTGAGAAGACTGGCGTCCTCCGTTTTCTCCTCCTCAACCCTGGAGACAGAACACTACCCTCACGTTGGTGGCACTTTCATACAGCGCAGCCGTTCGGCGGAGAGCAGCCCCGTGCGCATGCCCCACCGCAGGCACATGCCCCTCACGGCAGGAAACCACAGACTCATGCCTTCCGTCCTCCGCATTTCCAGGTCCCAGCTCCAGCAGGTGTGGGCCCGCTTCACACACAAAACATAGCCTGTTCAGGGAAGCAGCAGCCTCCATAATGCAATAATAGATCCCACCCGCCCACAATGTGTCACCACTTAATGCAATATTGAATCCCAGACAACACTGGCCTAAGGTACTGTAACTTCCAAAGCCCCTGCAACCAGACCCCAAAGAGACTGAAAACATCTGCCTTTCTAAACCTCCCAGCAGCCTGAGCGAGGGGCAGCAGCCAGGCCGAAGATGAGAACGCAGAAGGTGAACGTGTGGTGTGTGAAAGAGGTGGATGCCAGGGCTCATCCGAAAAGCCCGCTCGTGCGTCCTGCAGCCTCGGGGTAGGAAGTGCAGGGCTGCCTCACTGAACACATGCAATCGAGCAACAAACGTTGTCAAGTTGTGACTGGAATGGAGAGACTGTGGAGGTACCAGCAAGCGTTACCTTCCTCAGCAAATTGGTTCAAGCATTTCTGTTGGTGTCTTACACCAGGCCAAATCTGTAGGCAGTTTTACTTCATCTAGATACAGGCAGACTCACACTCAAAGCTCACCTGAGGCAGGACCTCAGGTTTATCCCTCTTGTGGAGTTCCAATCACGTATCTCTTTGTTGCTTTGGCTTTGGAAATCCCCTTGCTTTTGTTGCAGTTTGGCTTCCATACAGTGACCACACGTTTCTGTCTCTTTGGCTGTGCCTCTGTTACATCACAGTGGGACTGTTTGTCTGCTCTCCACTCCTAAGCTGCTCCAAATTTTCATGCCTGCCCTCAGAGGCACTGACTGTTGAGTTGGATAGCAAAGATTTTCTTACTGATCCAACTGTATATTACGCTGTTTTTTAAATTCCAGAAATTTTAGGCACCTGCAGCTTTTCAATGGTAGAGCAGTCTTGCTTCTTGGCCTTGCTTGGAAATGCCTGATAACAGATCTCATTTGAGAAATAAAGTGGCCTCAGCTCCTGGTATACAGAGCCCATGAAGCCCTTTGCTAAAACTGTGAATCTCAAAAGAAAAGGGAGATTAAAGTTAATTTAAATTGTCATAAGTATCCTTATTTCCTGTGTTTGCAGAAGTATATTGCCCTTCTCAGTGGAGTTGCAGTGTAAAACACCAGACTGTATGAAGACTTTCTGTAATTAAGTGAATGTAGCAACTGTCTTCTATTGCCATGAGCCTTTCGTCTCATCTTCTGGGAGAACAGGCAGTATGAATGTTAAGGTGAAGGAAGAAAGGGTCATTGCTGGTGCCCAGGGCTCTAGGGAAGTACAAGTCCAAAGTAAAACACTGTGCAGAAAATATACAAGCATAAGATACAGGCAAGAAAACATGCAGGAAGCTCAGACAGATGTGAAAATGGATTGGCATAAGAGTGGGTGTTGGAAGGAAGTTGTGACATGGAAGTGTCACTGCATAGGTAGAGTGTTTCCAGTGGGCTTACAAGGAACAATTCCTCCCACGCAGTGCTTTCTGTAGGTTCATCTGCCCTACCTGAGGCTCCCTCAATATTAGATTCACCCTCTCATAAACAAGACCCGATAGTGCAGCCCCATATAGGGTGGGTGGTGCTTTCTGAAGTTCCTAGGACCTGGCCCAGTGTGTCTGCATGCTGCAGGACATGGTCTGACAGACTAACATGCTGACAGAGCATACTGGGGGGTGCAGGAATGGAGATGGGAGGGCAACACACCCTTCTTGAGGAAATGACCAACCTCTTCCCACTGTCATTCTTGAATCAGTGACATCAATTCCTTTTGATTTGCCCCAAGAACATGTAGGAACAGAACGGTTTACTGTTCAGACAAAATTTTTATCTGCAATTTTTCATAAGCTTTCTTTTTTAAAAAGGTCCTGGGCATTGCCAAAAATACTTGAGTTGAATTAACCACTAGCCTAATCCTATTTGGCAGTTCCCTTGTCAAGTACAGATACTAGAAAGACCAAGGCTTTGCTCTTCTCAAAGTGACATGAGAAGGGATGATTTCTTTAAGTAGACTCTGCTCTGATGTTATTTTTTCCATCTTCAATAGAGACTTTAATGGAAAAACAGATTCCAGAAAAAATGGAATTTGTGAAAGCACTAGACTTAAATTAGTAACTCTTAATAGTTTTTGTTCATAGCATCCAAAACACTGATGTTCACTTTTCAAGGTCAATTTTAGGAATTAAAACTACTCGTGCTGTAT
Source organism: Thryothorus ludovicianus (assembly GCA_013397245.1). Lineage (NCBI taxonomy): Eukaryota > Metazoa > Chordata > Aves > Passeriformes > Certhiidae > Thryothorus > Thryothorus ludovicianus. The sequence goes on from VZTB01018371.1 coordinate 122,631, forward strand.
TTTTAAATAAGAATCAAACAATTTTTAGTTTTGCCAGTCAGAAAAGGGAGCAAACTAGATAACTGGATATTTACAAGCTGTAAGCCTTTTGTTCAGACAAAAACAATGACTAGCCATAGCACCATACATAAATTTCAAAGATCAATAATCTGTCTAATGCTGCTCATCATATTGCTACCCACAAACTTGATACTGCTCTTCTAAGTTCAAAAATCTGATTTATAAAGATGGTTGATTTATATAGACTTCAGTAAGACTTTCTTCCAGTTACAGTCATTCATAAATTGAAAGCCAACTAGACAAACAAAATATGCTTATATGTTGCTATCTCTTACAAGAGGGGCTGTTTCTCATTAGGACTCCTGACCTCCTGCCCTTAACTCAGCACTATTCCATGCCTTTAGTGGCTGTCAAGAAGAACAAAGAAATCACTGAGGAGAAGGTTTGCAGTGACAGAAGGTGGGTGGTTTGATCAAACACTGACAGACTGTCTCTGCAGAAGGATCTGAATTACTTGATAAATTGCTTGTGTTCAAAGTAATGTTTGCATCTGCACAGGGACAAGGTCATGTTTGGAGTATGAAAAATGTAAGTCACATGTACAGAATGAGAGAAACTGTGCCCTGGGAGGTGCTGTCTCCCAAAATGAGGTGGCAGTTAGGTGAAGTAATTAGCTGCATCTAAGTTCTCACTATGCTGCTGCAGAAATAATAATAATAAAAAAGAATACATACATTCTTCTTCAGTGAATCAGCAGGGAAATGGAAGGTATGGGCAGAGGGAGATTTTTTGTGGTGGTGGGATCACGACCAGACATAACTAAGTCTTGTGTGGAAATTTTTGTAAAAGATTTTCAAAACCTAGAAGAGAAGAAGTGATACAAGAATGCTTCTGTAAAACCTGTCTTGTAGAGTAAGCTGGAAGAAATGCAGTCTGTCATTAAATACAAAACTAAAAAGTGACATAATTGCTGTTAGGTGTCTCTGCCTGAATAGAACAAGAGGGGTTTTAACCTGCCAGGCAAAGATACGAGTCTAAGTAAGATAAAATAGCAAAGGTAAACCTAGAAGCAAGATGCTCATTTTAAAGACATAGGTGTTTGGTAAACCACTGAAATACATTATTAAAAGACACTGAATTCTTTGCTGGTCAGTCCGTGTAAGGTGGGATATTGGTTTCTAAATCCTGTTAAACCATCAAATTTGGGCTCTATACCAGAATAGTTGGACATGTTACTGTCACCTGGGGTTTATGGGAAGTCTTATTTCATGATCAATATGTCTTTTACAATTTAATTCTGAAGAAACTAATTGGTGCTAATGGCTGGAATCCTGATGTTAAAGTATTATGCAAAAAATATTAAAAATAGTAAATTTAAAGGGTTTTTTTAACATCTTCATCTAATGCTGTATTAATGACTATGGAACCTACATATTGTTAAGGAACAGTTGGCAAATTAAAGAAATGTGAAAAGAGGTCTTTTTTATATATATGGAAATGTAATAAATTAATATTGAAACTAGTTGCAGTGCAATTCTAAAAAAATCCTTATGTAAATTACATTTATATTGCATTTATTTATTGTGTTTGTTTATAATGATTGCAATTATAAATGTAAATATGTCCAAAATCAGTTTGCAAAAAACCCAGCTGATGGAAGGCTATTGACATGAAAATTGATCATGAGGCTGTGGACTGAGAAGTTAGTTGCCCTAGTTATTTGTCCTTTTATGTTTGGTAGGGTTTTTTTAGTTCTTCAGATGGAATAAGCCAGTGGGAATCAACACTAGTGAAATAAAATTCCCTTTCAGCATCAGACTCTTAGGCAAATTGTGTTCATCAGAAGGATCTGAGAATGGGATTTGCATCCTGAGGGAGTTACTCTTCTTTTACTTCCCATTGTACATAGCACTTGTTCTCCTCAAAATCCAAATTGGAAATGAGCATTTGCCACTCCCTCACAGAGATCTTGGCATCAGGAGAGGAAGCTGTTGCTGGGATCTCATGATCTACTTCAGTGAGCAAATGTTCATCACTTGTATATAGTTATAAAAGCCATCTTTTTATATCTTGGCCTCCTGGCTCCTTTCACTTTCTTTCTATGCAGAACTGGAGATGTTTCCAATTTATTGCTCTCTCCTCAGCCTCCTTCCCTCAGGAAGGAGCTAATGAGATATGATTTCTGTGAAAATGTTACTGTAAATGCCTGTGTTAAGCTAGCACTGGGTAAATGTGGTTATGCCAGCACGCATTCACTTTCAGGGGAGACAGTTCTGGTGGGGAGGGGGGGTGTTGTCTGAAAATAAGTTGCACTGACACAGGTGCAGTTCTGCAGATGCCAGTTTTCATTAGGAGTATCCTCTTGATACCCCCGTGATGACAAAGTCCCTGGAGTGAGCCTGACCTTGTCTACCAATCCCATTCTTTTTTACTACTGTTGAGGGGCAGGCACGTGGAAGAGTTACAGTGCATCACCTCTTTCACTACTTAAAGTCTCTTTTGCTGCCATGATGACAGAAAGTAAGATAGAAATGCCATGTAAAACAGCCATATGGGTGATATAAGCCCCTCCTTATGCTACCTCTTCATGATGAAGTCACTCCTTCTCCTACCACTTCTTCTCTTTGTTGTGTGTCTGAACCTGGGCATTGTGCTGCTCAAGGCTGCTGCAGGACTGATGTTCTGAAAGGGACAAGCTTGTTCAGAAGTTGTGTTTGTTGGGCTGAATAGCAACTGACACCTCCCTTGCCCAGAACTGAAAAGCTGTACTTGGACAGTGGCCTCCAGGCTGGATTCAGATAAGGCAACTGATTCTCTCCTCTGGGATCTCATCATTGCTCTGTAAGCAGAGACATTGCTCAGTAGCTGCCACCCAGCTTCTGTTCAAATCTGAATCTGCATGCAAGAACAGCAGCAGTTGGCTGTAGCCCACAGATGCTGGTATACTTCACATGCAGAACCCCCTCACCTTCACTTCACTGAGAAGTTCTCTGAGATCTGATTTCCTCTTTGTTCCAATTTGCCTGTCCCATCTTTTTCTATGACAAAGTCTTTTTGCTCTGCCTTGGTTTGCCTGTATGTGTCCCACATTGGTAAACCCTGTGGTTTACCTCCATTGCCATTCATGGAATCTCATCCCCCTCATCTTTATTGCATCCCTGAATACCTGCACTACCTTCTGCCTTTGCCATTCCCAAGAACCTGCAGAGCATGTCTCCTGCACCGATTTCTTATTTATGGCATAGCTCGTGGTGCCCCATACAATCCCTATGGCAGTTTGAGCAGCTAAGGGGCCTTCCCTCCCTCTGACTTTTGTGGAGGAAATTGGAAAAAAATGGCACATTTTGGCAACTGGAGCAGTCTCAGTTCTACGTAGAATCCATGTGAGGATCACACTGTTTAAAGGCAGCTTGATTTCAAAAATGAGAATGGAAGATGCCTTCCATTTTCAGGGCAGTTGCATGAGTTTCAAGTCCTGGAATCCTTAGGACTTAGCAAGTTCCCCCCAGTTATTGTCTGCCTTAGCAGCTAAATTTAGACAGCTGGCAATGCTCTTTCCCTTAAGACACAGGTACCATCTGCATTTGCAAACCATGTAAATAGCTGGCTGAACACCACTTCCAAGTTCCACTTAAATCAGTGCCTGATCACTGTGAGTGAGAAAATGTCACAACTCCAGTTGCAAACTCTACCAAGTTCTTCCAAACAAATGCTTTCTGGGCTGGCAAATTGACTGTCCCCATTCTCCAGCCTAGGAGCTTGGAGAGTGGGGAGGTTTCAAATCAAATATGGTATTTAAAGTAGCCTGGAGAGGGCAATTATAAGTGCAACAGAGCTGTCACTCTTCATTAACTGTAAATTCTAACACCCCAGTGTTTCCTCTTGTTTCCTGTCTTAAACTGGAGGTTTCACAGACCAGTGTACTCTTGGGGATTGTTGTTCTTTACTTTCCACATATAATGACTGTTCTTCCCTTATCAAGCCTGTGCCACTGCCATTAGGCCACCAACGTTTCTTGTTTTAAACAAGGTCTTTGTTTTTTCTGTGATTCCATTTGACACCCATCTCTCTCCAGCTGCTTCTGGAGCAGCCAGACCCAGGTGTTAAACAAGAAGGCAGCATGCCTTTGAGAACCAGTCAACAACCTTTTTTCCTTTTTGCTATATTTTTTTAGATACAGGACCTCTGGAAAGAGGCCTGTTGCTTGAACTGATCAGCCATAAGGTGTTTTCAGCACCTTCCCCAGCCCTTTCACGGACACAGAGGTTGAGTGGCTCTTCAGTAGCTGGGCTGTTTCTTTTCCAAAAGTGGCTTTAAAGCCAGTGAATACACAGCTCCTCTAACTCACCTAGGCTGTGAGCACTTGAGATAAGAAACAAAACAAGTGTCATTTGGGACACTTCTCTGCTCTGTGCTTCAAACATTTCTTCCAAAGATTTCACTTTGGAGTGTTTATCTACCTCATTTGTCTTTTGCTTCAGTAGCATTGCCAGGCTTTGTTACCATCTTTGCCACTGACTACTTTGCCCCAATGTGTGCAGCCTCTTTAGAGAGTTTTGGTGATTTCTTTTGTAGTAGAAGCCTTCTGCAGTCAGAACGACCCTTCTGCAGTCTGGCAAACCAGAGCAAACACCTCAGTTTAGCCTTTCCAGAGTTTATTCAGAAACAACACTTGTGGTATTCATACCTTCCTATGGGCTCTTTAAAGATCCCCAAGTGCATTATTTTTCGCACGAGTCACTTCTCTGATGTTTGACATGGGGGAGTCAGCAGCAAAAAAAGCCTTTTCAGAACATGTCAGGATGAAGCCAAATGTTTGGTTGCACAAAGGACATTTCAGGAGGCTGAATATTTTTTCATAACCTGTAAAATATCAGGACAATGGGTGGGACCTATATACCAAATACAACAAATATCACTGAGGCATTTCTTTGACTGCAAATCACCAGGAAATTTCCTTGCTCTCTTGTGGAAAAATGCACTATTTGAATCTGGTGCTGTGATCCTTTGTAAATAAATTAAGGCAAGAAAATACAACCATTGCTAGTTCACTCCTCTCTTGTAAAATAGCTCAACAATCGGATGCACTGTGAGACTGAAGGTCAGGAAGCATGGAAAGATGTGTTCAGTCCTTTTCCTGTTTTCTAGCATCCTTCCCTCTCACACTGCCATCAATCTACCCTGATATGTATTCGTGGAACTTTTAAGAGCTTGACAGCAGCACAAGATGATTCTTGAAAACAGAAGGTTTTCTAGTGCTTATCTGGGGGGATTGGTGAGATACCAATCATGTTTGTCCAGTGGGTCTGGCATCTCTTCCTTAGGCTTCATGGAGTCTCTGTGGTATCCAGTTACATTTGTACTACAGCCACAGTTCTGATGCAGTTCTGTGTCAATGACTGAATTTGTTTGTATTATCAACCTCTGGGTTATATGAATGACACATTTTATTAATGGTTGTCATCAGAGATTTATTCATGACATTCTCAAAACTTTACCTGAAGCTGAGACCATTTTCATATTGAAAAAGAAAGGGCTCTTTTATCCCAATCTATTCAAAAGAGAAGCTTTTATTTTCATTTTTGCTTTTTTTGTTTCCCTCTTGTAAAAATTGGAAAGAACAATTTGGAGATAGCTATTGTATATTTGTGTAGCTCTGTTTGGCAGTAACAGATGGGCTGCAAGAGGCTAGCTGAAAAAAAATATTGCATTTCCTAGCAGACAAGGTCTGAAGCCTTTAAAATCATGGATAATTTGCAAACCTCTAAAATCCTATTAGTGTTTATTGTGGAAAAAATTGCCTCAGTTATTTCTCAGCTGGAGAACGTGGGGTACTTTTTTCTTGATCTGCCTCCCTGTTGAGAGTTGCCAGATCTCCTCAGAGTGACTGGAAGAGAAAATAATTTCTGGAGAGGCTGACCAAAGTAAGCTAGATGTGCTTCCTGATGTCAGTGTTGTCCCCAGGATGGCACTGGATGCTTTATGCTGGAGCTTCCATTTCTGACTGTCTGTGTGTGTGCATGATCCACACGCGGCGTGCGAAGGGTTGCGCATGGTCCTGCCTTACAGAAGGGTTTCTGTGCCAGCAGTGGGCTGCTTTGCACACCCCAAAATTCTGAAAAGGCTGTTGCAAAGAACAAATCTCACAGAAAATATCTCTATGGTGTCTGGTTCAGGTGGTACACCTGGCATCCTCGGCATGCTGCAGGTCTGGTTGCAGCCCAGGTCTCTGTTCGGCAAATACATCTCTCTCCTTTTGCTGTCAGCCGGTGGCAGAGTATTCTGGTGATGAGAACAGTGCTGGCACTTGGGACATAATTTATAGTATGCAAACACCTATTTTGGGTAATATTAAAACACAAAATAAAACATATAAAGGCTGGTCATTGTGGCACTACCTTGCTTTTTGTTGCGTTTTTATGCCACGTGTTTTGTGTTTGGGTCACTATAACACAAACCTGCATTGGCAGTTCCAGGGGACAGCACAAAGAATAATTTCTGGGAAATGTTTCTAAATGTTATTTGCTGTATTGCAACTCCTGTATATCCCATCTGCCATTGAAAAAAATGATGTTACGATGAATGTACATTTTGAACAAGCTGCTAACCATGTAACCTGGGGATTGGAAGCAATCCCCATTTTACATTCACTTGCATGTCTTCTAGTGTTCAAAAAGAAAATTGCTTTATGTTTGGAGGTTTTATTTTTTCATATGCAAAGTGGTTCAATGAGTTACCTCATCTAGTGCACTTGCCTTGTAAAAATCCCCAGGGTTTCCTCCAACAACTCCAACAAGTTTCTCAGTTTAATTATGAGTGCAATTAATTGTCTGGCAACATGAAATACAGTAATGGCAGATTTCCTCTGAACAAGTCAGATGAGGATTTCCAAGGGACTCTTGCCCCTTCGGCTTGGTCCTTCCTAGAAAACCCCTACCAGATCAGGTTCTAATTCAGCACTGCTGATTTCTGGTTATTTTTATGACTTAGGAAGATGTTTAGCTTTCAGAATATTTTTCTTCTTTCTTGCTGCTATTAAGTTGCCTTTACAGTTAGGGACTAGAGGAATTTTTGGATTATCATTTCCTTCCACTTGGCTCACTATTTCCTGAGTCTCCAATGAGTGATAAAAATGCAGTGGTCCCTGTGAATGCTCAGACAGGGAGCTCTGTGTTGGCTCTCACTGGAGACTCTGGTGGGTGCAGAGTTGGGAAACTGAGTGGCAGGCATCCCACCTTTACAGAACTTTTGCTTCCATCCAAGACGCTAGGAAAACTGGCACAAACCTAACACATGAAAGCACAAACAGGAAGGAGCAGAGTACTTATCCAGCACAGGACTGGACTGTCCTATTCACCTTGGTAAAAAGAATGAAGAAAAAGGCTGTGGAGCATTGATGGTAAAATGCTGGATAGAAAAACATCTCTAACATTTATGGTGCTGATTCTTGGAACACAGAGATCCTGCGAATAAGCATGGCAGCTCTAAGACCCCTGCTACTTTTACCTCATCTGATGCTAGTTTGAAGAAAGAGCTGCTTCAGAAACTCAGATTCTAGGTTTCTTCCACACACTGTTGTCAATCCTCCCAGTCCCAATCAAGCTTAGTCTATGTTGGCAGAGGATAATGTCACTTCCAGGATATGCTACGGTCCTGATAGTATCCAAATAAAAGCTGTTACAGGGAAGACTGGACTACAGCTCTTGCTGTCTGTGTGCCATCTGCATCTCTCAGGACTAAGGCCTCTTCCCGTTTCCAATGGAACAATTAATGTCGTGTTGACAACTTGATTTCTGCTTCTCAGACTTTTCAGCTCCCATGAAGAATCTCAGGGACCAGCATATCCTTCCTTTGCATTACCTTGTGTCACCTGTTAGACTTCTGTTGCTGCTAAGCAGGAGAGTCCAAACCATATTTAACCAACTGCTACTTGAGTAGGAGGTGAATGTGGGTTTCTGTGGTCATTGCTACTGAGAGGAGACAAAAGCTGTAGGGAACCTGTTGTGCTTGCTGGTTTGCTTGAGAAACTCCATCTGCTGGGACTTGAGTTTGCTTGAAGCAGTGGACCTCAGTGCAATCCCCTTCAAGCAGGTCTCCAGTATTAAGAGGTTGAGCAGAAGGGATTCCTCAAGCTGCCAGGAGTCCTCATGGACTGCTAGGAGCAGGTTTGCAGAAGTTGTGGAAGTTTGTCTCAGGGGGAAGGCAGCAGGGAGGATGGAGGACACACAGCCTGCTGTAGCTTTAAAGGCAGTACTGTGTAGGGATCCGTTTGGAAGGATGTAGTTGACTAAAGGTATCCAAAGCTTGTTTTCCTCGAGTCTTTTTATTCTTCCTTATCTAATTCCTTTAGAGCCTAAAGTCAACCCCTTTTTGTACTGCAATAACACTGTAATATATGCTTGCACTAATTCTTCTGGTATACCAAGCATGCAAGACCAATTTAAAGCTTTTTTTTCAGAAGAAAAAGACTGTATTATTGTGTATATAGAAATACTGAGAGAGAATTTGAATTCTGTCTCCTGTATAAAAGCATGCATTGATTACCTGTATGTAGATCATGCTGTAAATGCTGCAGAGTACTGTAAAATCCTACACTTGAAACCACAATGAACAGGCAATGTCATCAAAAACAAATGAAACAGAAGCTGTGCAATGGATTTTGTGCCTTTTTTAAATCCATGTATGTTAATCCAGACAATCGGGAAAAAAAAAAAAAACAAAAAAAAGCTTGTATACTACCAAAACCTTATTAAAGAATCAAAGGCAGCATCTTGCTGATGGCTGGGTTTTTTATTTGCTTTCTTTCTTTGTTTTTCTACTTCCTTTGCTCTGGGAAGGTGTCCCCTGCTTATCCTTTGGTAGATGGGAGCACTGTGCAGGGAGTCGAAGGAGATCTGGTAGAACAGTGAGAGTTCCGTTACTGTTTATGCACACGATCACTGAAAACTTGCAATTAAGACACATCTGGGAATAGAAACAAAGTTGTGTGGCTGTTAGAGGTGTGTTTTATATACTTTGGGAAGGCCACACTGTGATCTCAGTTCAAGGCATGTGAAGGCTCTGGTACCTGTGGAAAGGGTGGTGGAAATTTCCCTCATGCAGAAGAATCCCAGCTCCTCAAAGGCTAAGAGCAGTTTGTGAAGCAGGTGATAGTCTGGGATGAAGAGCCTGGATAAGGCTGTGGTCTCAGAGGGTTATAACAGTGGGAAGTCCCCTTTACTCCTGGGAATTCTTTGAAGGGTCAGGCAGGATTCTTCTGAGTCTGTCTTCAGCAAGGTCCAAAGCTTATCTTCTCCGTGCTTCAAAGCGTGTTTTAGTTTGCCCCTGAGAGGCTGCTGGTGTGTGGAAGGTGTGTACGTCTGTCAGGCTCTGCACCAGGATCCAGTGGTGCCATGGGTTAGGGCATGGTCTGAAACAGAACAGTGGATAGAAGAAGTGCATCATTTCCTGAATTTATGTGAGATAAATGTTGGGAGGGTTTTTTTCCTGTACCTGGTTGATTTTTGCTTACAAAATTTGGGAGAGAAAAAAAATCCTAAATTCTAAAGCAAAAGCAGGCTTATAGGGGAAACTGTTCCCTTTCTCCCATATCAGTGCAGAGCTGCTTAGGAGAGCAGGATTTTCTGGAGTTCACTGAGCCCATTCTGTACCATGTGTTGCATTAAGGGTTGTCGTGGTTTAGGTTCGCCAATATGGAATTTCTCAATCAAGAGCAAAGCAGGCTTAAGCTGAAAAGTAATAAAACTTTATTAACTAACATTAAAAGGGGAAAAGAATCCCACAAGAATCAGAATGAAACTTTCAGAACACTCCTCCTCCCTCCCCACCCCTTTTTTCTTTTCAACTGACAATGTACAGAAAACAACACCCAGAAATCTCAGTCAGTTTTCCACCTCTAAAATAGTCTTTCTTCAGTTCACTTGGGGAGGGAAGCACCTCTCATTTGCTATGGAAAATTCCCCCCCAAGAAAACAGTTCTCTCATGGTTTCAATCTTCATGAACAACTGCTGCCTGGAAAAAATCCACATTCATGAAGCTCCTCCCAATGTTCACAGTCCTTTCTCAGCTGTGCCTTTGAGCCAGGTCAACGTATGGGGTTTTATTTTAAAGATAAACTGTTCAAAGCAAAGGTTCTCTTTATCTTTGAGATCATTTTCATCCCATGGAACAGAGATTCTCTTCTCCTCTCAGGGCAAAGAGTCTTTATCATTTCATCTCTCTGTTCAAACTTCTCATGGAATCGCAGACACTTCAACATTGGCTCAGTTTAACACTGGATTCCTTTGCTCAGGTTTACAATTTGAACTTCCCATCTCCCTGTACTTGTCTATGGTTTAAAGGAAATATTTCAATATATTACAGTCAATCACTGTAGCTTACAAGAGATTTTCAGCTTGAAAGCAACTTCCCATACTCCTTCCATCAGGAACTTTCCTCCTTCTTGACTGACCTTGATGTCTTCATGCAGTCTCTTTACGTATTTTACCTTTGTCCCAAGAAAACAGTTCTCTGCTTTCAGGCTCTTTGTCTCTCATCCAGGGGAGAATGAGGCTTGGAGGTCTCTTTTGCACTGAAAGGTTTAACAGAGCAGTAGCCTGGCCAAAGCAGTCAGGTAAGGAATTGCAGCTGTGTTAGAGGTGTGCTAGGATCTCCAGAGGCTGGCTGCAGTTTCAGTTCCAGCTGTGGGTCACTCTCTGCATGAGCTGCAGGGGCTGAAGAGGGTAGCTCAGATTTTATCAGCTTCCCTTCTCCCTGCCTGGGAGCTGGAGCTGGGCCACCCCTCCCTGCTGAGCTGTGGCCGTGGCTGCTCCCAGGGCTCGGCAGGGCTCATGTTGGCAGCTGCTGTGCACCAGCCAGCCTTGGCGCACTCTCTCCCTCCCCTCCCACCTTTGTCTGGCCAGGAGTGCTGGGGGAGGGCAGGGGGGAAGAAACTCGGCCCGGCCATGAAAAGAAGCCAAGCCAGGCTCTTACCTCTCCCTCACGGGAAACCAAAAGAGACAGATTTCCGGAATCTCACCTAAAAATGCGTATTCACGAAGGTGTATCAGCACTTCTCATTGGTTTACTCACATGTCAATGCTGCAAAACTATCCAATCAAGTCAAACCAGGATGAAGGTATAGAAATTTTGATAGAAAATAAACCCACTTGTCCTCAGGTCCAGCACGTCTTCAGAGATCTGAGGGACTGGGTATGACTCAGCTTAATTGCTAATTATTTCCAGTTCAGCACTGTGAGTCTAGCTGAGTTCAAGAACTTTCACAGGCACAGATTCACAGAGAATGTGGTCTTGACACTGGGTCAGATTGTGTTCAATAAGAACTTGATCACAAATTCACAGATCACAGATTCACAAACAATGCAATTTATCAATACTATAGATCTGACCAAGTTAAGTAAGAACTTCCACGATTCAGACTCATGGATGGTGCTTTTTCTTTACCCCAATGCCCCCCTTCTTTTATACAATAATTTCTGGTGCTTTCCAAAGGGGTGGATCAATCACATGTCATCAGTGGGATTTTGATTACTGTCATCATATATGCAAGGCATGCCCTTCTTCTCTTCATTTGCATTCTAAGGTGTGTGAAAGTTAATATGCAAATAAGGATTAATGAGAGTCTTGGTTACTTTCAGTCAGAGTTTAAATACAAAAGGTGAAATAATCACTTTTTTCCTCCTCCATCCACTGAGGTAGCAGTCAGTGGTGCTCCAGAGAGTCTTTGCACACATGCTAATCTTCTTTAAGGGCCAGAGTTATGAAACAGCTTGTTGTGGAGGGTGAAGGGGGAGGCTAATGGCTGGTACTGAAACAATATTGGGCTGTGAGGCCTCCACTTCACCCCAGACAACATCCAGTGGTTTGACCTTGCTTGAGCCATGTGCAGGGTCAGTGAGGGGCCCAGCATCATCAATTTACCACTGACATAAATTGTCACTTAGTGCTCATCACATTATTCATCCCCTGGCCACAGCTATACAAACAACAGCCATAGCATTGTGGCACACTGAAGGACATCATGGGCTGCATATTTCTCTTTCTTGACTACAGGGGACATTGTAAACTTCATGTAATTGATTTTTGGGGTATCTCTCTAGGGTGATTCCTTTTCCTCTTCTTCCACGTCTTTCATTTCCTTCCTTACAGATCTTACGCATATCTGACAGATCATTACCTGGGTTATCATTGATAACAATCCACAAAATATAATAATTACAATAAATCTAATAAGAAAGATTGTGATAAATTCTGTAGCCAGCCAGTAAGTGAAAAAGTCAACCCATGCAGGATCTTGTTTAATGTCCATTTTCCATACTACATCCAAGATCTCTATTTGCTCTTGCTGTATGATTTATTATAAAGATTTATGATTCATTATGATCTAGTTGTTCACAAAGATGCTTGGTTACATTTGATACACGAATGGAGAAGGTATCAGACAGACTCACACATCCACACACTCCATTTTCAGGCCATAATAAAAGCCTAATTTCAGTGTTTTGCAAAGCCATTTCTGATGTTGCCTGCGGTTGTACCTCTACTTCCTCCAGTGCCACACGAGTTGCATTAGTCAATGCTTTGATTTGTCCAGTAAGGTTATATAACATCATTCGATCTTGGAATGCCGTCAGCTGGGCTGTGAAAATAGATTCCAGAGCCCACCCCACCGCAGGTCCACTTGTCACAAATATCTTCTTGGTAAAGACAAGCTGGTGGAGCTGACCACATAGCCAAGAGAGGGGACAAAGAAGAGAAAAAACACAACATGGCAAATGAGCCTTCGCGATTACAGAGCTCCTTCTTCCCATAAAAAGTGACCAACGGGGAACAGGGGCAAAACCAAAAAACATGAAAGTACCATTTCTTATTGCCCAGAACCAAAAGTCAGTGCTGCCGGGTTGTCTGCTCTACACCACCTGACAGGGGCTCGCCTGACAGTGGCAATTCCATCAGCAGTGGTGGATGGAACAGGATCAGCGGCTGGAACTTGTGGTGAGAGAAGAGTCTGACTTTCTGGGACATCCTGGGCAGCAGCAGTGAAAAAGTCCAAGGAAAACGTCCTCCCCAACTCCAGAAACGGGGATTGTTTACAGCAAGAGAAGCCACAATGGTGTCAGGAAATTCTCTAAAGCCCAGAGAGAGGAGTTTTGCCTTGTGCTGGGTCTAAGAACCTGCCCCATGCAGCTTTCTTGGCAGCCCTGGGAGAAACAGGAAAGAGAGCACAGTGTGCCTGTCCCTGTCTTTTAAAGGGACAGTGATAATCTTGGAAAGGTTGGTAAAGGAATGATACGGAGGAATACAAGACACATTTTTTGGATTTCCCAGGACCCACATATTGCCATTGGTCTTGTGACTCCCTTTTGATTTGTCCACATACACCACTGTTGTAAGAGGCTGCTTCCTTCCAAAAGTGACAAAGTGTCCTTAACCCCAGTGTGTGTTGGCATCACCATCCCTCAGCAGACCATGTTTCATCACTGCTGAGCCACTTGGTGTGCCCCAGAAGGATATGCTTAGATCTGAACAGATTATGTCAGGCCTAGTGTCATTGTTAGTCAAAAAAGACCAGATACCACATTGTGGCATTCCCCACACCCTTGGAATATGCATTCCTCTTGGTATATTAGTACACATGTTCTGGGGATGATGATAAATGATACCAATCATTTCCCTATTAGTCACCAATATTAATGGTAGGTCAGGGATGTTGCAGTTCCATGTGGTTGTATTGTTCTTGTGCCACTTCAAAATATATTTTCCTTAGTTCCCCAGGTCAGATTTGCATGTTTTTTTCACACGATCTCCCAAGTTTTGGTCAGTTCTGTAGTTAATATTTCCCAAGAACTGGTGAGCTGGAAGACTGAGGAAGATGAATACACAGTGCTTTGAGTAATATTGTGTGTCCATCCAAAAGCTTGGATTAACTGCAGCAGAAGATTTGAAATGAGACATGAACTTCCACCTGGTAACATAAGGCCTTGAAGCATTCAACAGGACCTTTAGCTTGGGGATATTATGGAATGTGAAATATCCATCAGATTTCTTCCTCTTTGGACCAGTCTTGAACCATCATGGCTGAGCTATTGCCATTCTGAATTTCCAATGAGAGGGGCAGTGTGCTGAACTGTGAAATCTTTCACAATTGCACTGAGACATCCCAAATAGGCAGATCACTGCAGGTTCCTGAGCAGTGCCTGCAGCTGACACTGAACTACATCTGGGAGGTGGGAAGGTCCCCTCATGATCACTCTATCCCCTCTTTATCTGATCTGCCTGTTTCACAGGGAGACCAACCCTTTTCAAGACTGAAGCACCTCATTTTGGTATCACTGGAAGAATTAGAGCCCAACTCCAGTGGTGTCTCCACCTGTTCTGGCCCCTTTTGCCATAGGTTACAATGAGACCCATGCCCACTGAGTTCCCATTCTATGAGAATAAGGACAGTTGTGTGTATGGGACGGAATTGTTGGAACAATCTCAGTTCACTTACTAACAATTCTAATATATTCATGTGCACTTACGTAATTCCCATGATTTTCCTTTCCGCGTAGTCCATAAATAGACTAAGCAATAATGAAAAGAAAACATAGTCAAGGAGGGGAATTATGAAAAGCATGTCTTCACATCTAGGGCAGCCATCCAAATATGAGCAGCCTCTGTGGCAGTGTCACTATCTCAACAATGTTTGGAACTGCAGCAGTTGAAATTGCATTATTAGAAAAAAACTGTTGACAAACCATTATGAAATACCACTGTTGGTTTGATTACTGGCCATACTGGTGAATTATAAGGCAAGTGATGCCTCTTTTTTACAAATCTGTCACCACCCAGTCGTCATGAGTGCTATTGTTGGTAGGGGGCATTCCTTTACATTCATGAACTTGGTATTATATTTACATTCATAAAGTTGTATTGATGTTTTTAATAGGTTCACAAGTTTTGCAGACCCTAAACTGTCCCACATTCTTTCAGATTGTATTTCTATCTCTGACAACCCAGTTACCTTCTGTCACAAAACTGACAGATTTCCATCTGGGAGTTTCTAGGTTTGACCATAAAGTAGGTAGAGCCCTAAAATATTTGTTTGGCAGTACTCACAAGCACTTTGACCTTAGTTAATAATTTAAGACAAGTTTTATTAAGAGAAAGAGTGTTAAAGATATTTAACATGCAGACTTTTTGGGAAACACATGCTCAGACACATATAATGCCACAGGCATTCCTGGACAAGTGACCAACAAGTCAAGAGAGTCAGGAGTGGAGATCTGAGGTCAAGCAGGCAGGAAAATGTGGCTGCCTTAGCACATGACATAGTTCCTGCTCACAGGAGAGTGAACCTGACAGAGGGCAGCCAGGATGACCAGGAACTAGAAACATCTAACTTGAGGAGAGGCTGAGAGATCTGAGTTTGTTCTGCCTTAAAAACAGGATTGGTTGTGGCATCCTTTTTCTTCCTTGAATTACCTGATGGAGGGAGATGCCATACTCTTCTCAGAGGTCCACTATGAAAGGATGAGATGTTATGGACAAAAGTTGCATAAAAGGGAAGTTAGATATAAGAATTAGGTACTAAACCTCCCACCTTTTTCACCATGAAGAGCCTCGAATTCTAGGAGAGGTTCTCAAAGAGGTTGTGAGATTTCCATCCTTGGAGTATACTAAAAACTCAGCTGGATGTGGCTCAGACAGCTCTAAGTTGGTCCTGGTTTGAGGGGTGGTTGGAGTAGAGATCTTCAGAGATTCCTTATATCTTTTTTATTCCACAGTTTTAAGATATAGACTAAGCCTCTCCACTTCTGATCTTCTGACATCTTCCCTCAGTTCCTCCCCATTAGTACAGCAGAGCAGAGAAGTTCTTCTCTGGTCTTTGGGGAATAGTCCTAGAGCAGCTGAGTGTGATGTAGTACAAAAGATTGTCAAGATAGGACCCAAGTTTCTCTAGTGAGGGATTCAAACTGGGAACACCTTTGATCAGCAGAATTCCTTGTAGTTGGATATTTGTGTTCTTTGGACTGCCTCCGTGGTGCATTTACAAGTGGCAAAGCAGCAACTGTCTTGGACTGCTTTAAGGAATGTGTCCTGGCAGTTCTGGGGTGCTGCATACAGCAGGGTAAGCAGTGCAAGTCTCCCAAAGGTAGAAGCAAAAAAGCAGTCCCTGTTGTGCTTAGGGTGCAGTGTCCACACAGGGACGTAGAACATACATGGAGAAATTGAAATGACAGACAGAAAGGCAGTCCATTTACCAAATACTGCAAGGAATTTGTAGAGGTGGAAGTGCATGAGGGTCAGAAAGTTATCTACAGCGTGACTCAATGGTAGCAAGGGGCACTAGAGCACAAAAAATAAAGAAATAAAGAACTACTACTTTTCTTACAGCAACATGCTGCCATCCAGCTCTATGTCATACATTATTGCTTAGTGCAACCTCATCCCAGAAAAACTTTCAACGTCTTGCAAGGGAAAAGCTATTGAGGAAAGAGGATTTGCTGGAGACAGGGCTGCTAGTGGGGCAGACTGCAGGGCACAGAAACCATATCTCTGGCCTGTATAGGATCTGCTCTGCAGGGCTGGATTCAGCTCACCTTGACCATAAAGCAGAAGAGATGACACAAGCCAAGGGCTGGGAAGAGATTTGAAGGTCTACACGGGTGCATATTTCACTATGCAGAGAAAACCAGCAATTGTCCATCTGCATCATAAAACACAGCATGTAGAAAATGGTGTGAGGCAGAGCAGCAGAGGAACTGTGGTTGGGGTTGTGGAGCTCTTTCCAATGGGAGGCTCAGCACAAGACAAGATGTTGGTCTGGTCCCATTCTCATCGGGGAGGTGCATCTGTTTAGGATTACAGGAGTAGCGCTGTGGATGTATTTCTTGGGAAAAACAAACCCAGCCAACATGCATCATCCAATCCTAGGCTGTTGAACAAACTAATTTCCAAGAAATGCCTGAGGGAAGAAGCCACATGGGTAATTTCCTTTGCAAAGGGTGTTAAGTGCCTCTTACCAGTACAAGTTTCTTGTCTGCCATCGTGATACAAAAGGTAGAGTGGGTCAGTGGAAGACCAAACCAGGCTAATACAGGGCCATCTTCAGGGCCTGGCTTCAGCTTTAATGACATAAGAGAAGCGACCTTGGATTCCAGAGGTATTGCCAAAACCAGCCTGTGTTTTAATTTATAAGATGTAAAAAGAAATATTAATATTTCTTAATATTAAGAAATATTAAGAAATATTAATAACAACTTGCCACCACACAGAACAGCTTGATGCTGCCCACCAACCTATTTAAAATGTCTCTGTTTTACAGGAACATAAAAATAGTACATTTTTCAGGCTCAGCACATGCAGATTTTCAGCACAATTTTTAATTGTGCCATTGGACTGAAAAGCCACTAAGGGCTTTTCTCCCCAGGGGAGACAAAAAGATCCATTCCCATAGCCAGGTGAATGTGGCAGCTGTTAGCAGCTCTGGAGCTCATATGGTTAAGTGGGTGCACATTTAGTTGTGTAGCCTAACTATCCTCTGGTGCTGTCAAATGCCGCTGGAAAATGCAGATGTTTGGAGCCCTGCTGTTCATGATTAGGACTTTTCAAGGGTAACATGTGATGCATTATTGATTTTATGGAGAGGTTAAAGTTTGCAAGCCCTAACAGAATTGTGCTAAAAATGATTTGGTTTCAAATCCATTCTGCAGAGTGATGCCCATGCAATTTCCATTTGCAACTGATTGTTAATTAGGCCATGCTTGACAGGCATTTCCTATTTTTTTGGCCTTGTTTGGTCAAGTGTGTGCATGTGTGTGTGAGCTACTGTTTTTCTGTAGGATCATTTGCAATCATTTCACAGCCTGCTACTGCCACAGGCTGCTGCTGGAGGAACAGTGCCTGTCTGCCCTTCACTTCTCCTGGTTGGACACCCCAGGGTCTGATAGTGATACTTTATGTGCCAGCTTTCATGACTTGCTGATGATTTTAGTGGAAGCAGAAGCTTGTAGGAGACAGAATGAGGAGTTGCTCCAGGGATGTGGGAGCAGAAGGGGGGATGGATGGTGCACCAGGAGAACACAGTAGGACTTCAAGTTTTTCTGCCCCAGGGACAATGGTGGATGGTAATGGAAAATGATCAGGAAACTTATCTAACCCAGAGGTATCCCTTGAGCTCACTGTGGCCTGGGCAGAAAAACAAGTTGCTAAATGGTTCCAGTAAGGAAGGAGTGACTGTGTAAATAAATAAATACTGAAATAAATGCATAAACACTGAAGAAGATTGGGAAATGTGAAAAAATCCTGAGGAATTGCTTGAAAATGGTTCTTTTAGGTCCTTAGTCTTAAAGACTGCTAATAAAAGAACTTCTTTGGCATGTTTTGTTTCCTTCATTGATAAGTATCTGTGAATCTCTCCAAGGTTTGTATGAATCAAATGATGGAGTGATGACTACTCAGGCATGTATTTTGGAAGTGTGATGGATTAGGTGCTTTCCATGGATTCTTCCTGCTACTGTTGGTCCTGATGTCTTCTGTGTCAATGCTGTATCTGAATGCTAACTCACCCTCTTCTTTTGTCACATTTGTCTTCCTGCAGGCATACATGCTGAAGTCATTTGAAATGAATGGCCTGCCCAAGGCAGTCCCTTTAAGTTTGCCTTACCAAGACTTCAGAAAAGATATGTGTCACTACTGGGAAAAGCCTAAGTTATCCCAGAGGATAAAGAAAGTTGATTTCTCAAATATTGTCTTGACTGCTCCTTGCAAACCTCTGGAACCTTATCTGGAAATGAATGGAAAAGAGGAGGAGGAAGAAGAAGAGGAAGAAGACTATGAGGAGGAGGAAGATGAGCAGGATGAGAGGGAGGAGGAGGAAGAGGAGGGCAATGAGATTGACATGAACAGTGATTCCAGCAGCGACCTGAGTCAGAAGAGCACAGAGCGCAGCCAGGAGTGCGCACCATCCACACTCCTGGCTGATGACCAGAAGGGGTCCAAGGGTCGAGCATCCACTGCTGATGGGGACCTGGAGCTGGAGGAAGGCTCAAAAACATTAGTGCTGTTTTCACCAGGTGACCTGAAAAAGTCTCCAGTGGCCGCAGACTTACCTCCAGAAGTTGACCTGGGCACTCTTGCTGCACTGACACCTCAGAGCGAGCGGCCACAGCCCATGGGGAGCCAGCTGGATGTGTCTGAGCCAGGGACCTTGTCCTCAGTCCTTAAATCTGAACCAAAGCCTCCCGTGACAGTGGCCACAGCTTCCTCCCCATTTACCAAAGTTGAGCGCACGTTTGTTCACATTGCTGAGAAGACCCACCTAAATGTGATGTCTTCCAGCGGGCAACTGATGCGGCAGGAGGAGTACTGCCCCCCAGGGCAGTTCGAGGAGGTCATCATCGAGGAGGAGCTGGAGGACAACCTGGTGCTGGTGGAGAATGGAAGCATTCATTCTGGGCTGGAAGGGGCAGAGACAGAGAGCTGCGTGCTTTCGGCCAATCATGTTGAGACCACCTCAGAGACCGTGGGCGAGCAGCCAGCCCTTCCCAACAGTGTGCCAAAGCTTCCCGAGGACAAGCCAGAGTTCTCCAGCAAAGCGGTGCTCTTGCTGGATTTGGAAGAGCCTGGCAAGGCGGCTACAAGGGAGCCTGGCCTCGAGAAGGTGGCATCAGCCACAGAACACCTGAAGCGAGCAGACACCCTCCACGAGATGCCACAGCAGAGCCCCAGGAGGCCGCTGGGCTCCAGGTATAGAAGTCGGATACCAGTTTTGTTCTCTGAGGAGGACACTGGCTCAGACCTTTCAACTTCACTCTCAGCCAAAGAAAGGCTTTATAAAAGGGCAAAGCAACCTGACCTGGCTCGCCTGGTGATGGAGAAGAGACAGAGCCGCCTCCTCCGTCTGGCCTCAGGTGCCTCCTCCTCGGCCTCCTCCAGCGACGAGCGGCGGCAAGCCTCCGAAACCCTGTCAGCCACCGGTTCTGAGGAGGACACCCACAACTCTGATGACTCCATCCCACGGAAGGGAGAGAAGAAGGCTGCACTGCTGGGGAGAGAAGAGAGAGCCATAAGCACAAGGAGCAGAATTCCTCGTCCCATTGTGCCGGTGAAAACGCCGTTGGAGGTGGCGAGGTCGGAGAGCTCCGTGGCCACTGCGATGGCAGGGCTGTGCAGCTCCCCGCAGGATGCAGCTGCTGCCTGCAGGTAAGACCCAAATGGTGAGAAATGCAAAGAGCTGGGCTTGTTGAGGAGAGACAGCCAGGGCTTTGCTCACCTCCCATGACTTCATCCTTTACTCGGCTTGAATGCATAGTCCGTCTTTGTTTCCCAAAGTCATTTCATCCTGCATGCGTGTGAAATACTTACATCTCTGTCCTCTTTTTTTTGAAGCCTCTCTTTGCTTGCCCTGGCTTTGAGACCTTTCTTTTTACAAGCCCTTTCACTTGGTCTGATAATACCAGAATAGCCCCTAGTGTTGAGCTCTCAGTTTTACAGCACAGCCGTGACTCTGCAGAGAGACCTGGCCTCCTGGCCTGACTAATGAGATTAGAGCTGCAAGGGCAGTGAGGCTGCCAGCTCGGATTGCCTCAGTTGGTTTATCTTCCATCACAGATACCATCAGAGGCCAACTGGTGCAATCCAACTCATGCCCACATTCCCATATTGTATTTCCTGCCTTGGAAGAGGCTGCTGCATCCATTCTGCATGTTAAGATACTATGCCTGTGTGTTGACTCAGAGAGTGCAAGAGGATCAAGGCAAATACTTAGCAGTTAACTGCATTGAGTTACAGGATGGTGTTCAAATTGATGGCCCATCTGCTTCACAGCGTATGTTCGGCCATTCTGGTGCTGGAGACTCCTTGTAATTGCCTGGCAACATTCATGCCAATCCTGCCAGGAGCCCAAGAGTCCCTTGCAAAATTCCCCTTCATCCTCCCTCTTTTCTTCCTCTGCAGGCTTCAGACACAGAGACCAGCTGGAAGTGTCCCAAACGAGGGCCGAACAACACAGGTACAAAGTCGGCTTCCTTCGTCACCGAGCTCCACTTCTCTTCCTCCACGGAGCACCTTGCAGAGGTCCAGTGGTGCATCCCCTCGGAGCACTGTCCTTCCTTCCAGGAACCCCAGTACTTCCCCCAGAAGCCAACTGCTGCCTCGGAGGGAAAGTCCCTCTCCCTGCCGACAGCATAAAACAGGGACTGCTCCTCAGCAAGTTCCTCCTTCCCCCCGACCTCAGCCCTCAGCTCAGGCCCCGGGGCCTACAGGAGATTCCCTGCCATCTCCTGGCGTGGCCAAAAAACGACAAAGAGGAAAATCCCAGACTCAAAGTCCAGCAACCAAAGGAAAGCAGGTGTCCCTGGAAAGTAAGGCAGCTGCCAGATAATGACCTTCTTCTGCGAGCCCAGCAGACTAGATAACTTCTGCATATAGTATACACTTGAGATGCTGCAGCACAGCCTTCCATGCTGGACCCATGAGTGTATAGCAGTAGCTGTACTCGAATGCTTCACTCACTCTCACCCCACACCGCAATCAGCTCCCACGGGCCTGGCAGCCTGTGAGCCACGGAGCCTTTTCCAAGGAGACACCCAGCCCGCAGCTCACGCTTGCTAACGCACAGCACCAAACTGTGACCCAGGCAGCCTGCCCAGTGCCTGACCTGCCTCCCTCCCCAGGGATTGCCCTCTCTGTTAGCAATACCAGTCAACACCAACTCCAGCTGTGGAAAGAGGAGCAGAGGTGACAAGAGCAAGGCCTGCTAAAGAGGAAGGCTCCTATCCTTCAGCTCCATCCTTTCTCCTTGCTGGGAAAACATTAGCCTTGGTCGCCACCATCTCCCATGAGTGTTGGCTCACCTCCCACCACCTGTGTTAGCAAGGGATTCCCACTAGCTTATTCAAGAGGGTTGGATGCATCCTTGTGTGCAGAGATAAGAGAAGGGGTAAGGAGGAGGGGGCTCTTCTCTCCTTTCCAGAGATGCCTCTACAGGTGGGAATTAGGAGACAGGCAGGCCTTGCTGGATGCTCCTACCTGCTCCGCTATGTCCCACAGAGGAGGCTCTCTACCATTGCTACTCAGACACTGCTGCTGTTTCAGCAGACACCTGTGTGGTGGGTACTTAGGTGGAAGTAGGGATGTGTTGGCAACTTGCTGGGAAATCAAGAGCTCTTGCTAATTAATGTAGAAGGGAGCACACTGCAGCCACTTCTGTCACAAATACCAAACCGTGATCTGTGGACCCCACATCCCCCAGCAAGATTGGTTCCTCTCAGCCTGAGTGTGGTTGGTGCCAGAGACCTGTAGTCCACCAAACATAGCTCCATTGTGAAGATGTGGATAGTCACTGGATGCCTTTAGCCTGGGTGCCCTTTGCACCTGAATTCCCTGGGTTCTATTGTCACACTCATGGTGTTTGTGAATTTTGGCGCTGTGCTTGAAAGTTCCCCTACATGGCAGGGTGGGAAATTATTATTATCCTGTAGTATACCCAAAACCTGCTGCTTTGCATTGAGAGGTTTGCTGGCATGCCATGGCCATGTGTATTTCTATCTGAGGGGACAGTGGGTTGAGTGGCAGAGGTGGGTTTGTGTCTTTTCCTTGGTGCTCACCTCTGCCTCTCATTGAGGATGAACAATGGGAACATAATAGCAAGGGCTGTGCTCTTCAAGTAATATTGTCTGAGCAGAAGCTTTACACTCAGCTAAAGCTAAATCAACCAACTGTTTAGCCCCCAGACTAATTAGGAAGGCTTGAAAGTGAAAGCAAGGAGGCCTGACACCTGTCTGATCTTGAAGTAGACAAAATTTTCCCCACGCCTCACAGAAGAAAACAGTCCAGACCCAAATATTTTGTGTTTCACACCATTGTAATGCCTAAAAGAGGCTTTGCATGAGGCAGAACAAGAATACTGCTCTGTACACCCATTCCTGCAGTTGCAATTACCTGCAAATATTTACTATTTGCAGACAACAAAGCTTGACAGGGGAATCTGAACAGTAATAACCTTGATTCATTTGAACGTGAATCCAAACACTGATGGCCATCAAGTTCAAGGAATCCTGAAGCTGCTCACATCTAAGGGAGTCCTGGAAAGGAGTATGAGAGCTGTGACAGGGTGGCTGGAAGAAAAGGGTACTCCTTGCACACCTGAACAGGGAAATGTGTGGAAACAGGAGACAGGAATTACCTCTTCATATGACAGTCTGAGCATTGCCAACACTAAGTATTTATTTCATCTAGGACAAAGTGTTTCCTATAGATGTGGTTCACTCTGGTCAAGTAAGCAGCATAGCTTAGTCTGAAAACATACCCTCATCTTTGCAGAGCAGCTCTGGGAGCTCAGAGGGAACTCAGGCTGTGGTCTGGTGGACTGAGCTGATGTTGCCATCAAAAGCAACATCCCTCCAAGTTCCAGCTGCTTCGTTGCATAGTTCCACCACATTTACACTGCAGCAGCTCTTTGATAAAGTGGCTGGAAATGTTGATCCAGCATGACACGAACTGCTCTGATTTGCCAGTCTGGTTTTCATCTGGTTCATTTCATCACTCTGGGTCACCATTTGGTCACACAACAGAAGAAGGACACACAGAGACTGTGATCACTTCTTCTGGTGGCACTTAGCTTTCTCTGAGTTTGAAGTGTGGGTCAGACTAGAAATTAAGTATGCGCTGCAGGTTTAGAAAACAGTATAAACTCTAAGATAGATTCTTTGCAGAAATATAAATCATAATGGGACTCCTATTAATTTATTGGAGGTCTATTAATTTTAGAGTGCTCAGATGGTGAGGCTTGGTTGTGAAGCCTTTACCAGGTGGTCCATCCAGGTCTTAATGAACATGCCAAAAATGGCATTGAAGGAGCTTTGAAAGAGGACTACAGAATTATTAACAGGGTTAGCAAAGCTGCCTCATCATGGGAAGCCAATAAAGCACAATCAGTGTATTTGTTCAGGAAAAAGTTCAAAGAATGGTTTTCTGTGGCCCTGTGTCAGGAAGGAAACTCCAGGGCAGAGACAAGGCTGGGTTGGACAGGGCCCTGAGCATCCTGGTCTAGTGAAAGGTGTCCCTGCCCATGGCAGGGGGGCTGAAACTGGATGATCTTTAAGGTCCCTTCCAAGCCAAATCATTCTGTAGTTCTGTGGTTTTCCTCTGGCACATGAAAAGCAGGGAAGTCAGAGCAGCTGTAAACAACAAATGAAGAAATCAGTCAGGCTTTTAATTGTGAAGCAACCACACAGTGGTGTCTTTCACAGGACTATGGGGACTTTTTCTTATTAAAAAGTTTCTGTGAAATTGTGCCATCTTCTAAAAGGTCTATCTACCATGACCCAACCACAAGAAACAGGCAGGATTCTGTGACACCAAGGTATCATCTCTCTGTGTGGTGCAGTAGATTCCTGGTCCCAGCAAGATACATGCAGAAGCTCAAATATACTGGAGAGCCACTTGACAGGCCCCACCAGTTTCAGAAAGCAACGGAAAGATGGCCAGCACAAAAATAACAGCTGTTCACAGTATTGTTTGACAGGGCTGAGCTGAGAGTGCAGCTGGCTCTGTAGAGATCTGGGACCAGCATGAGTTGTCTCTCCTCGTGGTTGTGCTACAAAAGTCCCTGCTCCTGCACAGCCTTGCTTCCCAGGTGTCCCTGGCATGGAGGGCAGCAGGAGAGTGCATCAACAGCATGGTGTGCCCCAGGTCATGTCCTCCTGGTTGGAGGTGCTCCAGTCTGGAGGAGCAGCACACAGAGAATTTCCTCTCTGTCCTCTCTTCTTCTGCTGCCCTGCCGGAAAAGTTGAAAGGGCACCACCGGCCGTAGCTGGAGCAAACAGAGGAGAACATGTCTGGGAACAAGAGGGAATGAGGCCTGTGATGTTAGGGAGAAGTTAGGTGGTTGGGGAATGCCAGAGGATCTAGTCTGGCATCACAGAACGTGGTGGGCTATCACATCCCAGATAGGAGGGAGAGGCAAGACCCTGTTGTTCTCTGCTATGAGTTCCATGCAAGCTCTGTCAAGCCTTGAGGGAACATGGGGCTGCTCAAACACTGCTGGGGGTGTGGCTGTGTCCTTGCAGGTGATTGTGCCCTTGTGTGTTTTGAGGGAGCTCCTGGGACAGGCCACCCCTGCTCCTTCGTCTGTGCATTCATCTGCATAGGTAGGGAGAGACAGCTCTTGTTCATCTGTGTTGGGACTGCAAGATTCTTTTGGACTGCCTGATGTCGTGCTGAGTCCTCACTCTGCAGGGGCCTAGTCCACCAGTGGAGATGGCATCCTGGCTGGTGAAAAGGAGCCAGTGGCTCCTGGCTGGCCAGGAACTGCCTGCAAAGAAACAGAGGTACAGGGAGGATGTGCCAGCTGGGGAATCTGAAAGGCAGTCCTCAGCACTAAGCCAGTGTGGCAATGGATTATATGAGCAAAGGGGGGGAAAAAGACAGATGGGACCAGTAAGACTGATACTGTGGAGAGGTTCAAACATATAGATGGATGGAGCTGCTTAACTGATTGGCAGCACAAGCACTTCTGCTTGCCTTGGTGCAAAAGGTGTTTTGGTAGCAAATATCTCTGGGTTAGTTGTGCTTGGAATTGGTGAGAGGCAGAAGACTTTGCTTTCCCTTTTTTAAGTAAAGAATATTATATTATATATTATTATAACAATATAAGTAGTGACCATTATATATAGTGACTAAAGGTTAAAAGAGATCCTGCTACCTTCAGAGAAGTCTCATCTGTGACTTCAGATATGTGCAGGGCTGACTGCTGTGTGCAGTAAATGTGGATGGGGAACAGAGTACTCTACCAAAGTGTGTATCAGCCGTGAGGCTCCACCTGCCTGGGCACGAACCAGGGCTGAAACACACCAGCCTGGGTGGCTGACAGCTGTCCTGCTTGCCACCAGACCTGCAGCAGCTGCTGGACTGACACACAGCTCTGAGGGGCATGGATCAGGATCTGGAGCATCACTGTTCACATGGCTGCCCCTGGGAGTTTGGTGGTGAAACGTTTTGATCAAAAGCGGGTTGTGTTGGCACAAGAAAATCTTTCACGCTTCTCCTTTCCAACACAAGGGTGTTTTCTCACTGTAGGTCCTGTGTAAGAAGATGATCACTGATAGCCTGGGCAGCTCCAGTAGCAGCTCAGTGGTCCCTCACTATTGTACATGCACAGACACCAATGCCCACCTGAGGCCTTGCCCCCTACATCAGCCACCTGCAGTTAAATTAGTCCTATGAGCACAGTAAAAGTCCCATTGTGGACATAATGAGTCTGGTATTAAATTATTTTCTTCTGGCTGAACTGAAACATGCCCCTGCCCCAGCAGTGCTAGGCTGGTTTGACAAAGCCCATGGGGACCACCTGAGAGTTTGCAAGCACCTTTGGTTCCATCTATTTGCCGGCTACTCCTGCACCTCCACATGAGGAAGAGAGCTTGGGCTGCTGTTCAGGCCCTTTCCTTGCGTGGCATGTGCCTGTAGCCAGGCTGCTGGGTGGGAGCCCGTGGACTCACTGTGTGCTGGCTCCTGAGGCCCTCTGCAGAACCCCCAGTGGCTGTGCTCTTCAGCAGCAGCAGCAGCAGGAGCTGCATTCCAAGGGGTTGGGACCATGCTGGCAGTGGCAGCATAGCCAGCTGATGTAACACCTCCATGAGCATTGGGGTTGGTAGCTTTGTGAGGCCAGGGAACAGCTCTGCCTGCAGGCTGAGGTGAGCTGCGATCCCGAGTACAGACAGAACCCCATGAAAAGACAGTGATTTATACACCATCACTCTTCTGTCACTTCATTCCTAATGTAGCTCCTCCAGCAAATCCCATCTTCAAAGTCACTGTATGTTCCCTCCAGGTCAGTCCCTTCCTGCCTGGGGGGTTGAAGCTCTCCTGGATCCTGCAGAGCCTGAGGCAGACTTGGCCATCAGCCTGTGCAGCAAACCCTGCCCCATGCAGGCCAGTGCACTGGGTCATGAGGAGGAACATCCCTTTTATTTCTGGATCTGCAAATGGCTGGAAAGCAGGTTTAAAGTAAACACAGATGCCCTCTATGCTGAAAGGAGGAAGGCAGCTACCAAAGCAAATCCAGAGCTGGGTTCCTGGTAGGGACCAAGATAGTTCCTCCTGCTCTTGTCTCCTGAACCAGAGGGGCCTCAGGGGTGAGAGCTCTGCTTTGGCGAAGATACTGCGGGACTGGTGTCAGCACCGTGCTCCTCAGTGGCTGCTCTGCCTCTGACTTGGCCCACAGTGCTCTGCCAGGAGCACAGGGAGCTCTGACACAGGTCCTCTGGGGGAAGCTGGGGCTGATGTTTCCTCGGGAATGCATGGCACAGACTTGAGACCATCCCTGTGGAAGGTGGGATGAGCTCTGCAGGACGTGGGGGTGCCTCTCTGTGTGAAACCAGTGTTGGCAGGACTGCTGTGCTATGGGACCTGCTGCTTCTTCTCCAGACAGGAATTGGAGCTGGAAACACAGATAATTTTATATATCTCCTTTTAACACGATAGCATGTGACTCTACACTCAGATGTTGTACGTGGCGCACCGATATTTTCCTTCGCCTCTGGCACACTCTGGAGACAGGACTTCTGCTCCGTGGTACTGCCTGCCTGGAAATGTGACTGAAACCCAAGGCTAAATCCCTCTACATATCTTCTTTGCATTCTTTAGGAAAGCAGCTGGAGAATGTTTACACACTGCAAACAGAATGTAGGACTCCAACAGAGGAACCACAGTCTGGTTCAACTGCATGGCAAATTTCTTGGCCATAAAATCTGGCATGCATCACAGAAGCCCTGTCTGTGTACAGACCCACCTGGCATTTGTCTTAATTTCAGATCACATCTTAAAAAAATAAACAACTATGCCATTTCTTGTTCATATCAGACACACTTGTCATTAGATTTGTTATTAAAAGGGGATTCTGGATCATGCCATTAAAAGTCTACCTTTTCATTGGTGTCTTCTCCTGTTTATTGGTGTTGCAAGACATGTTCCTTCACCATGAACCTATTTCACAACCACACTGCAGACAGCAGGCTCAGCCATCCACTCCCAGAACAGCACTTGTCAGAGAGAAAAGCTTGCTTTTTTAACAACAACAACAAAATTTAAAAATATGCTTTGCAAAGTCTAGATGCCACAGTTAAGATGCCACATTTATAGACGTGTTGGACCTGCACTTTAGTATGTGGGAAGTGGAGCAAAAGCAAACCAGCAACTTGGCATGATTTGACCTTTAGTACTCTCTGACCATCTGATGTTTAAGCTGAGGATGGTTTTTACAACATTCCTTTTACCATGCTTAGGTTACCTCATGCCTATGGTGTGCTGACCACATCCAGGGGTGTGTAGTAACAGTTTAGTATCCAGGTTTAGGAGGGGGTGGTGGAAGAGGGAACAGAAAAGAATAAAAAAAACCTGCTCCCTTGGAAACATATTCTTGTGATATAAGATTTTATTCTTTCTCCTAAAGCCAAAAGAGAACACATTTGACTCCAGTGTAGAATCCAAAATCACAAAAATAAACACTAGGGCATAAAAGCTCCTCAAAGTCCATGTCAGGAAGAGGCAGATGAACATTAAAGCTGAGCCCCATAACCTGGGAAATTGAGAAGTATTTCACAACTGCGTGGATCAGCTTCCAGCTGAGGATTTGCCAGAGGGGCTTCATCATCACCTGTGGATGGCAAAATGAGAGTTTCTCTGGAAGGCAGGTTTGTCAGGAACAATGTGATGGATTCAGCCTCTGCCTTAGTCAAATGAGATAGCAAGTACAGGAAGAAATCAAACCAGGCTGCTCATGTTGGAACAGCCTCACAAAATAGCAAAAGACAGGTTTGCAGGAGGAACCAGAATCTTTACTTGGAGCAGTTTTTGTTGTATCTGGAAAAGCCAGAGACTGTTTGGCTCAGAGATCTTCCTTCTGCAATCATCTTGAGGTATTTCAAGGCAAGAAAATCCCCAGTGCAGACAAGGCAAGCCACAGGAGCACCTTAGCTCTGCAGTGGAAGCCTGCACTTCAAGAAAATGCATGTTATTCCCAATTTTTCATTCATCTTCTCTCTAATGTCACAGGGAGGCTGCCATGGACTCTAACCATGGGGCTCTGAAGTCAGCTGGACCCAAGGACCCCTTCTCATGGCAGTGAGCAAAAGCCCTTCAAGCCTGTAGCTTCAAGGAAGCTGTCAAAATGTGTCAGAGAGCACCTGGAGACCATGAGAAACTTACAGCATCCACGCAGGTTTCATCATGTGCAAAAAATGTCAAAAGAAAATAACACAGTGGAGTCCAGCTTTAAATCCACTAATTTCATGTTTGAAACAGTGAGGTAAAGCCTCCAATTTAAAACAACAGTCTAAACAAACCCAAAACCTTGTGGTGTAATGTCCATAGGTTCATAGGATAATTCAGGCTGGAAGAGACCTCTAATATTACATTGGAATTTTAACCCCAAAGCATAAATGTAAATTGAAAGCTGACAATAAGCAGTAAGTTTGGGGCATCTCATAGGAGTAGTCAAAACTGCCTCAAACTAGGAATAGGGTGAGGGCAAGAAGACCTTCTGGAAAATAATACCAGATGCCCCATTCTCT
This sequence comes from Thryothorus ludovicianus, assembly GCA_013397245.1. Taxonomy (NCBI): domain Eukaryota; kingdom Metazoa; phylum Chordata; class Aves; order Passeriformes; family Certhiidae; genus Thryothorus; species Thryothorus ludovicianus. Next base: position 152,190 of record VZTB01018371.1, read on the forward strand.
TTGCCATGTGTCTTGTTAGAGATGAAGTATTGAGTGAGTTTCTTATGGATTCAGGGGAAGCCTGAGTCAGTTCCTGTATTGCTGAAACTGCAAAATGCAAAGGATCCTCATTCAAACAAAGGACAGAAAAGTCAAAACTGAAGTCTTGGTCACTCAAGATAGGAGCTAGGAGATGCTTAAATTAAATGAGAAAGATGGTGGAACAAGGTAATTAGTAGAGAAAGGTAATCAGTGAAGGAAGACAGAGAAGTTCAAAGGTGTGGTGCTGTATGGGGAAAGCAGTCACTGAAGGTGTGGTGCTGTATGGGGAAAGCAGCTTCCCTGGACACTGAAGCTTTTCTTTGCTCTTTCTGGGGAAGAACCCATTGGGAAGGGGAGGAAATGCAGGACAGAGCTGTGGAGCTGTTGGGACCTGACAAGCACATGGCCACATTGGCAGAGAAACACTGTCAAGGTGAGCATTGAACCTTGCTTCACCTACTCAGTAATTCCCTACAAATCACTCTTACCATCTCTCCTCTGTACTTTCAATGCAAGTGTGTGACCATGTGTATTTTTGTTCCCACACCTTTACTGTGTGCACAGGCTTTCCAAACTGTTCCAGCCAGTGCTAAAGCCTGCTCCAAGCTCCCCATGCAGCATTTCCAGAGTTTTTGATGTAAATCCCTGGCCTTTCAGTGAATCAGGGCCTCAAGGGCACTAATGGCTGTTACTGCCTTGCAGCTGCTACCAAGCACCTGCTTATGGCCCACAACTTCATTTCTGCTCAGGACTGTGTCTCCCATCCATCCCATCCATCTGAGCTGTGTTAGACGTGTTCCTGCCTCCTGCCCTAGGTGCTGCACAGATCTTGCTCTGTCTTCAGCCCTTCTGCTCTACACCAGGCTCCCCAGAAGGTCTCTGGTCCTGGTCCATCCTCTTGCTGTGTCTGGGGCTGTTGACTGGCTCTGTCCCACCTCTGGCTCTGCCAGCCATGCCGAGGCTCTGGGTCTGTGCCCAGTTGAGGGGGACTGAAGTCTTCCCAGTTCTTGGGTGATCATTCCCTGCTCATGCTGCTCCCTGAACCAGTGGGTTTGTTTTGAGTTCCCTGGCAATGTTTTACTTCACACAGGATTATCCTGTCTAAGCAAGAGTGATTTAATCAGATGGAATCTCACCCCTGAAAACATTTGACCCTGTCTGGACTTCCTATTCTTGCTGTGTCTTTCTTTCCCTGGGGGAAGGAGGAGCTTGGATTTGCCCTTTCCTCAGTAAAATGCAGCCAAATAATTTGGGCTGAAACTCTGCCCCACTACAGTTTCCCAGAAGCGCCAGTTAGAGGAAAATGACATGAAATTTAGTTCCATGAGATAGGGAAAGGGATAAGAAGGGGCAAGAGATAGGTCTGGGGGATCTGTCTGGGAAGTAGGGAGCATACAAATGCTGCCTGTGGATCCATGATCACACACAACAAAGGACATGGAAGTGCCTCGTGTCCTTTTACACTAAGGTAGTGTCGTGGGGTTAATTTGGTCTTTCCTGGCCAATGCACCAATTAATGTTACAGGTTTATTTTCTGTTGTGAGATAGGATTAAAAGGAAAAAAAGCAAAGCAGATTCAAACTTGAAAGTATACAAGGAAAATTTTATTAACAGAACTAAAGGGGAAAACAATAATGAGACAATCAGAATAAAATTTCAGAACACCTTTTTTCTTTTTTCACTGATGATGTAAGATAAAACTCACAACTTTCAGTCACTTTACTACTTTTAAAATAGTCTTTTTTCTCAGTTCACTTAGGGAGAAAAATCCTTCACTTAGGGAGAAGAATCTCTCTTGTTATGCTATGGAGACTTTTCCACAAGAAAACAGGTTTTCTTGTGGCTTTGTCACAAATGAAAATAACCACCTGGAAATAAAATTATATTTGCAGTGTCAAAGCATTTATCTTGTTTTGCAGCTTTTACACAGCTGCTTTCATAGTCTATATCAACTATTGGGGTGTTATTTTTAAGAATGAGCTACTTTAGTATACAACAGGTTTTTCTTCATCTATTTCTGGAAACAAAAGTTTTTTCTACTATCTTTTTATCTCTCTCATTTTTCTTTAAGTTTCTCATTAAATCACAGCAATATCTATTTGTTTCAACTACTAATATTTTAACTCACAGTTGTACTAAAATTGCTACTTTCCCCCAATACATTTCTATAAGTCAGAGAAAATAAACAAAGTCTGATATATCAAATATATATCTTTACCATAGCTTTACAAAATAATTTAAGTTCAAAGCCTTCTTTTCAATCCCTTCATCTAGAAGTAAACTTCTTCTTTACTGACCTCAAGTGTTAAGTTTTATCATCAATTGAAACAGTTTTTATAGAGTCTTACAATGCTGAAAGGTTAATCTGATCCAAGCTCTGCATTGAGAACGTGGCATTGCCGTGTCTCTCTGCTGCCACGTGGTCTCTGTCAGCATCGTGCGAGCTGGCCTGGCTCTGCTGAGGTGCTGAGACTAAGAACAAAAACTGCAGGTGATGTTTTTGTCCCTTTACGTGCAGCAGAGTTGGTTCAAGGTATCTGAGCAGACAGAGTTCATTGTGAGCCGTGCTGGGGTGGCTGTAGCTGCCCCGTCCTGGCTGCTGCCATCCCCGGCCCCGTGGCCGCTCTCCGTCTCGGGGCTGCTCCTGCCCTTGGAGCCCCTCCTGGCCTCGGGGCCCGGCGGGCTCCCCAGTGAGAGGCTCGGCAGCCCCTTCACCACCCCTCCAGGAACAGGAGAATCTCAGCTGGGCCAGGGAGACCAGATCAGCCTAAGCCTGACCCTGCCAGGCCAAGCAGGCCAGCCCAGACTCCACTCAGCCCAGGCCCGCCACCTCCTCCCAAGGCCAGAAGTCAGGAAGAGCTACCCTCAGCTATTTTTTGTCTTAGGAATGTGTCTTCACAAAAGCGTAGAAACTTTCTCATTGGCTGAATCGAAACAATGCCAACCTACAACAGGTAAGAATCAATGTTGCATTTTTGACAGGTAAGAAAAGAGCTTTGGCCAGGACCAGTCTACTTACAAAACAATTGTCATTTGTGCAGTCGAGTAAAACAGCTGCACACAAGACAACTGCAAGGAATAGAAAGCAGAGTCTTGTTAACGTGGCACCAAGTCAGAATGGCATAAACTCCCTTTCTTCTATGACCAGAGAAAGACCTTCAGGAGCCTCAGGACCCCTTTGCTGGCTGCACCTTCTCTTTCTCCAACTGCACAGCAAAATCTGGTGTGCACACATCCTTCCAAGAGCATTTGGACTCAATGCTGCAGCACAGTGCACCTTGGATTGACACTGCAGGAATCCTCAGCTGACACTGCCAGCTCTGTGGGATCTCCCTGCCTTTACAAATTAGAGAAAAAACATAGCCTCCCTCTGTGTGCCACTTCTCCCTCCTGCAGGCATCAGAGCCTGCACTGAGCTGCAGTGAGAAGGGGACTCTTCTGCACTCTAACAGCAAGTCCAGCTCAGTGGCTCTCATGGACACACATTTTCATGGCACTTAGGTGCAACTTGGAGAGAACATTTAAATTATCATTTAAGCACCAGACTGCAAGCACTGATCAGATGTGCAGTAGTTGAAACACCTGTGGGGTGGCTCCAATAGCTAAAGGAGCAAATCAGTTCCTTCGCTCCTTGCACCATCCAGACTATTACTGCTCCACAGAAGGTGTAAGGAAGTTACTGCTGGAAACAGAAAAGCAAACACCTTAGTGAACAAGTGTTGTGGTGCGTCTATGGACCAGACACCAATAAACAAGTAATTTTATAATCTAACCCTCTCAACAAGTAGTTGGCATCCTGAAAAGGAGCAGAAAGAAAGATTGCAAAAGGAAGTGTTATTTGCATGCAGTAAAAAGTAAACTCTTCCTTTTAGCATTATGTGTGACAGCAGTAGCAGAGGAGTCTGGCTGCTCTCACCAGGCATGTTCAAGCTGTTTGAGTCAGGTCTAATTAACCAAAATGTTAATTCAGTCAAGTCAGTCACAGACCTTGCACTGTGTTGGTCATTAACTAACTGGTAAAGGAGCACACTTGGGTTAAAGAAATAGAATTATGCACATTTTAAGCAATGCAGTACAAGCAGCAGAGCCCCAGGAGTTGCAGAACAGTGATCCATAATCTCACTTCTGATGGGGAGGCTGGATCTGTTTGTAATCTTAATGTTTGGTAGCACATCAGTTAGAGTTTCTCTCCCTTGCTCTTAGAAGACTAGTGATGAAAACAATAATTTAGTCCCTTAGTTCAACTTCAGTTTAAACTGTAACCCTGGAGGCACAGCGTTGTCACTGCTTCACTCCTATGTGCTTCCTCCGTGCCTGTCCCGGGATGAGCACTGAAATGGCTCATACCAAGCACTGGGAGAGCACATTAGTGAAACATGGCTGGTCAGCTATGCTGCTGAAGAGGGAAAAGGTCTCTTAAGGTCACAGATCGTGGTTACTCTGCTCTGTGCATTCGCAGCACTTAACGTCTGGGCGACACCCAGTCTGGACCATCAGCCACAGCAGGAGCTCTGTGGGAAGATTTTTTGGATCTCCTCATCCCTGCCTGCTGCTCTACAACCCCTTGCCCCAGCCCTGGGCTGCAGGGCAAGGCAGAGCACACAGGCAGCTCCCGGCAGCCCCTGGCAGTCGGCACCACTTCCAACATTCCCTGAGCCCAGAATCTTGCTGTGCTTGCATCCCAACACCAAAAACGACCCTGTCTTCATGGTGAATGGCCAAACCGGAGCTGCTTTAAAGCAGAGTATGTCCCAGGGCAACAGCTTGGAGAAAGGCTGGAGATGAAGCATCAGCATGCACAGACACTCAAGAGTGCAGGGCTGGTGGAGGAGAGGGCTACAGAGGGTGAAAATGCAGTGGGAGATAGAGCAAGTTCTCAGCAGCTCCACTGCTCTGCTTCTTCAGTTGTAGCCTTTGCCAGATGCTGCCTGTTACAAATGATCAACACAATTAAACTGATCAATCAATAAGGAAATTCATTAATTTGGTGATAAGGAACGAGCAAGGCAGCACTGGGGATGTGGGGAGTCACTGCTTTTCCCAGATGTCCGTCTGTCCTTCGGTCACTGCCCCCTTTTATAGGCAGTTTCTTGACAAGATTACAGTGCTGGGTACAAGTCCAAATAAACCCGAACATGTTGGCCAACTTGCAATTTGGTAAACAAGTAACAGCAGTCACAAGACCCCNAGCAAAATCACTACATCATAACAGAGGGATTTAAAGCATAATAATGAAATTAATATATTCATTTTCTTTATATCCATGTTTTACTTTAAATTCAGTATTCTTGTTTATATGAATCTCATGGTTTGTTCCCATAATGACATGAATCACCATAGAATATCTCACACTGCTCCTGCTTCCTGTACAGTGCTCTGCCCTCTGATCTTGGGACACAACTTTCTGGGATGTGTTATCCCCATGGGCCCAGTCTTCCCAGAGCACTTGCTGCAAGGGAAGCAGGCTCATGTCCTGTCCCCAGGTGTGAGGAGGGTGTGAAGGGACTTGCAGGAGAAGGTCCTGCAGGGACCCCAGGCAGAGCCAGCCCCTTCTCCCACTGCTTTGTATTTAACTGCCCCAATCTCATCCCCAGTCTGTGCAGCGGAGGCAGCAGCACCTGTGGCCCTGTCAGGTGTTGCACATTCACTCCTCTGGCTGTCACCTCGGTCCTCAAGAGCACACCAGCACAGGGCTGGACCCTGCAGAGTATATCATGGCTCCTCTGCGTGTCAGCACTGCAGCTGTCATCAACTCCTTGCCTTTGTCCTGGGAAAACACCGTTTCAGGAGGAGAAAAGGACTTTGTGGGGAAACATTTTTGCTTTTTCCATCCTTTGCAGGTGTGAAAAACGAGGTTCACTTTCTTGGCAGAATTTTAAAAGTTTAATGAAAGACAATAAGGACAAGGCAATAAAGCAAAAATTACAGCCAGGTGTCTCTGGCAGTGAGCCAAGAGCACACCCTAACTAAGAACACACTGCTGTAAATGCACCAACATGTTGCATATTCATAGACCCTCATGCATTATTTAAAAACATTTATTTGAGTTCCCCAACCTGACTCTTCTCATTTCTCTTGGTTTTAGTCTGTTACAGATCTGCTGATAAAAGATGATCAATAAATTCCTTCCCTGGGAGGTCTGGTGTCTGTCACATCTTCTTCATCCAAATAGGATAATCCAAGAATGTGAAGAATTTCCTGATTATCTTTTTATCACAAAAGCTTTTTACATCACACTACTATTTCTAAGTTTTGTTAATAGCAGAAATAAAAAAACTATACTAATACAGCAAAGTTTTTCTACACTATACATATCGCATTCTTTTTTATATTTGCGAAAAGCCAAAGTCATAATATGTGTTTATAACACAGGGCACAGGTGAGCAGGTGGCCCTGGCCCACCTTTTCATCCCAAAGGGTACACGTCCCTGCTCACATCCATCCTGAGACAAACCTGCCTTCCAGACAGCCTCTCTGCACTCTCTGCTCCAAGGGCATGGCTTGACATAAAGCACAACAAACCGCACTCAGCTGGTGCTCAGCAGCCAAGCTTGGTGTCCTTGGATGCCCTGACACAGTGGGACACCCCCGCTCTTCCGGAGGCCTCTGTCATGGTCCGGCAGGTCTGGCTGGTGACCAGCTCACACCAGGCAGAGTTTGCTGCAGGACCTTCACATGAGAAATGAGAGTGCTCTCACAGTTCTCTCTCCACAGCCTCCCTTCCTGATGTAGATGTCCCTCTCCAAAAGCACAGCAGGACAAAAGGACTCCAAAAAGAGCAGGTGCCCTGTGCTGGGTCCATTTGAAAGGGATGTATTGTGGGCACACAGGGTAATTTCTTTGCTATACCCTAAGTAGAGAGTTCCACTGTGACTTTTGGCACCTTTCAGCGAGGTCTCAAAGTCCAAAGAGGTGGCTGTATGAAAAGCCATGGGAAGTTGCACTCAAAGAACAGAGGCTGCTTTTCAAGCTCATGTTGCTGCTCCTTGGTACATAGCTGCTCTGAATGAGCAAACCCTCCAGGAAAGATGAAATTTGAGGATCTCTTGCTGGAAACTGGGGGCTTTGGCAGATTCCAGATTTTGATTTTGGCTATCCTCTGCCTCCCAAGAATCAACCTTCCTATGCATTTCCTGCTGCACAATTTTCTTGCTGCTACCCCCTCTCATCACTGTGCAATTCCACACCAAGAGGCATTTGTGAATCTCACCACGGAGGAAGTTCTGATCATCAGCATCCCTCGGAAGCCTGATGGCACTTTCAGCTCCTGTGAGATGTTCTCACAGCCTCAGTTTCACCTGCTGCTCAACTCCTCTCTGCAACCAGAAAACAAATCCATCATCCAGCACTGCCAGCACGGATGGGTCTATGACCACTCTCAGTTCACCTCCACCATCTCCACCCAGGTAATTCCTGGCCTGTGATCCAGCCAAAATTGAAATTAGCTCTGTGCTTTGAGGAGAAGATGGAGAGGTGTTTGCTGAGTGCACAGAATGAGAGGAGAATCTGTGCATTGTAACCAGAGAACATGATCTGTACAGAGAAGATGTCCTGGGAGGGGGAAGCTCTCTGAAGATCAGTATTAGGAGCTAAAATTTATTAATATTATTTTTGTGAGCATTCCATCTTGCTTAGATCAGTGCCAGTATTTCTCATTATTATCATCTTAATTTCTTCAGATGATTGAGAGATTCAGGAGGGAGTGAGATGTCAGGGGAAAGACACAGATAGAGGATTTTTTCTGTGGGGACCACATGGCATTTGCACAGGATTGCATCCTGTCAGAGTTTCATATAAGCTCTTGATTTCCTGTCTTGGTTTTCCAAACACTTTATAACTTCTGTTCCCTTGGCCATCCTCCTCACTGATCTTCACCTCCTTCCCCTTCTCCCCAGGGCTGTGCTGCCTCTTTTCTCTAACCACCAATATCTCTCTGCCATATCAAATGTTCTCTCCGTGGGTCTTCCACTGAGATGGAGTTCATAAGCAGCCATAACCCTGAGCCTGCAAAAGGTCCCTGCCCATCAAATATTAACCACCTGCCTTCTGAAGCATTTTCCAGGGCCAGAAGTGATACCTCTGGGTGTTAATGCTTTACTTTCCATGGAAAACAGTCCAAATCCCACAAGGACTCAGGGAAGGGAAAACTTGGTCAGGCAAAAGGGGCACAGTTGGGTTAGAAAGATAGTGCTGATTGTCTCAGTGGGAGCAGGGACAAGTCTTAGCCTAGAGCTGGTGCTTCCTCCCCACCACCCAACCAGTCCTGCTTTCATCAGACACAGAGGTGAGGGTCTGTATCTCATCTCTGTGCACTGGTTCAGGGAGGAAGATGTGAAGCAGTCCTAAGGGAAAGGGTAGAAGGAAGTACTCTGCAGCATGGAGCCTTGTCATGCTGCTCCCATGGGCCTTGGGACCTGTTAAAGGGACTGGGGCTTTCTCTGGAATTCTGCTTTTGTAGCAGGAAAGGTTTCTCAGGGTCTGGCTGGCCTCGTCAGAGAGGGTTGATGATCAAATTTTGTCACACTTGCACACAGAGAAAATTAACTCTGAGGCTTCACCACAGTGTTCTGTAGAGATTTGTGATATTTGCACTTCCAAGAAAGTAAAATTATGTTCATTAACTTAAATAGGATGAATATCCAAACCAACTCCTCAGTAAAAAATCAATAGATTAGTATTAAGAGCAAGTATTTAACCTTACTTTCTTTCTGCCCTCCTTCTTCCCTGCTCAGACAACTTCCAAGGAAACTGTTCAGGGCAACAGAAACTGGTTATCAACACAACATTCCCCAGTGCTCTCTGAGGGGTGTGACAGCTCACTGCAGTGGGACACCCTGCCCATGCCCAGCTCACCAGGACAGCCTCAGGGGCATGACAGAGGGAGGTGGGGGACACTTGCACCTGGGCAGGTCTTGCAGAGGTCAGGAGAAGCAAACAGGGAGCTCTCCATGTGTGGTACCCAGGAAAGTTTCCTGAAGCCCATCTGTGTCCTGGGGTGCATCAGGCACAGCATCATCAACCAGTCAAAGGAGGGGATTGTCCTTCTCTGCTCTGCTCTACACTGCACTGCAGCAGCCTCACCTTGAGTGCTGGGGGCAGTTTTGGGCACAATATAAGAGACATTCAACTATTGGAGAGCATTCAAATGAGAGTCACGAGGATGGTGAAGAGTCTGGAGAGGGAGCCATACAAGGAGTGGCTGAGCTCACTTGGTCTTTCCAGCCTGGAGGAGACTGAGGGGAGACTCCATTGGGGTCTTCTATACTCTCCCAAGGGGAAGGGGAAGGACAGACACTGATCTTTTCTCTGTGGTGACAATGACAGGACCCATGGAAATGGCCCGAGATTGAACCAGGGGAGGTTTAGGTTGGATATCACAGAGAAGTTTTTCACCCAGAGGGTTGTTGGGCACTGGAACAGGCTCCCCAGGGCAGTGGTCACAGCACCAGCCCAACAGAATTCCAGAAGCATTTGGACAACAACCTCAGGCAGATGAGGTGGCTTCTGGAGTGTCCTGTGCAGGGCCAGGAGTTGAAATTGATGACCCTGATGGGTCCCTTCCAACTCATCATACTCTACAGTTCTGTGATTCAATGAAGTGTTCACAGAGAGGCTGTCACAGTGGGGATGGATGACTGGGACTTCTGTAAGACGCAGCTTCCCATTTTCCAGGACTCTGGCACTGTCTGATGTGCAGTTTAGCGCAGGATTGATTCCACCCCTCCATCAGACCCAGCAGATACAAACTGCAAGACACAATGTCTGACCACCAGATGGAAGGAGCCTGAGGAGGCAGCACAGACTGAGCTGGGAACTGAGTGTCATTTTGGCCTTGTCTTTCAGTGGGACCTGGTGTGTGAGCAGCGTGGGCTGAACCAGGCGACAGCAACCTTCTTCTTCATCGGCGTCACTCTGGGGGCCATGGTGTTCGGGTACCTCTCTGACAGGTCTGACCCCTCCCAGGCTGCTCCTCTGGGAGCTCTGCTTCACAGGAGGAATCCCACAAATTCCCAGCAGGCAGTCAGAGGGGAGAGGGAAGGAGAAAAGGCAATTGCAAAGGGAGAATCCAGCCCCCTAGCTGGAAATCGGATTCAAGCCCTACTGGGAAGCAATGCAGGGAGTAAATGTTTCCTGGATCAGTGAGCCAGCAAATGCTTCCCAGATCAGAGAAGCAGCTCTGGCCTTGGTTGGGAGTCAGATGCACTGCTGACTGTGGTCAGAATTGCTGCAGGAACAATTCAAAACAAAACAAAAAAATCCAGTCTGCAATACCAGTTTCAGGAAAAAAAGCTGTCTAAAAATGGAGAAAGGTGATTGATACAAAGCTGAACAAAAATGTTAAAAGAGTTAACTCCTTCCAAATTATACACTAATTGGCTAATGACACCCAGGTGAGGGGCTCAGAGCAGATGCTTGCGATAGCTCAAGAGCCTCCAGGAAGCAAAATCTGACTGTCATTCCTAGAGAATCAAGGTAAAGGAGATTCTTTACAAGCAGAGAGGTATTTATTCCTCAAGGAAGAGCTGAAGCAATGAAGAAAACAGGAACAAATCTGCTCTCTCTGGTTAAATGTTGGGATGTAACAATATAAACCTGAAAAAAAAAAATCCAAGTGATAACTTAGAAAGGTCATTAGTTGCAAACTGCAAAATCAGGAAACCCATCAGAGGACAGAGAGTCCAGGCACGCAGCTGGGATGTGCAATTCCCTGTACACTACTCATTACTGGGAAACTGCTTCCTGATTTCCTTCCTCTGGGAACCTGAGGTGTGAAGGACTCAGAGACTTTAGTGCAGCAGATGGGAATTTTTACATCCATATCTTTACCCATGGGTATGTGGGAATACTTTTACAAGGACCCAAAACACCTGGCTGATCTTCAAACTGTGTGCCTTGGCTTTGTATCTACAATAGTTTTATAGCACAGCTGGAGGGAGAGAAACTCAGAATCAAGAAAAGGAGCAGGACAAAAGGCAGCAGAAAATAAAGTCTCACAAGGTAACACAAAAGGAAAGGTAATTTGTTTCACATATGGATTGTGAGGGGGAAGAGCCAGTAGAGGATCAAGGCATAAAAGGAGCATCTGGAAATAAAAAGACTGTAGTGTGAGACAAAAATGAGACTGTGCTCACAGTGGGAGAATGTGTAGAGGCAGGTGTTGGGGCTGGAGCTTTGAAATAAGCTGACAGAAGAAGGCAGAGAGAAATATACCAGAGGAATGCCAGTTAAATGCCAGGAGCAGGGAGACGTTGTCCTGGAGCCCTACGGCATCCTGGGGATAGAAAAGCTTTAAACTGGTCTCCAAATAAGAACTCAGAAGTGCCAGGCAGCCTGACCTCTGTCTGCACCAGGCAAATTGACAGAAAGTCCTCTGAAAGGTGGAGCCAGAGTCCCAGGGTGAATCAGCCAGGTTTTTCCAAAAGATCCAAGCCTGACAAATCTACAGGATTTCTTTGCATTGATCAACAGGCATGTCAGCAGAGGAGACTCCACCTCAGTCTCCTTATCAAACTCTCCTCAAGAACCTAAGGGTAAGAAGGAAGGTCTCAGCATGACTAAATAATTAAAAGCCAGGAAGAAGAGAGGAGGTGCAAGTGCTCCATTATGACAAGGGAGGGGCCTGTGCTTGGATCTTTGTGCTTTCCAGTACATTTATAAATAACCTGGGAAGCAAGTGGGGAGGTGATGCTGAGTCTGGCAGTGATGAGGTCTGAGTGTGGAGATTTTGGAAAAGGAGCTGAAGGACTCTGTGACTAGTTGAGAGAATCAGAAGACAGAATTTCAGGGCAGATTAATCTAAAACAGAGAAACAATTCAAACTTCTCATTTAAAATCGATGCTCTGAGCTGACTACAGCTACTCAGTAGGAAGATTTTGGCATTATGACAGATAAACACAGTTTTGCTCTAGGCAAATGAGTAGTGGCTAGGGAAGCAAGAGGAAAATTAAGAACCATTAGGTTAAACCTCAAATGTCACCCCCCACATCTCCCCTATCATCTCCTTGAAGTCGACCTCCCATTAGGAACCTTCCTTTTCTCTGGCAGAGATGAGATCCCACTTCTTTGTGCTAACAGTGAGGCAGAGATTTCATCTCTGGTGCCGCAGGGAGAAAATCATCTAGCATTTTGCTGCTGTTCAGGTTCAGATTTTTACATATTTGAATTTGAGAACTACTCTACTAGTAGAGTACAAATTCTACCCAGGTAAACCCTCCAAAAACCTTCACTGTGAACAAATGTATCCAAAAATACATATATATATTGTTTCTGTTATTGTCTGCTTTCTCCAAAGAGTACCTTGTCCTTGTACTGAATTGGTTCAATGATGCTTTGGCAGACTTCCAGATTTGGGGTTTTTATGAAAATGGCTTTTTTATCAAATTTTATGCTTGTGCAGTCTGCTCCTTTTATTGTATTTTCTACAGTCTTTCAGAGGTTGTGGTTTCCTGCCACTCTCTTTGAAGACAATTTTAATGGCACTATTTCTAGCAGCCTCCCTGTATCCTGCAGTTCAATCCTGCCAGCTCACTCCTGGTTTTCCTAGCAGGTAGTGTGCATTTGCTGACAGTCTAGTAATAGTTCCTTAAATGGCTGCCTTGAGTCCTACAGGGAATATTATGGTTTAATATCCTCCTCACTGTATTTTCAAGGAAAATCTTCATTTTAAAAATGTATCTTCTTTCTTGGGCAGTTGCGTATCTGGCTGGATCCAGCTCTGGTGGGATTTTGTGTGCTTCCTGTTCTGGTCCAGGGGCATCACCATGTCTTTTGAAAACTGCATCAACTTAAATTTCAAAGCAGATCTGGCAAACTCCCTGTACCCAAGCCACAAGTGGGGAGTTTTGCCAGTAGATTCACTTATCAGCTGCTGAATGAAGTATTTTTTGATTGTTTTTGGGAATGTTGCTATGGCATTATGTCCTGGCATGCCATTTTTTTCCCCTGGAGCAATTGTTCCTGCCACCGTCCTTCTCAGGTGGCCCCTGGGAGAGCCCTAATGCCGGGATCAGAGCAGGATTTTGGTCCTTGTAAACTGAACATCACCTGCTGGCAGGCTTAATCTGCTATTGCAGCTTGAGCCTAAGCTTTCCTAGCATGCAGTGCTGATGTTCATCCAGAGACTGACACCTTGTGCTCCATTTTGATTTTTAGATTTTCATAGGCTGTTTAGAGACACATGCAGACATATTTCTCTGTCTGTGAGAGTGTGTGTGTGTGTGTGTGTTTATGTACACATGCAATTGTGTGCATTTGATGTTTTGTATTTCTCCACTGGACTGTGAATAATGGGGTAAGGAAACCCCAGGTGAACTGCATACTGGCAGATTCCTCAGAAACCCCTTAGGATTTCAGGGCTATTTGCACATGTGGGCTTCACAACTGGATTCCCTTGTTTTCCTTCCAAGGAAAGTGTCATGGCTCTGTCTCCTCCTTGAGAGTGGTGTCAGTGGCCAGTCTGGAGGAAGCTGTGGGAGAAGGACATTGACACTGGAGGGAGCAGGGTGTGACAGCAACACAGGATTTCAAGTTGTCATCACTGCTTTTGGTGGTGGTGTTGGCCAGCAGAGCCAGATTTGTTGATCTGAGCACTGCTGGTCCCCATGTTTATGGGGCAGGCTCTGCATGGGACTGCACCACTGTGGTGCCAGCTTGATCCAGAGCCATTTCCTCCTCTCCCGGATGCTCCATCCTTTAATTTCCCTCTGAAATCTCTGGTTTGCCCATTCCAAACCCCGCCGCCATGACAGTTTTCCAGCTGCCGTAACCCAGGCTGTGCTTGTGGCAGGTTTGGGCGCAAGACCATGCTCCAGCTGTCCCTGGTGTGCTCCGTGGTTTTTGGGATGCTGAGTGCTGCCTCCGTATCCTACACAATGCTGGCCATCACACGGACCCTCACCGGGGTGGCCCTGAGTGGCCTCTCCCTGATTGTCCTGCCTTTGGGTGAGTGTGGCCGGGCTGTGGCTCTCAGGGGGGCTCCTGGCAGGCAGTGGATGGGAAGGGAATTGTCTACCAGGGAGGGAAGAGTTAGTAGGAACAGGGGTCTGGAAATTGCTGTGTCTGCAATTTCCCTCTTGCAAAGATCCCAGAATTACATTTTGCTGTTAGTCTAATGAATATTTAACAGTCCACTCAGAATACAACAACCACTTGTTAGTAATTCTGTTGCAACAAGCCTACCCAATTCCTGTCAAGTATCATCAGTGGTGCAATAAAAGCCATATTCCAGAGTCTCTGCCCATTTCCTCTGATACAAAGTTCTCACCTTTCAAGCATACACCGTCAGGACAATTCAGCAGCATCACCCTGTACTCAGCATGAGAGGATGGTGTGTCACTTACAGGGTGTTTCTACTTCCCCAGTTTCGAGTTTCCTCACAGTTTTCCTAAATTGCCAATCTGTATTTTATAATGAGGAGAAAAATTTTTTAAAAAATCACACAGAACTAGGCAAAATTGAAGCTGAAGAATTTAGGTAATTACATAATAAAAACAAGCTCCAAATTTCAGGATATCCAGTAAACCACTGGATAATTTTGTAGATGTAGTTGGGACATACTGGGCAGAAAGTGTTGTATCCAAGAACAAATAACAATTGCAGCAGAAGCTTCCAGGACTTTTGCAGAAATCTAGCCAAAATCAAGCTAAAATGGCTTCAGTACTGGAAAAGTCCAAACAAGACCGATAAATCCCAGGGCCTGCTGTGTTTGTATATTGTTATAAAGGTTGATTCCTGCAAGTCATGGCAGAGCTTGGGAGGAACATTTCTGATTGTTAGAGACTGTAGCAAGATGTCCAAACCTTTGGAGGAAAACTGGCTTTTGGTTCACACACACAAACAAGGAGACTCTCATCTGGCTTTACACGTGTGCTGCTGTCTGCTCTGGGTGGACAGAGAAATGGGCAGGCAAGATGGTTAGGGGGAAAAAAATCTGGTTTATGAAGAGGACCAATTGAATGCTACTGAATGGGATAAAAAAAAAAATCTCTATCACCAAGAGTGGTTTTAGCACTGTTTCTTAACACGTCCAGTGTTTCTTTTCTTAAACTTTTAGTTTAGTGGCTTACAGCTTTGCAAGAGCTTAAGAACTGTGGCTGAACATTTTAAATGTTCCAAAGATCAGAAATGCTGTGAATATTCCAAACAATGGAACTTTGTAAAGGAGAAGACCAGGGACGTTCTCTTGCTTTGCCCTTGTTAAAAAAAGCCCTGCAGGCCCTCCCTTCCTGGAGAAGTCCTGTGTGTCCCAGCTGAATGGTGCCTCCCTTTTCCAGGGATGGAGTGGGTGGATGTCCAGCACCGCACCTTCACCGGGATCCTGAGCAGCATCTTCTGGAGCGTTGGGAACATGCTGCTGGCCCTGGCAGCGTATTTGGTGCGGGAATGGCACTGGCTGCTGGTGGCTGTGACAGGACCTTGTCTCCTGAGCATCATCTGCCTGTGGTGAGTGCAGCCACCAGCAGGGAAGCATGCTGGGATTTGCCTCCCCTGTAGATCCTAGGATTCGCTCAGCGACCTCAGGATGAGCAGGACTCTGTGTCCTGTACCTGGATTGCCCAAGCGTGGCAGCTCTGGAAAACTGGAGTGGTCTGGGTTTGGTCACTCCAGCAAGGCCAGGAGCCAAGGTTACATCACAGTTTTGGGGACAAGGAGGAGGCAGGGCTGGGGCTGAGGCATTTGGAGGACAGGTGGAAGCAGGATTTGGTGCTGCCAGCTCTGTCAGATGTGGCTCAGAGTAAAGCAAAGAGATTCCAATAAAGAAAGACACAACCAGATCCAGGCTTTCATCCTGATAAAAACTCAAGATAAAAAATTTATCCATTCTCTGTACCCACCTCTCTTGGCACCAAATTTTCCATGAAAGCCACTGACACCTTCAGGCTAGTCAGGTTCATTTATCTCTGCACTTCCCAAAGCTTTTCTAAGGTGTGTAACCATCCTGATCAGCCAAATACACCTGCTTTCTATGGGCAATTTTCCCCCTGTAGCCTTATTTATGAAATACCTAAGCCTTAAAATGAGAGATGGTTCATTTAATCAAAGAAACTTTAACTTTTCCTTATTTTCTTTTTTTTTTTTTCCCACATGTAGAAATACAAACTAGAATACAGAGTTGATTCACTGATAGTGTAAAGAGTAACTTCTGGTATTTCACTGATCAAGTTCAACACTTAAAACACGCTAAAATACATGTTTTGCTGACTCTTTTAGTTTAAGTTGTTTTGCTCTCTTTCTAGAACAACCAGCCATAAAAAACTGAGTCCTTGGAAGTGCTGAAATTCACAAATGCATTTGGAACCACCCTTTTCATCATAACTGTTTGATTTTTCTTATGTTATTATCTTTTATGGAGATTAGTTCTCCAACAAATTATATTCTAGTCTTCAAGAATCTGTAAGGTCAGTGATTGCAGAAAATTGAAAGTCTATGAAGTATGGAATTAAAATCTAATTTAGCACTCTGTAGATGTTATTGACATAATGTCAGAGCTCAGTGGAGACATTAGACAACCAAAAGACATGGTATAACTCTCTAGAGACAGTGGCAATGAGTGCAAAATGCCATCTTTCCTTCTTTATATTTCCCAAGGTTGTAAGCTTGTGGGAAGGAGTTGAAAACTTTCAGCAAGACTAATTCTCCAAACGTTTTTGCTCTACACATCACTTTCAATTCCTGCTTGAATAGTGACAGCAGCTGTCCATTAGTTTTACTAATGTTATCTGATTTAAACCACATGAATCACAAACTTGGCTTGTAGGGATCTGGTCTCAGACCATTCTAGTGGGAGAGTCCAGTGTGCAGGAGGCTTTGATGATTGTGAAAACCAAATTATTTTGGAAACTAACAAAGTATGTAGAGACCTCACTGAATCCTTTCTACATTGTGGTTTTTAATATCTGTAAATTTCAAAGTTTAAGGAGTCCCAGAAAGCACAGGTGCATAAATAAAAACTCCCTGGGGCCAGTTTTAATTGATAAGAGTTTGAAACTTCAACCAGCTCAGCATTTAAGTGTAGAACTGTATGTACATGTCAAAAGGGTGCCCCACTATTCTTCCCATGCACCACAGTTGTTATATTTAGCTGAGGTGGAAGTCTCATGGAGAAGATGCCAGAGCCATGTGTATGGGGTGCAAAACAGGCAGCTCCAACAGGAACAGTCTCCTCTCCTTGCACCTGCAGGTGGGTCCCAGAGTCTGCTCGGTGGCTCATAGCCAAGGGCAAAGTGAAGCAAGCCCACAGGCACCTGCTCAGATGTGCAAGAATGAATGGAAGGAAGGACTTTGCTGTCTCACCAGAGGTAAGGAACTGGAGATCCAGATTCTTCTTTTCCCACTTCGTCCCTCCATATTTTACTTCTGTTTGATACTTGGAGCAATGCTTAGCCTGCAGGGTGGTCTGGGGGGCACTGTGGACATTTCGCTCTAGAAAGCAGAAATTCACTCCGAAAGATAAAGCACCAGCTCAGCTCCCACAGGGCCAGAAATACCATCCATTAGGTGGAGTGTCTTTCCACTCATTTTTGCCATGGCAAGAGGCCTCAGTGGACTGGACACTGGAGTAAATACACAGTCAGTAGAACTTATTAACTCAGCTGGTACTTACCCTCAATCAATTGCCAAAAAGCTTTTTGAACAAGCACTCTCTTCTTCTTCACAGGCAGGGGTCACTTCTGCATGCCTGACTTTTTAGGTATTCTGTATTTATATAAGTAGATGGATGAATAATAACTCTTTAAAAGAATGCACTCCTAAGAACAAAGCTCACTGTTAGCTCTTCATACAACAGCACACAGCCACATGGGGAAGAGGGTGGAACTGGCCAACACTGACTTTTCCATCTGCCATTTCTCTATAGACGTCTCTGCTTCATGGGGCATGTAGGTGAGAGGGAAGAAGGGGTCTTGAGAAGAAAATGAGGTCTAAAATAGCAGGCAATCTGTAAAGTTGTAGGAAGACAACACTGAAAGTGCTCAGAGAATGATTCTGCAAATGGAATGTATGGAAAATCCAAGGTAGAACTAAAGCTGGGAAGGGCAAAGTCCCCAGCCTGTCTGGGGTTTCATGTCTGCATCCTAAAAGTACAGCAGCTGAGCCGTTTCTTTCCATCTCCACCAGACCCTCACAAGGATGGCAACAGACAAAAACGTGGGAGGGAGTTATTCCTACATCAGCTTGTTCAGGACCCCAGTCCTGAGAAAGATCTCTCTGTGTTCTGGCGTGGTGTGGTAAGCGGCATCACCTCACAGCAGGGGGAATTCATCCTGCAGTTCCCAGAGGGATTCCCCTCGATCCCATCTCCACCCAATCCTTGCAGGTTTGGTGTTGCCTTCTCTTATTACGGCATGAGCATGAACCTGACTGGCTTTGGGCTCAGCATCTACCTCTCCCAGTTTGTCTTTGGCATCATCGAGATCCCAGCCAAGATGGTCATGTACGTGCTGGTGAACCGAGTGGGCCGGCGGCAGAGCCAGGCATGGACACTCATCCTGACTGGAGTCTGCATAGGAGCCAACATCATCATTCCCAAGCGTGAGACGCTCTTCTGCTCCACACAGAGCTTGCTAAAGGGGGAGGGAATCCATTTTGTGCAGTGCTGCAGAAGGAGAGCCATGGATTTGTCCACAGGCAATTCTGCTGTAGAGAAGTCCTCCACCTGAAGGGTGTCCATGAGACAAGGTCACTAATTTGGGCTAACCCTAATATCTGGTCACAGCAGATGGTTTCCAGTCACTGTCAAGTGACAACTAAGGGTCCAGCAATGGCAAGGCACAGTGCCTATCTTAATTATGAACTTTGTCCAAGGGAAACTGTCAGGAGCCATCCTGTCATCAGTTCAACTCCCAATTGGGCTAATACTCATACTCATAGTCATACTCATACTCATACTCATACTCATACTTACTAAACCTACAGATCTAGCTTCTGGAGACAGCAGCTCCAGGCCTATGAAGCTCCCTGTTTTATGGAGCACTGACCCTTCTCCCTTCTCGTATCTGGATGTTTCTTCCTAGAGGCAGCTCATTGTCATAAATGCCTTTCCTTCCCCAGCCTTCACCTCCCTGCGTTCAGTAGTGGCCATTATGGGCAAGGGTTTCTCAGAAGCTGCCTTCACCACCATCTTCTTGTACACCTCAGAGCTCTACCCCACCATTCTGAGGTAAGAGATGCCACCCACCTGAGCACACCCCCAGGGCTTGGCTGGGGTGCTGCCCTTAGGCCTTGGCCATCAGCACAGCAGGGTGTGCGGGTGACTACACTGCAGCACTGGCCCCTTGCCTCTGGAACTAGCAGGTTCTAGGGATTTCATACACTCATAAGAGAGAGGCAGAAAGCCATCCTTTTTTTCACCTAGGTTGTGAGTGGTTAGACTGTGCTGACAGGAAGATGAATGGAAAGGTGAGGAGCATGCTGTGTGGGAAGATCTTTGCACCCCATAAAGCACCTGTGCTTAGTAAAGTTCTCTGTGATAATCTGCCAGGAACTGTGAAAAGAACCTGAAAATAATAATTTGAAATATCAAGTTTTACAAGGGACACATACTACCACATGTTTGAGAGTCTTTTGCACTTGGGATGATATTAAAGCAGGGATTAACCAGCCTTTCAGGAGGAAAACCAGAACTTATTTGACATACCTGGGTAATGGTAACATAACACAAGATGTGTACCAGATCTGGTACTTTTTATCCCAGATCAGTTTGTATCTTTCATGCTGAAAGACATTGACAAAGACAAAATCGTTGGTTCCTTCTGCAGTATTGGTGTTCGGTCCAATATTCCCAGGAGGTTGTGCCTCTGCTGGCTGGCCCTCGCTGTTTGCATACATGGTAGCACTGGTGTTTTCACCCCAGAGGCACCACAGGCTACCAGGATGTTACAGCTGAGGGCTTGGAGACAAGCCAGGCATGCAGGAGCTCAGGGTTACCTTCCACTAAGAGGCTTCAAGGTGAGGGTGAAGGAAAGGAGCTGATTCTGATGGAGGGTTTTGATTCAGAGTTTTATTCCTGGCCCAAGGGCCTCTGAGTCTAGTAACTGCTCCAGCAAAATCCCGACAGCATGGAGGGCCAGCTCTTTTAACCCTGGGAGAGGGGGAGGGAAGGAACACAGGTAACCACCAACCAGGTATGGGGGGAAGGTCCTAAGGGACAGAGGACACTTGGATGGTCCAGTGTCTTTCCAGGGGTGGAAAGCATCTTTTGAATCCTGCCAACCACTCGACGCCCTTCTGGAATGCCAGAGTTGACTGACAGCACTCATCAGGGGTAGGGCTGTGGAAGGGAGGAATGATTGACAAACCTGGCAGGGAGTCATCTGGGTGAAGCCTGGGGTATCCTGGGACACACCGCAACACTGCAGTACTTGTTCTGTATATGTGCAAACAGGTCCTGGGATCCTTGTCATCAGTGTGAAATGCCACCCATCCCCTCAATATTAGGTCTCATTTCTGGTCTCCTCTCCAAGGTACCTTTCCTTGGCCCATAAGTGCTCACAGGTATCTTAGTGTATGCCACCTGCCTAGAAGTAACTAAGAGACAGAGGAACTTGGATTTGCTCTAAGCAGGTTGGAAGACTCACTGGTCTTACCATTAGAAAATCTCTCAGGGTTTTAGACATTTGAAGTGGAAACAGCTTTAGAGCAGATATTCTTAGCTTGGAACTGCAGCTCTCTCTCATAATAGACATAAATCTATTTCTCACAACAACTACAGTTGATCTCTGGGAAATATGATGATCTTAGGAAGATACGAAGAAAGAAAAGAAAACAAATGGCAGAGGAAAAAGCCGGCGGGGGGGGAAAGTCTCAGCACTTAGAGAAAATAGCAGGGGAAAGGGCAGAGGTCTGACATGACACAAGGAGCCCTCTCTTTCCCGGGGTGTTCTGCACCTTTCCAGGCAGAATGGGATGGGGTACACCTCCTTCCTGGCACGCCTGGGAGGGGCCCTGGCCCCGCTGGTGTTCCTGCTGGACGAGGTGTGGCGGTTCCTGCCCGAGGTGACGTACTGCGGTGTGGCGGTGTGCAGCGGCACCGTGGCCTTTCTGCTCCCAGAGACACTCAACGTGCGCCTTCCTGAGGGCATCGAGGACATCGAGAAGCCACAGTGAGTCACCTCCATCCTGCCCTGCATGTGGATTCTGACAAGGAGAGGGCATCCCTCTCTGCTGCCGGTGATTCCCAGTCTATGGGTGGCAGGGGAAGAAGGGATAACCCAGTGGGGCTGTTGGCCTTCCTGCTTTTCTGGCCATCAGCCCAAAAGTGATTTTTTTTCCTTCCAGAGCAAAAGTGCCGCCAGAAGTCAGCACTCCTGAGGGCATGCCACTGCAGGCTCTCCTGAAGTGAGGGACCCCCTGGGACAGCCACCATGTAGACTGCACAACTGAGCCGTGCTCTGATCTGCCAGGGAAAGAGCCTTCGCTGCCCACCGATCTCACTCCCGAGGGAAGGGGAACTGAGCACGCTGGAGGAAGGAGGCACATCACGACACCAGCTGGCAGGAGTTAACCCACTCCCTAGTGTGGCCAGCAGCAAGGATGCAGAGGTCTGACAGGGTGAGGAAATAAAGGCACCTTGTGCTAAGCTCTTCCAGTCTTTGGCCTTGTTGGACTTAGACCTTTCAGATCCGTGCACAGTCTTCCAGAAACTACAGTCCATTGGTTCATCCACCTCGGGAAACAATGCAGCAGGAAAAATACTGAGTGTGAATCACACAAACCCAAATAAGCTCTAATAAATCCTACTGGGTGGGAATTTATGGCTCATTTTAAACCATAAACAGTAGCTACAAGTATTTCTTGTATTTAGAAAAGGTCTAGACAGTTTTCACACTGAGGCTCAAAGCCAGAAAAAAGCACAGGAATCCCACAGAGAATGGGTTAACTGCAAGCACTTTCCCTACAAACACAAAGGAGAAAAAAGCTTTTGCATTTAAATCTAGTGTGTATGCATGAATTATGCTTTTATATATAGGGGAAAAAAAACAACAAACCACCAAACTAAACTCAAATCCCAAACACAAAAATCCACCTTGCTACAGGAAACTTTGCATGGAATATTGAGTAGTTCATTATTGGATTCCATTCTGCTCATTGGTCTAACACATTCATCTTAACTTATAGAATGCCTTTACCTCTTGCACTTAATTATGCAAACAACAGAGATGAGCCACTAAATTATCTATCAGTCAGAATTACCTCTAAGTTTGGAATCCTGATAAACAGCACGTACCCAAACTGGGAAGAGAGACTGGCTTCAGGATCTGAGTCCCAGTTGCTCTGGAATTCCCTGGGCTGTTTTAAGCTAAATCATGCACAACACTGTGAAGAGAACACACACTGAGGAGGCATCTGAAAACAGATGCAGAGGCACATCCAATCCCAGGTCCAAGAGCACCTCCTAGTAGAAATAAGCTGCCTGGAGAATTTTTTTTAGCTGCAATAAGACAGCAGCTATATTTTAAATTATTTTTTTCCATGCATGAATCACTTAACACCTTACCTTGTGCTGTCAAAATAAGGAAAGGCAATGTGCAGGTCACGACCAATCTGTGTTTCCTCCCGCAAAACGTTCTTTATTTCTTGGAAATATATCATGATTTATAGCAAGCAGCTAGAGTATGCAATGCTGATGTCATTACTCATAGAGTGCGTATAGGAAAAACAGGACATTAACCAACTCAAAACCTCAGAATTTTCATTATTAATAGGTTTAAGACTAACCTTATTTGTGGTGGGGAGGAAATCTGACTTTCAGGTTTTGGATTTCTGAGTTATCTTTGGTCTGCTGCAGGGTTTTTTTTGTGAGGAAGGTACAAGTGATGCTTGCAAACAAAACACCTTTCTGTAACCAGAAAGACCAAACCATGCAGCAATGTAGAAGATAAGAAGTGATTTGAAGAGTCAAATGGGTTAGGAAGGAGGGGATCTACTGGCTTAGAGCTGAGCTGCAGCCCCGGGACTCCTGTGCACAGAACCGACACCCACGGCTGGGTGTGCGAGCCCAGCAGCGGGGATGCACCGGGAGGGCGAGCGCACCCATGGGCTGCGAGCACCGGAGGGCAGCGGGCCTGGGTGACAGGGGACACCCTGCCGGAGTGACACTGGGGAGCGGCGGGGCCGGAGACAGATCCCGGCCGGTGACAGATCCGGGCCGGTGACAGATCCTGGCCGGAGACAGATCCCGGCTGGTGACAGATCCCGGCCGGACACAGATCCCGGCCGGTGACAGATCCGGGCCGGTGACAGATCCTGGCCGGAGACAGATCCCGACCGGTGACAGATCCCAGCCGGTGACAGATCCCGGCTGGTGACAGATCCCGGCCGGACACAGATCCCGGCCGGTGACAGATCCCGGCCGCTGTTACACCGGGGAGCGGCTGGCCCGGCCCTCAGCGGGCTCATGGCGTCACCCCGGCGGCTGCACAGCGTAACGGGGCGGGGAGAAGCAGGAGCAGGAGTCGGATCAGGATCGGGATCAGGGGGGCGGTTCTGGTTCCGGGTCAGTCCCCGCCTGGGCAGGCTCTCGGGCGGTGGGCGGGGGC
>VZTB01018371.1:176013-191578 GCA_013397245.1 Thryothorus ludovicianus
CCTGTCGCTGTCCCTGTCGCTGTCCTCGCCGTTCGGCGGCCGCTCCAGCCGCTGGCGCCCAAACAAAGCTCGAGCACCGCAGGGTCTCCGTGCAGCCGCCTCCCGACCCCTGGGAGGGCTCTCTGCGGGCCCTGCTGACGCCAGCTAGGGCTCGAAGGATGCCATTCCCAAGCTCCCAGAGAGCGATTTCACCGGCGCCCCCCAAAGCAGCCCCGCCGAGCCTGAGGCCTGCGCCGCGGTGAAGCGGAGGGAAGGGCGGGGGGTGGACGCAAGGGTCACCCGGAGACCTCCCCTGTGACATGTGTCAGACCTGAGCATGCCGACCCCTCTCTGCTTCCCGGGCTGCCCTCCTTGCCCTGCAGCAGCAGCCCTGGGGCTCCAGACAAGCAGCCTGCCTTTGGGGTCGCGGTGGCTCCGGTGTCATGCCCGGCCCGGCGCTGGGCAGGGGCACTGCGGTGCTGAGCTGATGTGTTAAGGGGTTGTTTCTGCTGTTTGACAGAGGAGGCAGAGCAAGTCTAAGCCAGGCACGTTCAAACCTTCACTCCAGAGCTGAGGCTGGTGTGGATGTGCCTCTGCAGGGCTTGGTGAGGGTGAGGGCATTAGTCCCTTGCCTGAAGCAGGGCATGGGTAATTCCAGAGGCTCTGTGTGTGTAGGGCCCCCTACACCCCTTGCCTCACCACCTGTAACCCTGATGCCTGACCCCCGCTGCCACCCTGCCAACACTCTGGGAGCTGCCCTGTGCAGGCTTGTCCCCTGCCTGCTGTGCTCGGCTGCTGTGCCACGGGACAGCCAGCCTGGCTGCCTGCCCTACTGCTGATGAGGAGCCCAGGAGCAGGGAGGAAGAGTGCCCACAAGCAGGGAGAGCCAAGCCAGGCATTGGCAGTGTTGCAGGGAGCGGGGATGCACTGTCATCTTGGCCCTGGTTTCTTTCTTTCTGGGATGATTTTGCAGCTCTGCTTCTGGCTGCAGAAACATCATAACAGGCAGAGCCCACTCACTCCAGCAGCTCTGGTGCAGGATGGCTTTGCAGCCCCTTTCTTGCAGCAGAGACCCATCTCTGACTGTTCTCTCAGATTTGCAAGTCACCAGCTCCAGCACCTCTTCCTTGTCTCCTCCACATTAGTGAGTGGAAAGTCCCCATCACATGGCAATGCCATCTGGTCACCTCCCAGTGTCAGGATGTCTGCAGCAGGCAGGGAAACACCCAGAGAGGCCCAGGCAGTGAGGATGCTCACAAATGATGGCAGCAGGCACAGCAGACAGACCTGTGCTTGAGCTTGCTCAGTGTAGAGGACCTGTGAGCGTCAGGCCTCATTGCAGAGTAAGTGCAGGTCTTTGATGAGAGGGGGCATTTACAGCACATCCAGCCATGGTGGGCTTGTGACCATCTCTAACTAGCTCCTTCCGTTCTCCAAAAATGTCCTGGAGTGATGGAAGGGCTTCCCTGAGCCCTTCAGCATGTGTTGCCATAGGATGCCCAAAAACTCAAACCAATTCTCACAGCCAAGATATGTCTATAACCCGTGGAGAGGGTCCGTGCTTTGGCACTAGCTTCTTTAAACCGTCCTCCTATAGAAGGAATGGGTTGCCTGAAATCCATAGATTCAGACCAAAAATAACGTGGTTATTTTGGTGCATTTTCCAAAAAGCTCTGTCTTCTTTGGTTCATCTTCCTGAGCAACTGTTGCATCAAAGCTGGCATGGTTTTCCTAAGGGCTCTACTCAGTGGAAGCAGACATTAATTCAGGGAGCTGTAGGGATTTACATTACTCAGGGCCTAATCTGGATCATGGAGAAAAGTGGGGACTCTCAGCATGCATGCACCACTGCTTCCGCCCAGCTGCAGGGACTTCTGTAGCTCTCACTGATAACCTGATTCCTGGGGGATTGTGCCCTTAAGCTGTGTCTGCATCCAGCAGAAAAGCAGTTTGTGCTGAGGGGATGGAAAGGAGGAAGAGGCTGCAGAGGCCTCATGTAGCAGGGGATGCTGGGCTCTATGCCCTGCTGGCCAGAAGAGGATTGCCACTTTGGTCAGTGCCTTGGCAGCTTTTTAATCCCACTGAATGTGTGCTACAGACCTTACAGTGTGCCCCAGAAGTTTCCCTTCTGGCCTTGTGGTCCCTCTTTGCTGGCCACCCAACTCCATGTTGCAGGCCACTGCTCCATGGCAATGCTCAGGAGCCCAGTGAGGATGTGTCTCCCCAGGATAAACTGGAAACAGAAGAAAATTTGAGGTGTTTTATAATTTTCTTTTCAGAAGAAAAACCTGGCTGTGCTGGCTGCACACTGAAGTGCCTGAAGTTACAAATCTTTTCTGCAGAGTGGTTTTCAGCTATCTAGTATTTAAAGCTCTGTGAATAAAAGTGACCCAGGTCAGGGAACTTTCAGGCTGAAAATAGATATTCACTCTCTCTGATCTTGCAGCTGCCTAGTGTTTAAGGTAACATTTGCTCCAGGCCTTCTTTCCCAGGCAAACATGGAGGAGGATAAGTAAAACTCTGAATCCTTTTTCAGGGTTCTGATCCCTCCCAGAGAGCTTCGAGCTGAGCACAGGCTTTTGTGTAGTGTGAAAAGGTGAAGGCAGGCAGGCCGTGGTGTGGAGTCCAGTGTTGGTAAGGAGGTTCAGCATTCTCTTTGTCACTGCTGAGGCTACAGCTGGATACTAGGGCCAGTTTGGGACTTGACAGTGCCAGAAAGGCTTAAACATCCTGGAGTTACTGTAGGAGGGGTCACCAGTATAGTCAAGGGGACACAGGTTGGCAGCCAAGCACTGGGACTAAGACTTAGAGAAGTCATCTATCTTTAGAGATACTCAGACTTCAAACAAAGAGTTGGAGCAGAGACTCCCAGAGGTTCCTTCTCACCCCAGGTATCCAGCGGATCTTGTTGCAAACTGCTAGAAAGAAGCAAGACTCCAAATTTTTCAATTTTTCCCAGTGTTTTGTGGTAGCAGGCCCAAGAGGGAATCCTGCTGTACGTGACAAAGGAAAAAGGCCCTTTGCTAAGCTGTGATCTTTGTGTCATGGTGTGTTTCCCTGCATCCTCCACCTGTATTTAACTGAAATCTTGGTTCTTAAAAGCTTCCATCAGCAGATGGAAAACACTTTTGGGTAGTGCTGCTAGTTCCCAGTGTGAATTAGGAAAAAAAATATTTTCCTTTGCATGTGGATGGATGTGTCAGATTAAAAACAAGTGGGTAACTGCATGGATTTTTGTAAGTAATTGAAAGAAACCACAGTACCAGTTTACAGCCTGTTTCTGTAATGTGGGGCAAGGAAACAGCCTCCATTTTTTCTCCTACTGCACAGATCCTTTGCACCAAGCAGCTGTTTTGCCTTTATTCATTGAGACGTTTGTCTGACCTCTGTTTCCCCTTCTTAGGCCATGAACCTGGACTTGTGCAGCTGGTGAATTACTACAGGGGAGCAGACAAGCTGTGCCGCAAAGCATCTCTGGTGAAGTAAGAAATTCACTGAAATGTTAGATGGGCTTGGCAGAAGCTTCTCTTCTAACCCTTGTTGAGTGTTGAACCTGTTTGGAGGGTATTTCACAGAACAGCTGCCCTGGGAGTGTCCTAGCAGGTGCTGTCTTCAGACTCCTGGGCTGGTCTCTAGAGCTGTTTGTGTGAACAAGGGCCTCTCTGTAACCTCAGGGGTTTTGCCATTTTCACTGAGTGGTATCTGCTTGAAACCATGGAGTGTATTGAATCAGATTAGAGCCAAACCAAAAGGAAAAAGAAATCCAAACATATCTGCTGTTTTTCCTTGTGGACATTTAATTAAAACCTTCTCCTTTTATTCTCTGTTTCATACGCAGAAGAGACACTAATGTGCCTTTAGCTAATCAGATTTATTGGTCAAACAAATGCTTGGAGACATCTCCAGGAAGAGCTCTGGGAGTTATTTCTGCATGACCTGCCATGCCAGGGTCTCCTGGGGAAATGTGGATGAACTTTCATTGTAGATAACCCTCGTCCCTCTGCAAACTCTGCTCCCACTAGAATATGTTTATGTCAGAGCTCTTGGTCTCCTTCAGCAATTTGACTGCCCATTACAGTCTGTGCTGCCTCTCACTGATGCAGTCCTGCAGACTGCATGAGCTGATCGAAGGCCTCTCCCTCCTCTGCAAAAAGCCTCTTCCCAGTTACTTTCCTGGCAGTGGTGATGGTGTTTGTCAGAAAGTGGCAGAGTTTTTTTTAAACAAGCACTTGCAGCATTCCTCAGATGGATTTCTCTTTAGCCTGTTACCAAGAGTGCTAAAAGCACTTGCACACCTGTTTTTGTATTCTGCAGCTTGGCTGATCTTTTTTAACTGTAGGTTCAACCATGCATCAAGCTACTTAGGAAGCCAAAGGGCAACAAATGACATTCCTCAGGGCTCCCAAAGTGCCACTGATTCACTGCCATCTCAAGAGAGAGGCACAAATGCAGGAAGAGAGTCAGCACCTCATGAACTCTGCTTTTGGCCTTAAGCAAAGCACAGGCATTTGGAGAGGCAGGCAGCTCCCATGAGTTTGAAAGAAAACAGACCTGAGCTCTGCTAACAGGAGTTTGCTGCTGTCTCCAGACATTACTGGTACGAGAGATGGGCCCAAGGGATCCCAGACACCTTGGTATGTGAAACATGTAACTGTGCCCTTGCTTTCTTTGGGTTCCCAGTGGTCTTGATCCACACCTGGTCTGGTCTCAGTGGGAATGAGATCAAAGGCTAAGCACCAGCACAGAGACCATTACTGCTCTGACTTCCCTTTTTCCAGTTGTGATCACAGCATCCTTCCTGCCCTGAGCCGTGGCAGCAAAATACCTCCTCAATTCCCTTGTGCAGTGATGGTGCAGGGAATGCACCACAAGCTTTAGTTACATGGAAACTTCTCAGCTGTTAGTTTCATGATATCCATGGTGTCAGTAAAATGTTTAATGAAAGCATGCAGGTTCTGGTTCAAAGAGTAGTGCTTTGCTGTGGGCTGGCATTGCCATGATATCTTTAGGAAAACTCTACTTTCAAGGATCTGAGGAAAATAGGATAAATTAGCACAGACTATCAGTAAGCTGCCATTCATCATCGAGCAAAAGAGCCCAGTTAGTGATGATTTTCCTTATTAAATGATCTCCATGCAGGTGAGGACACTGGAGATTAACAGCCTGTCTCTCTTCATCTAGGCTAATCAAGACGAGCCCTGAGCTATCAGAGTCCTGCACGTGGTTCCCTGAGTCCTACGTGATTTACCCAACAAACTTGAAGACCCCCGTGGCTCCAGCACAGAATGGAATTCACCATCTCATCAACAACTCGAGGACGGATGAGCGGGAGGTGTTCCTGGCAGCTTACAACAGGCGGCAGGAAGGCAAAGAAGGCAACGTGTGGATCGCCAAGTCCTCAGCTGGTGCCAAAGGTTCATTCCCCAGCACCAGCAGCTATTCCTCGTTATTCCTCGCTCTTTATGTGATCTGTAGAGTCACAGGGTTTGGCTGAGCCAAGCTGATCTGTGGTCTGTCTGTGCAGGGCTTCACTCACTGTGCCAGTCAAGCAGTGTACTGTGCACCTAGGACATGCACAGCAATGAAGGGGCCCCCACTTCTCTACACATGCACCTCAAAATGTGGGAAGCTGCTGTGGGGGGAGGGCAGCAGGGACCAACAAGTGAGGGGAATGTGGAGAGCGGGTTAGAGGCAGCAGAACAGGGTACAGGGACATGCTCAGTAGGCAGGACAGCAGCCTTCAAGGGCAAGGAGCCCAGCTCCCCATGCTGCAGCTTAACTTGCATTGTCATGGATGGAAATCCTGCTTATCTTTCAATCAGACTCAGATGCCTGGTGCCAGTGGTCTGCCCATGGTCACGCTGAGAGACTGGCTGAGCAGCCATGAGCTCAGGATGTTACAATTGTACCCAAGCCTCAGGGGAAGGTACCAGAGCAAAGACAAGCAATGCAGTGTCTGTCTGTCCATTTAATATGAATTAGGACAATAGATACCCAACTGATAATGTGTCCTTCCGTGCTCCAGGGTCATTCTATCACTCACTCTACAGAAATAACTAGCTATTAGATAGCTGGACACAGCTATAAATGCAGTGCTTTGATAACTGTGTGCTCTCTGTCAGTTATGGTGTTACCATGGGCACATTATTAGAATGGCTGCATTTAAAAACTTACCTCGCCATGTGTGCAGCAGAGCCCAGCCTGAGGAAGGACCTGGTCTTTTCAGAGAGAACAAGCCCACATGTATTACTTTTATTTGCACTTCGGATGTAGCCTTGCAAAAAGAGAATTGAAAGCCAGAGCTGGCTGCAGGGAGGCTGCATGATAAAACTGTCCTTTACACTGGCTTCCCTCTCTGTTCTGCTCTCTTGGCTGTGTCACCAGGAAGCATTGGAAAAGTATCCTTATTTTCATCAGGAACAAAGGGGAGATGATTCCTTTTGTTATGCCGGTGCAAGAATGTGTTTCTGTGTGGTAAACTGGCAAAAAAATCCACCTGGATATTTGAAAAGGCAGTTGCTGTGGTCTGCTGCAGGCTGAGCAGGTTCAGACTCTTCAGATACTTCATGTAAGAATGATCCCATCTTTTTGGCACTAAAGTAGAGTAGCCTTTTGTATTCATCACTGTGCTGCTGCAAATTAAAGTGGAAAGCAGAGTCTCATGATAATCTTCTAGAGGGAAGTTTTATATGTCTGGAGATTACTTCTGATGAAGAAGAAAGCTTGTTAATGCTAATTACCAAGAAATATACAGCCCAGGCACAGCCCCTGCCTTGGGACGTGTCTAACAGAAGCTTAGTCATCCATCAGTAACAGGAAAATTCAAGGTTTAGGATGCCCTGACTCAAAGTTTTAAGGGTTTGCAACTGTGACTGCAGGTTTTGGTGTTTTCTTTGAGAGCAGGGACAGCTGCCCCACATAAGCTGCTTTGCTGCCTCACTGGGTTGCTGCCTGGGTGTACAGCTAACCTGACCTTCCCCTTGGTTTGCCATCTGTCCAGTGTGGAAGAGGTGCCTGCTGATCTCCCCACTGCAGCAGCTTTGCTGGCTTAGGGATGTTGTTCCCCTCCTTCCCCCAGCACGCAGCCTGAAGTTGTGCCAGTGCCTTGCTCTGTGCTGTTATCTGGAGACTAAAAAATCTTGCCCCCTGCATAAAGCATGGGTGAGAAGGATACTTTGGTGACAGACTTCGATTCAGTGGAGGGTGCTGGGATGAATGGTAGGGCAGTAGGGCTGGAAAGCTGAGGAGAGGATGGAGTGATGGGAGTGCCTGGAGGGCTGTGCTGACAGCAACCTTCAGAAATCACAGCTAGGAGCATTTTTCACTGGATGATTGTGTCAAATGCTGCCTGTGCTCCAAACCTCTATTACCCCTTTCATTTGATGCCCCCTTGAAAAGTGGGGGTTTTTGCACAGTATTTCCTTCAAAACACTCAGCATGAAATTCAGACTAAGTCATCAGGTTCAGTCCAGAAAGTTAACTAATGCCTCAAGAACAGGCATAGTCCCAGAGGAGTGTTTGATAACTTTACCTGAGCTGGCTTATCTCTCGTGTCACCATGCTATTCCTTTATGAAATCCCAGAAAGAAAATGATCTCTCTTTAGTGCTCTGCAACTGAAGTTTCCTGTTTGGATTCTTGCAAGAAATGAACAGTGACGGCTTCAGCCAAAATGTGGAAGTGTTTAAACAGCACAGTTCATTTTTTTAATGAAGGGCTTCCACAGCAGGAACACTGAATACATGGATGAACAATTTAAAATAGTACTTTTCCTTATTCAGCAGTGATTTTAATAATAACTTAAATGGACTCAGTGAGCCGAGCAACACTACACATGTGTGCACATGTGACTGCCTCTCACAGCCAGAGAATCCAGACAGGGAAAAAAAGTCTTGTGTCTGGGATAAAAAAACACTTCCCAAATAAAAAAGAAAGGCAAAAATCTTTATAGAAAATGTGCCAAACCCCCTGTTCTCTATAAACTGATGAAAACCAGGGAAAAACAAAACCAAATTTGTCAAGTGCCAAATACAAGCACCACCACACTCTCCTATCCCTGCCAAGCCTAGATAGGAAGGAAAAAAAGACGTAAAAGAAAACAAAATGCCCCCAAGCCAATCAGCTGCCTCACTGCTTGCCCAGGTCCCTGTCTGCTGTGCATCTCCTCACACCTCAACATCCACTCCCCCACAGTCATGCCCCAGGCAGGTCCTGTGCCAGATCAGATCTCCTTGATTCCCATTTGCATTAGGCCTGGTTTCTGGGGAGCCAGAGGCCCGTGGCATGGCAAGAGAGAGATCCCTCCACAGATTCATTCCCATGGAGTGACTGATGTGACCTTGCTTGGGCACTGGCTCACCCTGGGGCCACAGGTTCTTGCATGTCACTTTGTGGGCTAAACAGCTGCAGTCCACCTGGGGCCTGGAAAAGCTCCAACAAAGGTAGAAGGATCCTCTACCTAATTTTATCTTCAACTTTCTGTGCCAGGAGAAGGGATCCTGATTTCTTCAGAAGCTGCAGAGCTCCTGGACTTCATCGACGAGCAGGGACAAGTGCACGTGATTCAGAAATACCTGGAGAATCCTCTACTTTTAGAGCCAGGGCATCGCAAGTTTGACATCAGGTAACCTATTCTACCTTTGTAATACCAGGTTCCTTTTTCGTGCTGTTGCTTTCTGAGCCACTGAGACTAGAGTTTGTTCTCCTGTCCCCCAGGAGCTGGGTTCTCGTGGATCATCAATATAATATCTACCTCTACAGAGAGGGTGTCCTGCGGACCTCTTCCGAACCATATAACAGTGCTAATTTCCAGGACAAAACCTGCCACTTGACCAATCACTGCATTCAGAAGGAATATTCCAAAAACTACGGGCGGTATGAGGAAGGGAATGAAATGTTCTTCGAGGAGTTCAACCAGTATCTGATGGATGCCCTGAACACAACGCTTGAGAATAGCATCTTACTGCAAATCAAACACATAATAAGGTAGCCAGCTGCCTGCTGCTGAGGAGAGCATAACCCTTCAGGGACAGAGAATGTGTATGGATGTAGCTGGGGAAGCAGAACAAGAAGGGAAGGGTTTCAATTGCATAAATTTAAGATAAGGCCATAAATACCCCCATGTCACTGTTCAGTGAAAAGGCATCTCTGTGGGTGCTGTTGATTCAATGGTATGTGTCTACATCTCTGCGTTTTGCCAGCTGTGGCTGGAGAAGGACAGAGTGAAAAGGGAAGAGAGTAGGTCAAAAGACAGGACTGGGAGAAGTTGAGATTAAAAAAGTCATAAAGGTGATGGAGGGGAAGTGAAGCTGGTCTCAAGTGTGCAGACCCCACCATCAGCCAGCAGCGGCGCATGGCTTTTGCCTAGGTCATCTTACTCAGTCCACAAGAGCCAGTTCCTTCCTGGCATAGAAAGTGCTTTGGTGCTGCAGAGAATCCAGGTCTTGACAAAGCAGTCCTTCATGAAGGAATTTGCTTTGCCAGTACCCCATTGCTGTGAATTGCACTAAAAAGATGTGGCATAATCTTTGAGGGACTTGAAGGCAAGTGAGCATCCAGTGGCAGTTCTCTGGGGACCTGCTGCAGCCCTTTGTGGCATTGCACATCATGTTTTTAAGCTTGCCTGACCCAGTGGTCAGGGAGGATGCTGCTCTCTGGCTCTTTGTGAGTTAACTCAGGGGTGTCCCCACAAGGATTTTCATGGTCACGGGATCTCACTTGCAGGTATCTGATTACCATGGCATATGTAATTTGGGGCAATTCCAGGGCAACCCCTCTCACTTAACTGTGAACTGCACGTGTCCACAGTGGCCTTAACCCTAATTTTCTGTTTTCCCTTCACAGAAGCTGCCTTATGTGTATAGAGCCTGCAATCAGCACAAAGCATCTTCACTACCAGAGCTTCCAGCTCTTTGGCTTTGACTTCATGGTGGATGAGGAGCTGAAGGTCTGGCTAATAGAAGTCAATGGGGCCCCAGCATGTGCCCAGTGAGTAAATGAGTTTCTGTAGCACCCTTGTGATGTCACCATTCACATGCCTCATCCAAAACGTGGCTATGTCCCAGCTCCAAGTGAAAAAGGTGAAAGAAAGTGAATGGCAAGGGAATTTTTCAGGCTAACACTGGACACTGCTCAAAGTGCCAGTCAGTTTGGGTTCATTACTCTTGTCTCTGTGTTTGGTATCCCCTCAGCTTCTTTCCCACGTGAGATGGGGCACAAACCTGGATTTTTGAGCAAATGGGTTTGAATATAACTTGAATCATTTTCATTACTTTTGGGTTGAAGTTACGTTTGCAGATTTAATGCTTTGGGAGTCAGATTATTTCTCAGTCTCTCCTGTGGAGCTACTGGTGGCTGTTCTTTATATGAACACATGTTAAATGAGTATCATTAAGGGCAGCAGCTGGAAGTGGGTGACTGAATTTGCAGGCAGCAGGACCCCAGAGCACAATGTGGATACTGCAGATGTTACCAAATCTCTGAGAACCAGAATAAAGACCCCTTAACACCAATTTAGTGTTTAGAGAGGCATCATTCATTCAGGTCACACTGGAGATAACTCCTGACCTTATGTGCCCTTGTGATTTTACAAGTGTCTTGCTTATACACAGTCACTACATGCATGTTACAATTTGCCAATTACCAAAAAACCCTCCCCAGGTTCCCAGACTGAGTCCTTGTTTTGGCTGTGCCTGCATTCCTGAGTCAGATGTCTTCTTATCTTCCAGCCATCCTTGCTGGCAAGGCAGATTTTTCATGCCTTGTTTCTCTGCTAAGAGTTCACAGGCACAGTAAAAATTGAATTAACCCTTTTGGTATCACAGAGATTGGATTATAGCTTCTTCCAGCAGCCACAGGGAGGGTGGAGCATCCAAACAGCCCTGGCCATGAACATCTCTGTGTAGGCACAGCAGGAGGTGCTGTATTACGTGACTGAGACAGCTGCAGGAGACCAGAAATTTTTGCTAAGTGAGCATCTGTATCATATTAAAAAAAAAAGCCAGCAAAACAGAAGAGGCTGTACATCACTGCATTAGAATTTGATCAGATTAGATGTTGATTAAATTAGGTTAGATCATCACTAACAGTAGGCAAAAAATGCAGGTCAAACCTACCAGACAGCCTGTTCAGCAGCTTTTTCAGAGCTAGAGCTTGGGGGGCTTTCTGTGTCCAGGATGCCCTGTTCACAATGTGCATCATGGTGCAATTACTGCCTTGCACCTTCTTGTCTTGCTGTATGGGTAGAATTTGGCTATTGCTGGGTGGATTTGGATTGCAGCTGTGCCCTGTTTGTTTTGTGTCTCTTGGAAGAGCAAGGACTTTGTTGGGCACTTGGAGGATTGAAAGCAGCTGAGGTAGGTTTTTGCTATTTGTGATTTCTGTTCAGGGTTATTCTTATTTATAGCACTTGTATCACACAGTTCTCATTTAAATGAGGAAAAAAAAACCTGGCTGCTATTGTAAGCAATAACATTCCCAGGAGCTGAATAAACATCTTACTGTCACGTAGCCCCAGTGGCATGGAGTAAAAGACATTGTTAATCCTGGGAAAAACAGTTTTGGTACTAAGTATGACCCAGATGCCAGCACATTCAGGGAGGTTACACATGCATTTCCTCCAGCAGAAAATGAAGCTGCTGTTAACTCATCGCAAACACCTTGCCTCCCTTCTCCCTCATCCTGCTGTGCATGAACTGTGCCATGGTGAAACACATCCCACACGTCTGAGGGTGCTGTGAAGCCCCTGTGCATGGTCACAAGCTGATGTGTACAGCTGCACCCCAGCACAGCATTTCATCAAACCAGGAATGCATCAGAGCAACCCCTCTGCATCACATTCCTGTGTGAACAGGGTCTGGTGCAGTAAATCCCAACTCCCTGAGTTGGAAGGCTGGTACAGGAAGCCCTTCCCCTTTGCATCTTGTGGAGATTCTTGGGCCTGAGGGTCTGGAGCCTCTGCTCAGAAGCCTGACCTGACTGTAAACACAGATAATGGGGTTTGGGGTCCTTTGTGCAAGGGAGCAATATTGGGAATTATTACCATGGAAAAAAGGATATTTGTTGGTGTAAACAACAAGGGAGAAAGTGGATGAGATACTGCTCTCCTCCTCTTTGCCACTCTGAAACTCTTTGTAATGGATATCGGATCTTGTAGGTCTTGATGGGAAAATGCATTTCTACGTAAAAATTGGCCGTGTGTCTGCTGGTTTGCCCAGCAGACAAACTGGGTATCTGATTCTCTCTCCCTCTCTCATCTCTTAGGAAGCTGTATGCAGAGCTCTGCCAAGGAATTGTGGATGTAGCCATCTCCAGCGTTTTCCCCCTCAATGACACTGGGCAGAAGATGACCCAGTCATCCTCGATCTTCATCAAGCTGTGATGACAACACAACTGCCACTGCTGTGAACAGGGACACACTGCACCCCCTCGGGTCAGCACAGTTTGGTGGCTTATCCCACTAACATGCCAAAAAGTGATAGAGACAGGCTTCATATTTTCTGGGAGACCACAGGGAAAAACAACAAAACAGGCATCCTCACAGAGCTGTGATGAGCCAGAGCTGCTCAGATAACTCTGCCTGCATTCACCAAAATCCACTTTAGAAACAGCTCCTGTGACTTTGATACCTGAAACAAATCTCTCTGGGAGTACAGCAAAACAACCTTAAAATGAAACCCCAGCAGGGATACTGTAATGCTCCTTTTCTATAGAGATAACACTGGGTTTTTTAAGGGAAACGAGTGAAGAGAATGATGGAGTTGCCCTCCTCCCGCTGTGTTTATTCTTTCCTCACCTACTGCATCATTAGTGCCTTAGCTCAGCTCCAAATAGGTGACTCCTTTCCTTTGTTCCTGCTCTGTTACATAGAAAGGAGCAAGCTCTCCTGGTGCCTCAAACCAGGAACACCAAGAAGTCAGTTTCCTTAGGTCATTTTCCAGGCTGGTTGGCTGAACACCCAGGCAATGGCTGGCAAAAGGGTGCTGAACTGCAGGCGGTGAATTAACCCAAGCAAGGAAGGCGATTTTCTTTATTTAGAGCTATCCCTTTTCCTATTGAGATTTGAATTCATGTCTGTCCCAGTCTGAGGCAGTTGGACTCTGCTTTAAAGACATAGAGAGATCCCCTCAGAGCTCACTGGCAGGCTGTAGGATTTCTAGCATCACTTTTGTGCTGAGTGTTTCAAGTAGCAGAAACCTGGTCCCAGTTTCTTCTGAGACACTGCAGTGAATTTAGGCTCTTCTCTCAGATTTCAGATCTCAGATTTCCTTCAGGATTTACTTGGCTTGAACCTGAAATCTTTCTACCCAAGTCCTGTGATCCAGCCAATTTTATTCTCCTCCATTTGACAAATCTGGAATCTTCTGCCCTAAACACGGTCCACAACTTATCTTAGCTAGGGGGAAGATGGGTGGGGTTTTGTACACTAGGAGAGAGATTCCTGTTTGCCACTCATCTGGGAAATCAGGTGCTTTTGGAGGAAGAAGAGGTAAAATTCCTTGAGGTCTCTAAATTTGAGCTAACATCTGTTTCAAGTATAACCTAAATCCCTATTACGTTTCCCCACTTTGTGAAGTGTATCTGAATTTGCAGTGAGACCAGCACATCCCTCTGGCAGGGAGAAATGGTCATGGAAAGAAACTGTTTCCTGTTCCCCATAACAAACCATCAAGAAGCCATTGTGGAGATTACAAGTTGCCTGTGTGTAATGGGAAGCGAGTCAAGCAATGGAATTTCTGCCTTCCTCAGAAGAACCTAGCATTTTGGTGTACTCATCTCTGCTTGTGATGGAGATTTCAGAGTTCTTCATGCAGCAGACAATCCTGATGGGAAAGGGCTGGGTGATAAGCAGAGAGAAGGGTGTGGGGGAAGGATTGGTTGGGTTTTCTAACCTTGTGATAGCACAGAGGTGTCAGAATTTCACTGCAGTCCAGGTGAAGTGTGGTGGTAACTCACCAAGGTAAAATGTAGGCTGTTAAGGGTTGTTACTCAGCTTGCAAAGTTCACCACATCTCCATTGACATTTCCATGTTAGCTTAGCTGAGCTTAAAAACTGCACGTTTTTTGCCCAGCAGTGGGAAGACCTCACAGCTCTCATCCAGGATGTGCTTGAGGTGACAGCTGAGCTGTTTTAAACTCTAGGACAGACGAGAATAGAAAATTTTCCCCATCACAATGAACCAAGAAGTGCTCATTTTCTGGGGTGATAGACCCATCCTTCTCAAAAGGGAAATTCAGATAATGCTTGGTGGTAGAGCCACAACTACAGGTGATGCAGCTATTCATACCCTGCCTTTCCAGCTGGGCTTGGGGGAGGTAGTGTTTCAGGGACACTTGAATACTCTTTTTGCTGATTTTTTTCAGGAATAAGCAACATCCTCTGGAGTAAAACGTGTATTTTCCACCTTCTCTCAAAGTGCCCCTCAAAGTAAAGCACAGAAGGTAAATGATAAAGGACAGAGAGCACAGTGCCTAAAGTTTTGCCCAAAAATACTAGCTACAAGGTGGGGTAGAGGATGTGTGTGTGGCGGAGGCCTGGGCATTGCAGCCATGGGTGCCCCTTGCAAGTGATGCTCACAAGCCCCTGTGAGACTTCTGTTTGTTTCTTTTTTTAGGAATATACAACAATAAATGTTTTCTAGTTTATTTCAGCTAAAAGGTCGA
Organism: Thryothorus ludovicianus; assembly: GCA_013397245.1. Classification (NCBI taxonomy): domain Eukaryota; kingdom Metazoa; phylum Chordata; class Aves; order Passeriformes; family Certhiidae; genus Thryothorus; species Thryothorus ludovicianus. The sequence continues at coordinate 190,653 of VZTB01018371.1, forward strand.
TAGAAAAGGTCTTACTCTCTTTCCTGAGCTTTCACCCAGGATACTGCTGGGTTTCCAGAAGACACCTACCATATTGCAGAATGTCTGTAGTCTTAGTTGTATCCCTTCATGTCATCCATGGAGAATTTCTGGCCCAGGTGTTCTGGCAGCGTGTTCCAGCAGGGTCTGGTCCCACTGGACTCTGGGTTTCAGGTAACTCCCATGTGGCTTGTTCCATACGAGTTAGTCATGTTGTGCTTCTGCTGAAATCTGGTGGCTGCCCACATGGAGAATGCCGATGACATCTAAGAAAAGTTCAAACGCTGATTTCATTCAGGTGACTGTGACCAGCGCCCTTCAGGACTGCTTGCATGTCCCTGCTCCCAGCATTTCTTGTTCTCCACACGCAGCTCCCTCCCAGGAGAGCAATGCTGTGCCGTTCATAATCATGCTCCATGACAGTGTCTGCTGTGGCAGCCCTTGGGATACCCTGGTGTTGAGAGGATGTGGGGTGCAGGGGCGCTGCCCACCCGCGAGGCTCGGGGTCCTCTCACGCCAGCATGTGCATGTGGGGCTGGCGAATGCCCGAGCTCCCGGCTCGCCGGTGAGCTCCCGTCTGTCCACGTCTCTCCTGAACCATCATTAAAACATGCAAACCCCACAGCCTGCCGTGTTTCCTTGGGGCAGCGGGTCCCTGGGAACGGGCCTCACCCCCTGGGCTGTCCCGGCAGCGGTGGGAGCTGGGGAATAGCGGGGTTGCTCGGCATTCCAAGCGTGCGGAAGGGGCAGAGAGTGATGGGGACGGGTGGGTGCCCAGGCTCCCGTTCCTGGGGCGCACGTGCCTGGGTGGCGAGAGGGACACGGATGCGCGGGGCGAGCGGGAGCTGGGAGGAGCGCAGCCTAGGGGCACGGAGCGGCGGGGTGGCCGCGGGGCTGGCCTTGGGGAC
>VZTB01018371.1:191774-212076 GCA_013397245.1 Thryothorus ludovicianus
CGAGGGGCGCGGGGCCCGGCCCGCCCCCGCCGCGCTGACCCGGTGCAATTGCAGGATGTGCCCCCGGTGGAGTTCGCGCTGAAGGACACCCGCCTGGCACTGGCGCTGGTCGGGGTGTCCATCGCCCCTCCTGCCGTGCCAGCTGGGACGGTGTGCCAGGAGAGGAGGGTGTTCCCGGCTGAGTGCCGCGGGCTCCGCAGCACCTACCGCGGCAGGATCACCGTNGTCCCTGTCCCGGCCGGGCTCTGCTCCCGCGTGTCCCTGTCCCGGCCGGGCTCTGCTCCCGCGTGTCCCTGTCCCGGCCGGGCTCTGCTCCCGCGTGTCCCTGTCCCGGCCGGCCCCTGCTCCCGCGTGTCCCTGTCCCGGCCGGGCTCTGCTCCCGCGTGTCCCTGTCCCGGCCGGGCTCTGCTCCCGCGTGTCCCTGTCCCGGTCGGGCTCTGCTCCCGCGTGTCCCTGTCCCGGTCGGGCTCTGCTCCCGCGTGTCCCTGTCCCGGCCCTGGGCTGTGTTTTTAAAGGTTCCCTCCCGGCTCACCCATCTCACGGGGGGTTCAGGGAGAGCTGCCTCGAGTGGGCTCTGGGTGATGCTGATGTGCGGCCTCGCTGTGTTTCCCCCACGCTTCAAGCTTGTCACGGTCTGGCCCCACTGCCTTCCTTTCCCATGTCACGTTTCTCCCTGCAAGCAGGCAGCCAGCTTGAAAGACCTTGGATGGAGGCCTGTGTCATCCTAGAGAGCAGCATCATCCAAATCTTATTTCTGCAGGAATCCAGGTTTCAAAAGCAGCATTGCTCCCATACAGAAGTCCAGAGCTATAAATCTCTCTTGTTCACAGATTAATGGTTTTCCTGAACTGCTTTGAAATTTGCCTGGAGAGGCGGCATCCCCAGCAGATAATCTTTGCTTTATGAAAAGATTGCACGTTGCTGTTTTCTATTAAAATTGTGTAGTTGTGTCTGACCTGATTGCTTATGTGAGGCACCTGCTGCAAGGGGAACTTGTTGGAACCCTGAACACAGAGACTTTCTGTGTTGGTAGGGAATGATCCTCAAAGATACACTACACTTGACCTGAAGCCTTGGGAAAGGCTTCCAAGACTGAGTGATAGCACTGTGTCTGTGAGTGTGTAGTTGAATAGAAGTATGTCATACCACAAGGTGGGAAATTTAGAATTTAAAAGGGTGAGTTAAAGGAATATATATGTAACAAAATGGAGGGTTTAAGGCATAGTCATCTTCTTCTTCTCCTTCTTCACAAGTTTGGGTGATTTTGTGTGATTACTTTAAAAAGTCCACAGTGCAGAACACAGGTAATTACTTATTGAGTTAGAAGTGAAAATAAATTAGTTAGCATCTCATAATTAGGTGATTTAGGCTTAAAAAACCTTGAAGACTTTATTCTCTGTTTTTGGCTTGGTAACTTAGCATGTAGAAGCACTCATGGTTAGTGAGGCTGTAACTGAGATAAGAAAAAATAAACATCCAAGTCTGAACGTCTGAACACAAATTCTGTCTCTCTCACTTGTAATCCTAACCCTGAGAAGAACCTAGTAAAACAGGTTAGTTTGCCACAGGAATGCTTGCTTGGAATTTGAGTTTTTTGTTGTTGTTTTTTATGTTTCTCTGAAGCTGTACACCTTACTGTGATAAAAGCTGCTCTTAAGTGCAGTACCTTATCTGAAAAGTGGGGCAGTGCAGATTGTTCATAGCTGTATTCCCAGTGGATCTTAGATTTTCCTGAACTAGACCTGATTTTATTTTTCTTACCTGAATTATTTCCCATCTCTTTTTCCCCCTCATTGCCTGTCTGTTTAATTATTTCTTGATTCCTTGGAGCAGTTAGAACAGGCTACATCTCCCCTTCCCTGCCCATGTGCAGCAGAAAGCAGTCAGTAATCATTCCCTGTTTCCACCATGCTGCTTTAGCTCCATATCCCTCCTCCCTCAGTTTCATCTCTCAGTTCCCACTGCCCCAGGTAAGATGTGAGCCCATCTGCTGAGCAGCTGTAGACCCTTTGTCATCACTTCAGATGTAGACCAGACTGCAGCAGTCCCTGTGTGAGGCTGCCCCGTGGGTTTAAAGGGGCACAGTAGCATTTCCCTTCCCAACATTTCTTTGCTCTTTCAAAGCCCATCATTCTGCACATGAAGTTTGTATTGTTTGCTCCCACAGTCTTCCTGCAGACCCACTGCCAGAACTTGTTAATAAATTTTCTTTCCTGCATGCTTTTCTTTCTTGCTTTTCAGATCACTCATGAACATGCTAGGTGGGGAAAGATTTCATCGGGCCTGTAGTGCAGATGTCTTTTCAGTGGAGACTTTCTCTCCTACTTCCAACTGTTACCTCTGAGGTTTCCTTTCCTATCCTGTGGCTGCCTTTTTTTATTTAGGCTGCTCTGTTGAAGGGTCTGAAAGGCAAAGGAGGCCAGACCAACCTTGTTCGCTCACCCAGCAGCTTCTTTACCTGACTCTAAACTTGTGTGATTTTCTTCTGTAAACCCACGTTGGCTGTCCCCTAGACTGTAATCTTTATGCATGTATCTACTGACTCTTTTTAATTATTACTACCATTTTACAGTGATATAAGTCTGTTCAGCTGCTTGTGGTTGTATGAAAGGTACAGTTAATATAGCAGGAAATATTAAAAGGGCAACTTAACTTGCTTACTGTTGGTGTTGTATCGTTTTAGGCCGACATCAGCTGGTCAGTGAATGACATGCCACAAGGGACTATCAAACAGCCCTTAGGGTATATTCCAATCATGGTGAGGTCCAAATTGTGCAACCTCTGTGGTTTTTCTCCACAAGACCTTATGCAGCACCATGAGGAGGAAGAGGTAAGGGGGATTTTGAAGGTCAGGAAAGTCTGTTTCACCTGAGCAGTCTGTCAGGTCACCTCCTCTTTTCAGGGCTTGAACATTTATATTTTGTTTCAAGTTTGAGTTCCCGTTTTCTCTTGAAAGCAGATTGTTTACAGGGGCTCAGTGAAGCAGCTTGAGAAGTTTGCAGCCATGGCTGTTCTGGAACATGGTTTAGTGTCAGTACCTACAGTTTTGGTATAGAACCTCTCAGCTGCCACACAGCAACTGAGAGAGCTGTGAAAGGGACTCTGCGTAGAGAAAGATTTGGAGAACAGACATGGAAAGAGACATTTCCATTCCCAGTTGTCTTCTGCAGCTCTTTCCCTGTCTTCCCAGTAGAATGTTAGCTGTCTATAATTGAGTACAGGGTTATTTAGCACTGCATTTTGAACTCGCCAAAAAAGAGAGAGCAAACTAAAGAAAATCAGAAAAGTAAGCTTGTATGTGACCAGACAGAAATCTTTTGCTCTGAAAATCTCTCTGATTTATAAGTTCAAAATGAGACCTTCAGAGCACTTGCTTTAAAAAGTTAATGTCAGCTCTTCAGAAATGTTCCATTGAACATAAGGGCTTTTTCTTCATCTAAATTGTGGAAGATTCATCCTTTTCCTTGCACTCTGCTGCATTTAGACTTCATAAGTCCGTGCTAAGGAGTGCAACCTTTCCAAAAGCAGTGCTGAATCATGTCTTGCTATTTCCCATTAATTTTTTTGTTTTCGTATATAATACAGGCATTTTTTTTCTTCTATTCACAATGCTGGTTCTGGGTTCCTGAGTATATTATAATGATTTTTCTTCCTCTGCCAGGAAATGGGAGGCTACTTTATAATCAATGGCTTAGAAAAAGTAATCAGGATGTTGATTATGCCCAGGCGAAACTTCCCTCTTGCCATGACAAGGCACAAGTGGAAAAACAGAGGCCCTGGTTTCACAGAGTATGGTAAGCTCAGCAGTTTCCTGCAGCATCCTAGAAACAATTGCTTGAGGACAAACAGGAGTGAGTGTTTGTAGCTGAATTTTGCTAGTTTGGTTTCAGTTCTTGTGTAATCTTAATTTTTTGCTGCATATAAGAATAAAGGGTAAACACACCACCGTGATGGTACAAGCAAGAAGCAGGAACTTGTCTTGTGGGAGCTGTCTGAACTACCCATGGGGAGTGAGGAGATTTTATTCCAGGTTTTGCAGTACTTGTCACCTCTTGTTCTGTGGGAGGTGTAACTAAAACCCCACTGTCAGTACCAGTCAGTGTAATCCACTGAACACATTTCACTGATTTTGTCCATACTTCATGGTGGCAGATTTAATATCCATGAAGCAGAGTAAACTAAATTCATGGCTGCACCTTCCCTTTGTCATGTATACTCAGCAAAACCAGTTTAAAATTGAACTAAGCTGGAACATGTTAGCTAGCATTTTAAACTCAGGTGTTGCCCGTTGCTGATTTGAGTGGACTGTGGTGCTTGAGCACACACTGTAATTCCACACTAGTTTATTTCAAGGCAGTGCCAGATTAGATGGTCCTTTTTTGTTTTATTTTCCTTTGTCCTGCAGTGGATAGCATGGAGCAAGACCAGGAAACACTGCTGCAGCACTGCCACCCAAACACAGAGATAAGAGTGCAGTTACAAACAGTACTTGTGTGTTACTCTATCCTACGACCAGAGGTTACAAACAGGATAGTTGAGACCTGGGTCTTTCTTTTAAAAATTTCTGCATCTTCCAAGCCTTTCAGCAAATGTGGTGGCTGTCCTGAGACACACTCCTCTTTAGCTAAGAGCTAAGTTGAGCTGGTATTTGAAGTGGCACACGGATACTGAAGTGAGTAATCAATCTACTTCATGTTCTCAGCCATCAAGTACCAAAGTTTCTCTCAGGAATTTTCTCACACCTCCCTGGACATGACATGGTGATGCAGCTGCTTGGTTTTGTGCAGCTCGTGCTGATGATGCGATTTTTGCAGGGGTGGTGATGCACTGTGTCAAGGATGAGCATACTGCAATAAATATGAACCTTCACTACTTGGAAAATGGCTGTGTTATGCTGAATTTCATTTTTCACAAAGAGTTGTTCTTCCTCCCCTTGGGATTTGCTCTGAAGGTAAGCAATGCATGTTTGTGCTTTCTGTATTGAATAAATACAGAAGTTTTGCAAAGCATTTTTATTTTAAGTAATGAGAAGAAGCTAATTCCACTTGGAGTATTTTCAGTCAGCCTTCCTATTCTGGTTGGAGAAAAGATTGCAAACTGTGCAACACTGTAATCAAACACTCTGTCTGCAGCAGAGGAAGCCTCTGCAGGGACAAGAGAAGAGGGGAGAGTCACACTCATGGTTTTGTGGGATTTTTCTAATGAATGGTCTGCACAGGCATCGTTATTGGTGTATGAATATCCCCTGCATCACTCTCTAAGCATCTCAACCCCACAGCATGCAGTTTTCATTGTGGAAGGGCATTTCTAGAGCACTGAAAACCTAAATCATGGGATGCCTTAGTTCTTGAGCTGTATTTTGTCGACAGATGTTATGACCTTATTTTTCTGATCTGATAAACTTCTGTCTCTCAGGCATTAGTTAATTTCCCAGACTACCAAATTTTTGAAGAGTTGGTGAAAGGAAGGGAAGATGACACCTTTTTTGGGAACTGTGTTACTGAGATGCTGAGAGCGGTGGTGGATGCTGGCTGTTTGACACAGCAAAACGTCCTGGATTACCTGGGAAAGAGCTTCAGGGTGAAACTCAACCTGCCTGAGTGGTACAGCAATGAACAGGCTGCAGATTTCATTCTGAGGTCTGTATGTGGGTGTGATCCAGTGTCATTGTGTTGAATTTATAGGCATATGTGAGAGTGTTATGATGATATGTGTTTTAATGGATTGACACAAATATTCCCAAAACAGTTTCACAAGAAGGTGACAGTTTTTATTTAGATGGGATTTTTGTGTGTCATTGATGAAAAACACAAAGATTGAGGAAGAGAAGGTCAAAGCTAGCTCTGTGAATGCTTGAGGATCCAATCGTCAGACAGAAATACTGCAGTTTATTATCAGTTTCATACAATCTCTGTCAACTCTGAATAATTTTTGTCTTTTAAAATGGAAGAAAAATGCTTTAAGAGTTTCTTATTTCATGAAATAAGTTAGAAAGCAGTGGAAGAATTGGCTTTGAGACTGTCAGTGTGGCAGGCATTCAACTAAAAAATTCATTTTTCTGGTAAAGTAGGTGTTTGCTCTTCCTCCATCTTCAGGAATTAGGTCTGATTTTCCTTTTTTCTTTATGCTAGACTGTTCAGCCCACAGTTTTCCATACATGGCTTAATAGCAGTGTATTTTTGGAATTTCTGTATCAGGACACTGATAGTGCTAACAGAAATATTTTGTAGTTTACGTCTACTTGCCTTGTTAGGCTTTTTATCTTAAAAAAAAAAAAAAAGGTTTACAATTATTTAGGAGAAACTTGAAGAACATGAAGCTAGCATGAAGAGATCATGTTTGTTGTCCTCTCCCTTCCTTCAGCAATTGTATCTGCATTCACCTGACCAATAGAACTGAGAAGTTCTACCTGCTCTGTATGATGACCCAGAAGCTCTATGCTTTTGCCAAAGGGGAGTGCATGGAGGATAATCCAGACAGTCTCATGAATCATGAGGTGCTTACCCCGGGACAGCTTTTCCTTATGTTCTTAAAGGTAAGGTCATGGCTCCCACATCTTTAAATTTCTTTAAGAAATCAGAACGTTGGTAGCATGCTTCTGACTTAGATTACTACTAATCTATTCCCATTCAGTTAATAGGGATACCCCATTTTAGGATGCCAAGAGGAGAGTAGTCGTGTTCAGAAGCTTGACTGTCCCTTGCAATTCACTGTGCAATAGTCGTTCTTGTCCCCAAATTAGATACTTCCCTGAGTTATTACATAATTTTTTGATCCTTCTTTTCCCATTTAGCCAGAATTTTCTTTAGCATTGTTTTGTTGAAAGACTGTAAAAAGCCCTCTGCTACTTGAGTGATTTGAAAGTGAACTTGGGGAAGCATTTTAGTGCTGTATAGAACAGCTACCAGGAACCAGAAAAAGTTGCTTTCCTGCCTAGCCCTTGCTGTGAGATCAGCAGGGGAGTGAGTTAACAGCCCCTTTTATTTGAATCCTAAGATTCTAAATAGACATACAATAGGCACATGTACCACTGTCTACAGAGTTATCCTTGTGGTCAGGTTATGGGTGCAGCCTCTGCTTTGGGTTTTGTCGTGCTTTAGGAAATTCTGTTATTGTTCTTCATTTCCCAGACTCATCACCATTCTGGGTGGAAGTGATTTGCCAAGCTGTTGGGTGGGTGTCTTCCTTTTAGTTCTATGGTGACATATGCCATCAGCATCTTGATAGAATGAATTCAGTGTTGGAAATAAGTCTGGAAAATTGTCAGTTCCTTGAAAGTTGCCCATCTTGCTAATTTCAGAGGAGTTCTGTAACATGTGCAGCTGATGTGCTAGATTAGAACTGATGTTATAATTTGAGCCTTTCCTGTCCTGTTTTAATTTTAAATCTCTCACTTTTAAACCATAGGAGAGGCTCGAAACCTGGCTGCAATCTGTTAGGTTTGTTTTGGAGAAAAGAGCAGAAAAGGCAGATATCAGCCTAAATACAGAGAGCCTAGTGAAGGCATTCAGCCTGGCACCAGACTTCACCAAGCCATTCGAGTATCTGCTTGCAACTGGTAACCTGCGATCAAAAACAGGTACATCTACAGGCTTAAGATGCCTTTTTTTCTTTTTTTCCTGTAAAACAGAATGAGAAACAACATAAAATTGAGCACTTAACTGGAAACAACTGCTTGTAGGCAGACATTGTACACTGTAACTGCGTTGCTAAAAGGGATAGTTGAGGAAATAGGCAAGATTTATGCACAAACCTAGGCATTGTGCATGGTGTGGAACAGATTAGTTATGAAAGCAAAGCCTCTACCCAGATGAATAGTTTGAAATGAACTTTAGCGTTGTCCAAAACAGTGACCATAATTTGATTTGCTTTCCCAAAGATTATTTCTTCTTAGAAGGTGCAGTGTAAGACAGAAAAGCAGCATTTTTTTAATCAGAACTGCCCTATTAGTCATGTGAGCTTAAATGGAGAGAAACTGGTTTGCTGATGTATATTCAGATTTATCTGATGCTTCCCTGAAGTGTCCAGCATGACAGTGTTGTAGTGGAGTGCTCCCTAGAAAATGAAATTAGATTAAAAACCTGCAGAATTTTGGTAAAGCATACCAGCTGCAAATTCCTAGTCGCTTCACTGGCAATTACTTCCACGTGTTTGTAAAAGGAACTAGATTTTAAGGAATAGCTTGAAATTTAAAGTCTCTAGGTGTTTTATAGGTCACTGAGTCACCTGTGCACTTGCACCTCCCTTGTTGAGATCCAGTGTGAGCATCTTTAGGGGTTTTCTGTGAAAAATAAGTAACTGTCTTGTAACATCGTCCTGTATTTATTAAAGCTGGATGAGGTCCTGACATCAGTCTCACCTTTGCTCCCCAGGGCTGGGCATGCTGCAGGCCAGTGGTCTGTGTGTGGTGGGGGACAAGCTGAATTTCATCCGCTACCTCTCCCACTTCCGCTGCATACACAGAGGGGCGGCCTTTTCCCAGATGAGAACCACGACTGTGCGCAAGCTGCTGCCCGAATCCTGGGGCTTCCTGTGCCCTGTGGACACTCCGGACGGAGAGCCCTGTGGGCTCATGAACCACATGACAGCTCTGTGTGAAATCGTCACTGAGATGGTGCCCACGATAGACATTCCACCGTTGTTGTGTTCCCTGGGTATGTTCCATGGTTTAGTGAAGTGTTCTCCTTCCTTACCTCCCTGCCCTGCAGCCCCGTGCCTGGGAAGGGTTCTCCACATCACAGCACGCTGCACAGATGAGAAGGTGAAGTCAAATTTGGCCTGTACTTACTGGGCTTCTGCTTACTGGTACATAACTCATTGCTTGCACAGGCACTTCAGCCTGTAAAATTCAATGTCAGGTGCCTCTCGCTGTGTGCTGCAGCATGAGGATGTTTGCTGAAGCACAAGGAATTTCTCACAGCTCGAAGAAACTGGACTAAGCAGTAACTTTGTAATTATTTGAATTGAACTGCAGTTCACTTGTGATTGCCACAATAATGGGAATCCTTATTTCAGTCAGAAAAACGCGGAGGGGAGTGACATTCTAAGTTGTAAATTCATTTTATTTTCCATTGAACCTATGTGTGGCTTTGCCAAGAATTTTTTGATGTCTCAGAAATAGAGAAGTGCAGAAATAACTTCTGTGTTTTCTTTGCTTTTTGTTGGCTGTTCCTTCCATCAACCCCCTGTTCCCACAGGTGTCACCCCCATTGATGCAGCTCCAAGCCAGCCTTACTCAGAGTGCTACAGAGTTGTGCTGGATGGCTCCATGGTGGGCTGGGTAGAGAGGGAGTTGGCTCCAGAGATTGCACAAACCCTCCGCCGTTTCAAGGTTTGTTGTCTTGTTTGAAATATTTCTTAGCTAAACATCTTCAACATGCCATGGTCAAAAATAGGAATGTTTGGAACTTCTTAGGCTTAACTTTTTTTTTTTTTTTAATCTGGCCCAATAAGTTATCTTTGTCTATATATTAGTATTGGAGTGTGCTTTTGTTTTGCTTTTTTTTAATCCATGTGTTTCATCTGTTGGTTTATGAAGCTACAATTTTTGAAAGTACATTTTCTTGGAAAAGGTAAGATAAGAATTTTTGTGGAGGTTTTTCTAAACGTATTTCTAAGAACTCTTCTCCATACCTTTTTATTAGTGGCTGCACCTGAGGTTAACATTTTCGTTGTGTGAGCAGGTGGATGCAGTTTAACTAAACGTGGTTTGTGTTTCTAAATTGTTATTTCTTTGCACCAACAGATAACACAAGAGAAGAGATTTCCTGCAAGGGCAGAGGTGGTCCTTATCCCAATGACAGGAAAACCCAGCCTGTATCCTGGGCTGTTCATTTTCACTAACCCTTGCAGGATGGTACGACCTGTCCAAAACCTGTCCTATGGAAAGAATGAATGGATTGGAACTCTGGAACAGGTGAGGTTTGCATATTCCCATGTTACAGAGGTACCTGGCATCAAAAATGGGTTTGGAAAATACTTATGAAAGGAGCTGAGGATGAGGCTTGTGTTGAAGAGCTAGAATAGGTGACAAAAGGGAGGTTTTCACTCCTGCAGATTAATTTCTGGTTAATGTCGTAGCTGGCTATAGAGATCTTTCTGAGATCTTCAGATCTGCTCTCAGTACTAACTTTGTGAAGATTTGAGGTGAAGGATTGTTGTATTGTGTGTACCACATCATCCTGTGTGCTTGCCAAATGGCTCCTGGGCAACCAAGCAGTGGGTTGTTGGGGAGCTCATCCACTTGGAACTATTAAAGTGGCAGACAGAAAGGAGGACATGTTACTGCAGTTTTGTATTTTAGGCTTTCTTCCCTTGCAGCTGATCTGTTATAGGTGGTTTGCCATCTGTCTGATTTGTCTTGCTAATACACTAGAGTGCAGACAACAACCACAACTAAAACTGAAATGGATAGAAAGCCATCAGAGGCAGCTTTGTTTTGTTTCCTTCGCTTTAAAAGAAGGAAGTAAACAAGTTTTATCTAATTTGATGTTTGTAGATCTTCATGAATGTGGCCACGCTGGAGTCAGAAGTGGTGCCTGGAGTGACCACTCACCAGGAACTCTTCCCTCACAGCATTTTGAGCGTGGTGGCCAATCTCATTCCCTTCTCTGACCACAACCAAAGTCCACGGAACATGTACCAGTGCCAGATGGGTAAGTGCTGTAGTAGCAGTGCTGCAAGACCCTGGGCAAGGGGACTAACCTCATTAACACCTCTAGTATACTGAATTTCTGATAGTACTGTCAGAAAGATGTCCTTAAAACACTGCCTCTTTCTCATACTTTTCTGCAAGTAGCGATATTGACTGTTCAAAACTCAGTTCCCTTGCCAGGACATTGATGCTGCAGAAGCAAGTATTTTTTGCCCTGGAAATATATAACATGGGCCTCACTCTGAGAAAGAGTGGGGAGAAGACCCACATACATCCCCCCAAAAAACAACAAAACAACACACAAAAAAAAAAAATCTCCAAGTAAGAAAAACCAAAAACACCACACCAACCTTAGTGGGGGTTTTGAAATTGCAGTAAAACCCCCTAAATCTGCAGAAAAGAAAATAAAATTAGATGTAGTCCTTATGAAATACTGTGAAATTAATTGAGTATTGTGGTTCATAGAAAAATGGGGCTTGAGGCGAGTATTGAATTCCAAGGGGTGTAAGATTTGATATAATCCCTCTTCATTTGTAAGTATTTTCAGCTTTTTTTCTTAACAAGATACACAGAAGAATAAATCCAAGTTTCCCTCCTTCCCTGCAGGAAAGCAGACCATGGGGTTTCCTGTTTACAACTACAAGGATCGCTCAGATAACAAGCTGTACCACCTGCACACCCCCCAGAGCCCTCTGGTGAGGCCCAGCATGTATGACTATTATGGGATGGACAGCTATCCTGTTGGCACCAACTCCATTGTGGCTGTCATCTCCTACAGTGGCTATGACATGGAAGATGCAATGGTAAGCCACTAGAAGGAAAAATCCTGCTGTCCTGTGAGCAGACTGGACGTGGGAGCTGGGAGTAGGGGTGGTACTCAGCTGAGAAGACCCTGCTTTCTGTCTCTGCTGGTCCTCACACTTTTTGGGCAGATTTGGCAGCACAGTGGTTGTATTGTTACAGCAAGCAGTGCTGGAGGTGCTGGGAGTAGAGCAGAGTTTCCTTTGTCTAAGGTAGTGGCATTCCAACTTTGAAAAATACTGGGGTTATGCAAGGCTTGAGCTTTTTGAAATGGTGACTTACTGGGAGGCTTTAATGAGGCAATGTTCTCATTTTGATCTAATGCTTACCTTTGTAAATATTTTCTTTTTTGAAGTTTTCGGTCAGTCTTTAACAGGCTTTTGTTTCTCCTTTTTAGATCATAAATAAATCTTCCTGGCAGAGAGGATTTGCTTATGGGAGTGTAATCAAGGTGGAGAGCATTGATCTTTCCCTTAAAGCCAGCAGAGCAGGCGATAATTTAGTATTTGGCATTAGGCCTAGTGATCCAAACGCTGGGGAGAAGCTGGATGCTGATGGACTGCCTTTTGTTGGGTCTATCCTGCAGCCTGGGGACCCCTTCTACAGCTTCATGAACCTCAACACAGGGGAAACCTTCACTGTGTACTATACGTAAGTACAGCTTGTCTCTCCTGGCTCTGCTCACCTCGTGGGGACAGCAGTTGGCCCTTTCCCTGCAGACGTTCCGTTTTCTTCTCACATGATAGTTTCCATGGCATGATAGACAGCATGAAGTTCATGCTCTAGGTGACTCAGAGGCTTGTATCACATCTTTTCTCTAAGCCAGTGCATGCTGCAGAGCTGGCTTATCCCAGGAGGTTGGTTTGGTTTTTTTGATGATTTGCTTGTGCTGGTTGTATGTTGACATGATAACAGTTAAGCCTGCAGCAGACTCCTGGCACGTGGAATATCAGGCTGAGGGCTTATTTGGAGAAGGAGCACACCCCTGAACAAGTCACTTGTTGTCAAAGCTCACACTTTGCCTTCCCTTTCTGCTCTGTACCGAAGAACTGAATCAGGTTCTTTGTTTTGGGATCCCATCAGTGTGGTGTGAATTTAATGGTGGTAGGGAGACGGGCTGCTGCCTCAACACAGTGGAAATGGCAGTGGGATGCAGTTAGGTACAAAGTGTGATAACAGATGAACCAGGTTGAAATGATCCTTCTTTTAAGTCACTGGTGGCACAGTACCTGATCGTCTGAAAGTAGTACCTGAATGGCACTTGGAAGAATGCCTTTTTATTGCTTCCTTGCCCTAATTCTTACATAGCCTGAGTTTCCTCACTACTGAGTAGTACTTTGAAGAAGGGTGGTGTTTCTCGGTTGTCCCAAGGCATTTTATAAGTGGTTTAGGGTTTTTGCTTCATTTTCATTTCAAAACTAAAAATTATTAGGAAACCTGACACCTTTGCTATGTTTGTTCCTACACAGGAGTAAGGAAGTGGGCATTGTGGACAACGTTAGGTTGTGCAGCAATGACCGTGGCACTGGGAAGTTCAAGAAGGCTTGCATCACTGTGAGGGTTCCCCGAAATCCCACTATTGGAGACAAATTTGCCAGCCGTCATGGACAGAAAGGTATCCTGAGCCAGCTCTGGCCCGTCGAGGACATGCCCTTCACAGAGAACGGGATGGTTCCAGACATCCTCTTCAACCCTCACGGCTTTCCCTCCCGCATGACCATTGGGATGTTAATCGAGAGCATGGCGGGGAAGTCAGCAGCCCTGCATGGGGTATCCTATGATGCCACTCCCTTCACCTTCACTGAGAAGAAGTCTGCTCTGAAATACTTCGGTGAGACTTTAGCGAGCGCTGGTTACAACTTCTTTGGGACAGAGAAGATGTACAGCGGCATCAGCGGGGTGGAGCTGGAGGCAGACATCTTCGTGGGGGTGGTGTACTACCAGCGCCTGCGCCACATGGTCTCCGACAAGTTCCAGGTGAGGACCACGGGGCCCCGAGACGCTGTCACCAACCAGCCTGTCAAGGGGAGGAACGTGGAAGGTGGGATCCGCTTCGGCGAGATGGAGCGGGATGCTCTGCTGGCCCACGGCACGTCCTTCCTGCTGCAGGACCGCCTGTTCAACTGCTCCGACGGCTCCACCGCCTACGTGTGCACGAGCTGCGGCAGCATGACATCCCCTGTGCTGGAGAAACTGTCCCACTCCTCTGTGACCAGCAGCAGGAGGTATTCCTGCTCCATCTGCAGCAAGGTGGACTCCATCGAGGTCGTCCCTGTGCCCCATGTCTTCCACTACTTTGTGGCTGAGCTGGCAGCCATGAACATAAAAACAAAGCTCAATGTGGAGTAGCTTGGTCCTTGGCATGGTGATAGGTGGAGGGAGGAGGCATGTATTAAGTCTTGTCCTTGTCCCTGAGTTTCAGGTATTAAGTCATTTCTCAGGTTCTTCAAAAGAATTCAAGACTAATTTGATGTTTGTATTGCAACAGAGTGGCTGCCAAGCCGTAGGGCAAGGAAAGAGGGCTCTCTTGGGTCCTAAAGGATCACCAGCTATTGAGATTTGTATTGAAATCAGGCAGTGTTGCTGCTCTGCCCAAGCTCCTGGGTTGAGAGTGATGGGGTCCTTCGAGTGTGGGCTCAAACTGTAGGTATGAAGAGGTTATAAAACAGCAGGAAGTGAATGCTGGAAATTACCAAAAAAAATTTTTTTCTTGTTTTTTTTCGAGAAAAATTTTTTTTAAATGTATGCCTTAATGATGGATTTGTGTTAAAGTTATTATAAGTACATGTTTTGGTTTTCTTTATTTCAATACATATGCTTTGAGTCATGAAGAAAATGGCACAAAGCTCTGCTGCAGCCTTGCCTGTAAGTAATCAAGGTTGCCCTGCCAGGTGTGTCCTGGAAGTGTTTGGTGTCACCAAGCCGAGCAGTGCTTAGGGTTTGGGGTTTGTTTTGGTGCATTTGTCTGAAGAAGAATAAAAGCAGAGGCAATTCCAGCCTGCCTTGTGCATGTGCAGCACGGATATTGTAGGACTGCAGCTCGCCCTCCCCCCCCTAAGTCCCCAGCAGCTGTCACCCTGCCCTGTCCCAGGCATACTCCGGTTCCCTCTGCCCGCCCCGGTCCCCGTGGGGCACAGCGGGTACCCCGGGCGCAGCCGTGACCTGTGGGCCCGGAGTTCTTGTGCGGTTTCTTCTTCAGCTGCCGGCAGCGCCGTGCTGAGGCAGGGCTGCCCCCGGGGCTGGGCGGGCGGGAGGCAGTGGGGGTGTCGCTCTCCCGGCGGTTCCTGCACAGTCCGCAGCACCTCCGGGGTCGGGACTCGCTCCGTGGCGCGACCGGGAAGGAGCTGCCGGGGCGGAGAGGGGCCGTACCACCGGCGGGGGAGCGCCGCGCCAGCCCCGGCCCCGCAGCCCCGGCCGTGGGCGGCGCAGCTGGAGCTGCGGCTGGGGGCTGAGCCCATGGCAGCCCCATACGCTGCCGCTGCCATGGAGCTGCTCCCGGTGCTGCTGGCTGCCGCTCTGCTCTCGCTCCTGCCCTGTGAGTACCCTCGGGACAGACCCAGGAGGTGGAAAGGCCAGGTGCCATCCAGCCGGGATGCAAAGGCTGCGCTCCGCCGAGCTGGCAGCCGTGCTGGGTGGGATGTGTGAGGGAAGCCGTGCCTCTAAACCTTGTGTCCCTCAGTTGGCAGGGCAGGTGTGCCGCTGCCTACGCTTACCCGGCCATTGAGCATGGTGCTGGCCGGGCAGCGCCGGCAGCTGGTGGTGTGCGTGGTGAGCGACCTGGCCCCCAGCTCTGGCCATGCTGTCTGGATCTCCGGTGGCAACGGTAGCATCCTGCAGTCCTTTGCGTATGGGGCCTCCCAGGAGGATGGTGGCACCGTCTGCTCCGTCTCCCTCCTTTCCAGCGACCCCCCGCGCGAGAGGGAACTTGCCTGCCATGTGGGGGCCAACAGGACCGCCCCATCCCACAGCTCCAGCCCCATCCGCATCACGGGTATGACCCTGCTGCCCCTCCTGCCTGCCTTGGCCACTGCTGCCCAGCCTAGCGGGTGCACTGGCGGCCTCCGAGGAGGGAGGTCGGCAGGGCCTCTGGGGTGAACGGGGAGCAGGTGTGAGGCCCTAGGGGCAAACGTTGCCTTCCCGATCACAGGAAGGGGTTTGTGGCTAGCCCTGTCATGCACCTGGTGCTGGGCTGCCAGCACTTCCCCACCTGCTCTTTCATCCCACAGGCAACGAGGAGGCAGCAGAGCTGTGTAGCACAGCTGGTGAGTCTCTGGCCCCTGCCTGGAGGGAAAGCCGGCTGCTGGGGAGAAAGCCCTGGCTGTGGCTTGGCTGGGGCTGTGTGTTGGTTGGGATGGGTTTTCCCACCGTGCTGTGGGACTGGGGAAGAGGGGAGGGAAGCTTCACCTGGGTGGGAAGACTGGGGAAACTGAGTCAGATCCAGCGTGCCCCTAGGGACAGCCTGAGGGTGACATGACGTGTCTCTGGGATGTGAAAGGATCCCAAGTCTGCCCAAATGTGGCCCCGTGGCAGGCCTGGAGAGGATGTGGGTATCTGTGGCAGGCATCACCTCACCCTTCTGTTGCAGTGTCACCGGCCCCTGCCTTGGCAGCCCTCCTTATGACCGTCCGTGTGGTGTTGCTGAAGGTCTTGCTCTCTGATGCTGTCCTCACCTCCATCCTCCTCGCACAGAGCTGAGGGCATGGGCGCCTGCCCGGGCGCGAAGGGTAAGACCCCCTGCTTTGGTGTAGGGGTGTAGAAGTTACGGGAAATATTCTGGATACCGGAGAGAGGACCCCCAAATGGAGGAGGGAGGAGACCCAGTGTTGGCTGGGGGAGGTACAGGATGGGAATCTCGGTTTGGGTGGACAAGAGAAAGGGGCTGACATGCTCCTGTGGGTGACAGGGCCCTGGAATTACCTGGAGGATGGGAAAGGACCCCAAACTATCCAGCGGTGGGGAAAGGGCCCCAGGGTAGGTCGGCAGGAAATTCTCCAGAATTCCAAAGGCAGGGAGGGCCCCCGAGGAACTCCTGCCCACGCGGGCGCTCGGGGGGCGGTGCCACGGGGGCCGCGCGCCGCTGGGATTGGCTGGCGGCCGCCGGCCCGCGTTGGTCACGCGCGTCACGCGCGCCTCCGGGATTGGCCGGCGCGGCGGGGTCGCCATGGTAACGGGGCGGGGCGGGGCGGGAGCGCGCCCCGGAAGCGGAGTCATGGCGGCGGCGGCGGGGGCAGCGTTGCTGATGCTGCTGATGGCGGCGGCGCTGGCAGGGGGCGACGACTCGGACTGGGTGCGACTGCCCAGCAAGTGCGAGGGTAAGCGGGGCCTCAGGGGATCGGCCGCCGCCCGCTGTCTGCTCGGGCCGGGGGTTACTGGTGCGGGGCTGCGTTCCCGCGGGCTGCTCCTCTGCCCGCCTCTTCCCCGCGGGCACCGGGGCTCCCGGCAGTCACTTGATCGCCTGCCGGTTCGTAGCTGGGACTGGTCGTGTGTGCAGCTTACAGTTCGATCTCGGTGATGCTTCCTGTCTAAGTATTCCTTTGGTTCACAGGCAATCCAGGGTAGGTCATGATGGGCATTTGCTGCCTGGTGCAGTTTTCTCTGTCTTTGCTGTGCAAGCGCATATGGAGCTGCACAGCAAAGAGAAGATTAAAAAAAAAAAAAAAATAGGGAGCTTTTTACTAAGCTTTCCCTGCCGGGGAAGCAGCTCTGGAAATGCTGATGTCCGAGTTCTGCTGTGGCACCAGTGTAACCTCAGAGAAGCATAAGAGCAAGCACTGACCACACTCTGCTCCTCTTCCTGCCCAGGCTTGGAACCTCTGTCAGTGCTCAGCAAAAGCTGCAGGAAGCATCTGGATAACTGGACTCAGCAGTGAGCACTCCCGGCTTGTGTGGGGACACTGCAGCAGGTGTGATGTGGAGGGGGACATCCTTGAGGCCTGAGCTCCAAGGGGCTGCAGGAAGGAACGATCATCCCACCTGAGATATGGCCACAGTCACCTCCAGCCCCTGGTGCCAGCAGAGAAAGGATTGTGCAGGAGGTGTGCACAGGGCTTCTCAGTTGTGTGCATGAGAGCTCTGGAGAAGCCACCTCACTCCCTTCCTGTGGCATCTCTCAACTCACATAATTGCCTGGGAGAAGACAGTGGCTCATTGCTGACAGACCATTCCTGCTAGAGCTTGGCGCTTCTCCTAAAGTGAAGCTCAAAGAAGAGGTGGTTCCTGACAAACAGGACCCTGCAGCCCTGGGCAGCTCTCGCCAGCCTCCTGGGACTCTTGTCTTTCTGGGAGGGATGGCCACACCATGTCTGGCTTCCATCCTTCCACATTGACACTTGTAAACCCCTGAGATATTTTTCCTGCTATCTGTTTCTATCGCTCTGTTGGGCTTTTTTTACGGAAGAAATAAAGCTTCTTTTTTTTGGTGTTTTTTTCTTTTGTTTAGTTTTATAGAAATAACCATGCACTGTGTTCTAAATCTGTTGATGATGTGCTCTCTGCTGCAGGCAGAGCCCCAGGTTGTGTTTCTGGAGCTCACTGCCAGCACCTTGTCCTGTCACACAGCCTACCAAGCCCTGCCATCTGCTCAGTGCCCAGCACAGCCCCAGTGTCCCCAGAGCACAGAACCAGTACCAGATGCGACGTGCTGTCATCACAAGGAGAACCTCTGAGCCACACTGAGACTTGTATTGCAATAAGACCCTGTGCTCTTCCAAAAGGAAGAGAACAGCTTGTGGCAGGGAAGCTTTTGGGGGCAAAGCTGCTGGCAGAACAGAGCCTGTGCCACAGCAGCTGGTTTACACTGAAGCATTGGTTTGGGTGCTCCTGTTTCAAGAGTTCTTCAGTGGAAGCAGCTGAGCTATTCCTGGTTATTCCTTCGGATGGCCAAGATGTGTTTTGTGCTCACAGCAGCTTTGGCGTGCCCAGTTCCCGGGGCTGGTTCTTGCTGCTGTCCCAGGTGCTCTGTCGTGCTGCCTGTCAGAACAGCGACACTCCCTAAACCGCTTGTGCTCTCTCCTTCCCACAGTGTGCAAGTACGTAGCCGTGGAGCTGAAATCCGCCTTCGAGGAGACTGGCAAGACCAAGGAGGTGATCGACACCAAGTACGGCTTCCTGGACGGGAAGGGCTCTGCTGTCAAGTACACACAGTCGTAAGTGGGAGTGGGACGGGAGTCTCCTGCTGCTGTCGCTGCCTCCGGAGCCGGGGGCTTTGGGAAGCTCACCCTGTGCCCTGGCTGTTGCTGGAGGCCCACGCCAAGCCTGAGCCCTTCCTCCTCTCCGTGCAGGGACATCCGGTTAATTGAGGTGACAGAGAACATCTGCAAGCGGCTGTTGGATTACAACCTGCACAAGGAGAGGAGTGGCAGTAACAGATTTGCAAAGGTGAGGGCTGTTCCTTCAGTTCCTGCTCCCAGCTGTGCTTCACGCATTCCTGCACTGCCAGACTGACCAAGTTCATTCTTCCCATCCTCTGGATCCCCTGCTAGTGCGTGGCATGCAAGGCCATACTGCCCCCCCAAGTCAGATGTGGGGTGCTGTATTTGGTGGGCAGGCTCCCTCCTGCATGGAGGGAGCCAGGGTCTGTCTTCCTCTTGAGTTTGGGAACAGGTTTGCAGAGGGGGACTTGCTTCCCCTTGAACTCCCCCCAGTATCCCAAGGATCTGGGATGCACGTTCCTGCACGGCTGGGGAGGGTTGTGTGGCTGACACTGGGAGGAGGGAGGAGGAGCCCTGCAGGAGGAAGCACCACCTCACCAGGCATTGCTGCTCCCTCCCTCAGGGCATGTCAGAGACATTCGAGACCCTGCACAATCTGGTGCACAAGGGTGTCAAGGTGGTGATGGACATCCCCTACGAGCTGTGGAACGAGACCTCTGCTGAGGTGGCTGACCTCAAAAAGCAGGTACACCGCCCGTGGAATTGGCCTTCAGTGGCTGCTGTGACCTTGTAGGCTGGAGTGGAGGGGGGGAGAGCATCCAGGGGTGTGCTGCTGGGAGCAGGATGTTGGCAGGACCTGTGGCAGGAGCCTGGCCTTGGTCCTGCCACACCAGCACGTGTCTGGAGCTGGGCTCTTCTCTCTGCCCTAGTGCGATGTGCTGGTAGAGGAGTATGAAGATGTGATCGAAGATTGGTACAGGCACCACCAGATGGAGGATCTCTCCCAGTTTCTCTGTGCCAACCATGTGCTGAAGGGAAAGGACACAAGTAAGTCCTGGCTGCTGTCTGGGTCTGAAATAATGCAGGAATGCTCAGGAGGGCAGGGGAGCCTTGCTAAAGCATGAGGAGCTCTGCCTCTCCATCGCAGCCCCCTCTGCCCCTCTTTTCTTTTCCCTAGGCTGCCTGGCAGAGAAGTGGACTGGCAAGAAGGGTGATTTGGCAAGCGTGGGGGAGAAGCAGAGCAAAAAAAAGAGCGGGAAGAAGAAGAAAAAGGGCCAGAAGGATGAGCGCGAGGCAGCTGCCAGGCTTCCGGACACAGGGGAGGTCCTGGAGGGGGTCCAGGAGCCGGCTCCGCTCACCCACAGCCCAGCTGATGAGCTGTAGGCATGCAGCCCCTGCCCCCGGGGCCGCCCGCTCCGGGGTTTCACCCCCCTGTGCCTATGGGTACCAAAGGAAAAGGGACTTATGACCCGGGGGAGACCGGAGCGCCTGGCCCCGCCTTGCCAGCCTGGGTGCCATGTCGTGATTTGGTGTCACGGAGCCGCGGACCCGGCCCTGCCGCATCCTTGCCGGGGGCTCCAGCTCCGGGAGGCCGCGAGTGCTGCCCCGCCGCCGGCTCCTCGCACGCCGCCGGGACTGTAAATAAAGACGTTTTCCCCAGAGTCGCCGCCGCCACTGCTGGCCCTGCTTCTGCTGC
>VZTB01018371.1:212218-228943 GCA_013397245.1 Thryothorus ludovicianus
TGGCGTCGGCGGCGGCATGGTGGACAGCGTGTACCGGACCCGGTCGCTGGGGGTGGGGGCGGAGGGGCTGCCAGACCAGTACGCGGACGGGCGGGCGGCCCGCGTGTGGCAGCTGTACATCGGGGACACGCGTGGCCGCACGGCCGAGTACCGCAGCTGGCTCCTGGCGCTGCTCCGCCAGCACCGCTGCCGCTCCGTCCTCGACGTGGCCTGCGGCACCGGGTGAGGCTCCGCGCCCCGCTCCCGCCCACCTCCCAGGTGTCCTTTCCCTCTGCCCGGGGCTACCCGAGGCCTCGCTGCCCCCGGCCGTCCCCAGTGTCCTCCTCCCTCCCCGGCCCCCTCAGCTGCCCTCGGCCCCGCTGACAGCCGTGTCCCCAGGGTGGACTCCATCATGCTGCTCGAGGAGGGCTTCCAGGTGACCAGCGTCGATGCCAGCGACAAGATGCTCAAGTACGCGCTGAAGGAGCGCTGGGAGCGGCGCAAGGAGGAGCCCTTCGACCGATGGGGTGCGGGGGCTTTGGGGGTCGGGAGGGGCTTGTGGACACTGACACTCTCCCGCACTGCCCGTGGCTCCTCACAGTGCTCAGGCTACTCATCTGGGGGGACCTGCTAGTGGCAGCTGCTCGGCAAAGACAAGCCATGGTCCTTGCCTGTCTGGCTGCCGGCCAGAGGCCAGAGCCAGCACCCACAGGGGCCTGGGGAGGGCTGGGTGATGCTGGGATGGGGTCTCGCAGGCAGAGAAGGGTGTTGGATGTCCCTGCCCTCATCCGTTTCCCTGTGCTGCAGTCATCGAGGAGGCCAACTGGCTCACACTGGAGAAGGACCTGGAGAAGCCCGGGGATGGGTTTGATGCAGTCATCTGCCTCGGAAATTCCTTTGCGCACCTGCCTGACTTCAAAGGTGAGTTGGGGCAGGGTAGAGGAGGGAGAGCACCTATGCATGTGTGTGTAGTGTCTTCCAGCAAGCTGAGAACGTGTCCTAACTCATGGCATTAGTGGGATGGGATTGCACACAGTGGAGCTGCTGTTTCCTGGCGCATCTCCAGGGAGGGTGAAGCTGAGGCCCCACTGCCCCAGTCTGTGACATGAGTGGGCCCACTGGGATCCATGGTCATGGTGGAGGTTTGTGCATCAGTCTCACAGCTGTGGCAGGGCTGGAGGCACACCCAGACTTGTGCCACAAAGTCGAGTAGTGGGTTTCCCACATGACATGCTCTGCTCCGGTGAGGCTGAGGACGTGTCTGAGCTCATGCCATGGGTGGGGCTGTGGGTTCTCCAAGCTGAGATTTGGGGGAAGATGGTAGGGGCAGGTACCTGTATGTGCATGTGTATTTGTGTATGGGTAAGATGAGGGCATATGGGCTGTGCCGTGGGGTACAGCCAGTGCTTGGAGACACCATAATTTCCTCTCCAGGGGACCAGAGTGACCACAAGCTGGCCCTGAGGAACATTGCCAGCATGGTGCGGCCCGGGGGTGTCCTGGTCATTGACCACCGCAACTACGATCACATCCTGGCCACGGGCTGCGCGCCACCCGGCAAGAACATCTACTACAAGGTCGGTGGCTGGCAGGCCCTGCCTCATCCCAACCCCCTTTGCCCCAGCCCCATGGCCTCTAGGGGGCCAGGCAAGGTGGGCAGCAGGATTGGGCCCGCTGAGTCCCCACAGGACACAGATGTCCTCCTGTGGTCTCCCAGAGCGACTTGACCAAGGACATCACCACCTCCGTGCTGCTGGTAAACAACAAGGCGCACATGGTGACCCTGGACTACACGGTGCAGGTCCCCCCCACTGAGGCAGGGGCAGACCCGGAGCTGAGGTGAGAAGAGCTGCAGAGGTGGCTCCCGGCGTGGGGGGGTGGCTGGCACTGTGCCCCACTGTCCCCCTGCTCACCAGCACTACCTCCTTGCAGCAAGTTTCGGCTCTCGTACTACCCACACCGGCTGGAGGCCTTCACAGCTCTGCTGAAAGGTGCCTTCCAGGGAAAGTGCCAGCACAGCGTCCTGGGCGACTTCCAGCCCTACACACCAGGACAGGCCCACGTGCCCTGCTACTTCATCCACGTTGTGAAGAAGACAGGCTGAGAGGGCTACGGAGATGGGACTGTGGTGGCTGAGAGCTCCAAGCAGCTGTGGGTCCAAGCAGGGGGTGGGGACATGGCTAAGAGCCACCTGGGAGATCCCTCCCCTTAATTAAGAACACTTGTGAGAGCTACTTTCGATCATGGTCCGTGTGTCCCTGTATGGGCAGGGTATGGGGCAAGGGGGATGGCCACAGCCTCCTCAGGACTCTGTGGAAGGAGGCGCTTAGCCTGGGGGTGGCACAGGATGGGTGCAGGCACAGCTTCCCCACCAAGTCCCCAGCTGCAGGTGCCAGCATGGCAGCAGTGGGGGGCTTGGGGGCCTACTTGATGCAGGAGTGAGCTGGCTCCCACGTGGTTGCACATCCCAGCTGAGTCCCTGCAGCACCGCTCACAAGAGTGTGCTGCAACCTGTTTTTTTCACCTCCCAAGCAGGTGCTGACTCCTTGACACTCCTCAGCCCCATATAGGGGACCCACCCCCTCACTGGATCTCCCCAAGTGGGGAGGCTCCATACTAGAGCCTCCACCAGTGCTTCTGCTGTGGCTGCAGCTCCCTCCATTCCACCCTGGGTAAAATGTGGTGCCCAGATCC
The DNA here is from genome assembly GCA_013397245.1 of Thryothorus ludovicianus. NCBI lineage: Eukaryota > Metazoa > Chordata > Aves > Passeriformes > Certhiidae > Thryothorus > Thryothorus ludovicianus. Next base: position 214,892 of record VZTB01018371.1, read on the forward strand.
TGCAGTGCAGAGGAGTGCGGTCAGGCTCAGGGAACAGGCTCAGGCACCAGAGCCACAGGGCTCCAGGCATGCACCAGCTGGGGACTCACACATGGAATGCTAGAAGCTGCTGTGGAACCAGACCTTTTGCAGAGGAGTTCCAGGCCCTCACAGGGATCCAGCTGTCAGCAGGCACAGTGCCTACAGCAGGTGGGGCAGAACTCAGCACCAGCAACCCCTTGGGCTGCAGAGGCTGAGAGCAACTGCAAGCACCTGGCCACAGCAGCTGCCAACACAGCAAGGGTGCCATTAGTTCAGCACCCTTGGAAAAGGCTGGGAAGCAGGGGCTATGCCATGCCACCAGCAACTGCTGTAAGGCCCCAGAGGGAGCTGAGACACGGCCTCAGGGGGATCTGGGCAAAGTGGTGCTCGGCCCAATCCAGTGCAGACTGGGCAGCTCCAGGCTGCTCCAGACAAGGTTTGAATATTTCCAAGGCTGAAGCTCACCTTCTCCCCGTGACACGTTTTTCTCTTATCCGGTGGACAAGATCCTTTGCTGCCCCTTGTTCCCACTGCCTCATACCCTGTCACTGAGTGCCTCCAGCAAGAACTGGGCTCCTTCTGCAGAGAGAGCTCAGCTCACAGCCAAGCAAGTGCCTCTCCCTCAGGCTTTCCTCATCCACCACTGGCTCCAGCTATCCTGGCAGGATGCAAGTGGCCTTAATCTAGTTCACAGGTGTATTCCCCTCTCTACCTGCAGGAGAATGATTTCTCTGCACCACTCAGCCCACCCAAGAACTTGCAGGGACCTTCCTGAGCCTACAGCCACCATCAGAAGCAACAACTTGAGGTCAGGCATTGAACATCTAGTGCTAAAAAACTGTATTTATTCAGAGACTATGTCAAGTCCAGGCCAGCTGGAACAGCAGTGCCCTGTGTCCTGGTGCCCTCTGGCCAGCACCTCTCATTGGGGGCTGACAGCCAACAAGGAGCTGCCTCCAGCCCTGCACTTGACTGCCAAACCAGGTGCAGTATGAGCCTTGCTCCCCCACCAATGAATGGCCTGTCACGCATGGAGACACTGCTACACTGCCCATGGCTTTGTCCCCACAAGGAAGTCACCCTGCTATGCTCTCAGCAGCCACAAGGCACCGCTGACAAGTGAGGGACCCTTGCAGAACCCACCACCCTCCTGGATGAGCAGAGTAGCTCTTCCACCAGGCCTTGGCTTGGGAAACTGCACAAACACCATTTCCATCCGAGCTCAAAAGAAGAGGGCCCGGGAGGCATCAGGGAAGAGCAGGCAGGTGCCTGTTGGTGCCTGTTCTCCAGTCCCCGCTCTGCTGAGCATTAGGAGGCTGCAAACTTCTGCTGGATGAGTCTGTACCTGAGCAGCTCCTGCTCAGAGACCGATGGCTGCAACCTGGCAGCAGCCTGCAGAAAGTCTTCCATGGTCAGGACCAGAGCTGACTTCTCAGTATCCAGCCCTGTATGAGAGAAACAACATGAAAGGCCTGGGAACAGGGGCAGGTGGCAAGATCCAAAAGCCCACTCTCCAGCCATCAAAGACTGCAAGGACAACCTGTGTCTCTCTCCTTCCCCCCGGGGCGAGCTAAAGCTGGAAAATACTACATCTGCAGAGACTGCCTGCCTGGCAATAACCCAGAACCCAGCACTTGTGATCCCAAAGCTGCTGAGGATCTTCTTACACAGCCCAGCTACCCGAAGTAAAAACTCTCCTCCCTGCCCCTGTGCTGGGCTGCTCCAACTGGGACAGGTAAGGGCATGGCTCCTACCTTCCTCGATCCACTCCACCTTGCGTTTGACAGCACACATCATGGCATCTGAACACAGGGCATAGACATCTGCTCCTGTCAGCTGAGCTGGGCATTTTTCTAGGACGGTGGTGAGATTCACAGAAGGATCAAGTTTAAACCTGCCAAGAGAGAAAAACACAGGTGTAAAAGCCAAGAAAAAACAGACCAGGAGAGCTGTGGCAGCCAGTGTGACTGGGCAGGAACAAGCAGAGTACCCATGTTTAGCCACTTCCAGAATGTGCTCTGCGTGCTCAAAAAAAAAAAAAAAAAAAAAAAAAAAGTGTGCTTTACTCTTTTTTTTCAACAGTCACCTCTCTTTGAAACATCTCTGCAGCAAGGTCCTCTCTCCTGCTGAGCAGGATCCAGGATCAAAGGAAACTTTGAATCACAGCACAGCATGGTTTGGGTTGGAAGGGATCTTAAAGATCATCCAGTTCCAACTCCCCTGCCATAGGCAGGGGCACCTTCCACTAGACAAGGATGCTCCAAGGCCCATCCAGCCTTGTTTGAACACATCCAGGGATGGGGCACCCACAACTTCTCTGGGCCTCTCTGGTTCCAGGCTAGGAAGCACAAAGGATGCAGGGAGTAGTCTTGGCGCCATGGTGCAGAATGCTAGATGGTGTCTAGAACACTATCTGTTTATACCACCCTTGGTATTTGACTTCTCACCTAGATAAATTAAGAGCTCCACACGCCTGGGAACAACCTACAGCCAGGGCTGGATGAGAACACGTTTAATGACAGTGTACAAACCACTGTAACACCAAACCAGCCCATCAGAGCCATGCTGCAGACAGTGAGCCTCCTTCAGCATGACCAGCAGCTGCTGGAGGGCATGGTGGCCAAGACACAGGGTGAGACAAGCTGCTTGCAGCCAGTCCATGCTCTCACCTCTCCTGCTAACTTACAGTCACAGGCAGAGGTGATCACAGCTTTCCAGGACAGAGTCCCTGCAGAGGCACTCACCCAGCTGTGGTGGGTGGTACCTCTGCACCTGAATTACCGGGCTTGCTTTTCTCCCTCCAGAGATGCTCTCAGGAGCTCAGAGCAGCTGGAAAAGCAGCCAAATCCTACTGCTCAGTGATCCCACATAACCAGTGATTGGGAAGACACACAGATGACAGCCTGAACACCCCTGAGCACCACAGAAGAGGTAGTGAGCTGAATGGAGCTGCCTTCACACTTGGATTGACAAACAGCAGGGGAACACTTGCAGGAATCAAATGGAAGCGTCCTGTCCTGCAGCTGCACTGCAGTCTCACTACACCATTAGGATCTGGCTGAGCTCCCTAAAAAGAGCATAGTGGCACAGTGGCTGGAAAACTCTACCAATCCCTCCACTTGGACAGGCAGGCTGAGCTTTGCCCATCTTGTAGAAAAACCAGTTCAGCTTCTGGAAATTACTCTGTCCTCCTGCCCTACCCGCTGGCTGTGGCTCAGTGACCTCAGGTGCTCCCCAGGGCTTAGACATGAAGCCAAGACGGAGCACACTGAGCATGAGCCCCTTCAGGAATGTGGCCTCCTGGAAGGAGAGCACAGGGTCACTCACTTCCTGGTGACGGCGCTCAGCACCTGCAGCTGCGACTCACGGTCCTCGCTGATGCCCACGTAGACCAGCTTGTCAAACCTGTCAGCAGAGAGAACACAGCTGGGAACAGCCCAAGGCAAACCTGCCTCAGGTGCTCAGCCCTGTGCACCAGGAGCTGAAGGCTGGCCCTGGGACAGCTCCTTTTGCTGTCCAGACACTGAAGCAGCCGATGTACTGGAGGGCAGGGCTGCTCTTCAGTGGGACAGCAGCAGGCTGGAGAAATGGACTGACAGGAACCACACAGGGTCCAACAACAGCAGATACAAAGTGCTGCCCCAGGACAAGCAAGTCACAGGCTTGAGGACTGGCTGGGGGCAGCTGTGCAGAAAGGGCCCTGGGGCATCAATTCCTGCCAGTGTTTGGTGCACAGCAGGTCCCTCATTGCCCTGCCTCACTGTGCTGCTGGTGCAGTGACCAGAGTGGTGGGGGCAGCCGTGGTCTCTTACACTGCTGCTACAGCCACAGGCACAGCCTCCTCCTGGCTTCCTGTGAGCCAGGGGCCTTCACAAACAATCTCTGTAGAGGGAACACTGTGGGGACACAGTCCTGCCCAGCACGCCCTGACGAGCTCTGGGGCACCCCCCTGCATGTGACATGTGACATACCTGCCCGGCCGTAGCAGAGCTGGGTCCAAGAGGTCAGGCCTGTTCGTGGCTCCAATGACAAACACCTCTCTGGTGGAATGAAGGCCATCAAGCTCTGCAAGGAGCTGTGAGACAACTCTGGCAGGGAGCAAGACAGGATACTTAGAACTAGGCCTTGGGAGGTCACCCAGTGACTTCCCCAGCCACCAATGGAAAAAGGAGGAAATGAGGCCAGTGGCAGGTCCATTTCTCAGACTTCAGCTCCTACTTCTCTTCCCTGAAGAGCCCTTATGCAGCCATCCAGACTTCTCTGTTAGCTCAGCCAGCATGCATGTGGGCTCACTGTACACTAGTCCAAACCCTAGACAGTCCTTCCGAACAGGAAGACTGGATGGGGACTGCCAGAAGAGCAGAGGAGACCTAGGGAAAATAACTCTGTTTCTGGGTACCTCTAAGCTGTACATACTTTGCTTCTATCAGAAGCAGCTGAAAGGTTTCCCACCACAGGGAAACAGCAGCTAATAGGAGGACAGCACAGCAGGGGTGTGAAGGATGACCTTGGAGAGGCCAAAGGGAGCACTTGGCAGCCAGAGAAGCAGATGGAGGAGACTGTCTTAACCAAATGTTTGCACAACTAGCTTGGGCAATCGGGAACCTGAGGCAATGCAAACAGCAGTACTAATGCTCAGAGAGAACAGACAGGCTGTGCTGAGAGCTTAAGGGAGCAGAGAGGGGGAAAAACAGAGAAAGAGGGGTGGAATGGACTCTGCCTTTCAGGGCAATCTCATGCAATGCTTGCAGCTGAAGCAGGAATCTGGCTCTCCCCATGACACCTGATGCTCACTCACCTGTCCATGACACCCCCTGAATCTCCACTTCGTCCACGACTGGGGGCCAGAGAATCCAGTTCATCAAAGAAGATAATGCACGGAGCAGCTGCCCTGGCTCTGGCAAACACTGTGAGGAGACAGCACAAAAGGTGAAAAAGACATGGAGGAGGAGTCAACAGCAACAGGACATGCTACACTCCCAGCAGAGAAGAGCTATGGACAGAAACCAGATGTCCACTGTATCACCACCACCAACTGCTCCTGCCTGAGTGGCTCAATAGAGCCTGGGGACAGGCAGCACCCAGCAGGACGGGCCCTGAGGCTCAGCTGTGCCTCTGAGGGGCTGCTGTCCCATCAGGAACACCAGGGACAGGAGCAACAGGAGCAGAGAGAACAGGAGGGGAAGCTGCAGGGAGCAAGGAACGGATTGTAGGAGACTGCTGGGTTCAAGCTCTTGCTGAGAGCTGTGGGTGGGAGTTGGGAAGGGGGGTTTAAGCACTACCTCCTTCCCTGCAGCCCTACAGAAAAGCCCCGTGTCCCCATGTGCAGCATGCACATCCTCACCGTTGCGCACGTTCTCCTCGCTTTGCCCAACATACATGTTGATGAGCTCCGGCCCTTTCACGCTGTGGGGCAGGGAGAAGAGGAAATCAATTCCAGGACACACATCCCCTGCCAGGAGGAAGTCAGTCCCATTATGTGAAATCCTCCCATTCCTCACCTAAGGAATGTCATGGCACATGTTGTTGCCACAGCTTTTGCCAGCAAGGTCTTCCCTGTCCCTGGAGGCCCATACAGCAGCAGCCCAGAGCGGCACAGACCCAGTGACAGCAGCTCTGGGTGCTCCAGGGGCAACTGGATAGTGTCCAGGATCTCCTTCTTCACCTCCTGCAGCCCACCAACATCCTGCCAGGACACTGAGGGGATCTGCCAAGAGAGGGAGAATCCTTGTCAGCACTTGTTCCTGAGCCCAAAGCATGCCTGGGAAGCTCCAGTATCCAGATTTCCCCTCTTCTGAGCTTTGCAATGGAGAAAAACTGTAGAAACACATCCCCAAGCATGCTACACTTGCAGAGTGCACTTCATCTCCAATCCTCCACTGCCCCTCGTATCACCTGTCAGCAAAAATACCCCAGGGAAAGTATCTGCCAGGGCTGCCTGAAGCTTTGAGGGGAGAGAGCCTTGCTGCAGACAGCATTTGGGATTCATTAGGGAAGGTAAAAATAAAAATAAAAAAATTAAAAGAAAAAGAAATCTGGATCTTGCAACTGTGAGTGACTCATGTTCAGGGCCCCTTGTCCCCAACAGGGGTAAGACTGTGCAAGGGCTTCACACCTTGCAGAGAGACAGAACCTGGGCTGCCAGGACCTCTGTGATGGCAAGGTGGATGTGAGACATCCTGCAGGACAGTGTATGGGACACACTGCTCTTGAAAGGGGAGGTGCAAGAACAAAGTCCATGTATGCTCATGAGAAATAGACAGGGATGGGGTCAGCTGAAGACAGGTGAGGGGTCACAGAGAACAGAGAGAAGACACCAAACGTGAGACGGGGTGAGCCAATGCCTCTTATGTTATTTTGTGCTGATCAAAACTGTCCCAGAGCACACTGCTGCTCTGCTCACTTAGGAATAGCTGGAATTCCACAGCCTGCATGATATCCTCCTGAGAGTCAGTGCAGCTCTCCTCAGAACTTGCAGAGAAAGCAAAGCCCCACATTTGCCCCCACCTGTTGGCACAAGTGGAGAGTTTAAAAATAGCTTGGGGCAAAATTCTTTCCCCCTCAATCAATTGTCATCTAATTCCTTCACTCCAGGAGATGATGTTATCTTATTTTATTTCTTTAGCTGTCCACCAGCAAAATTAGGTCAAACAAAACACGGATTTTCAGAAAAAAACCCAAACTTTTAAAGCAAAAGGTCACAAGCCCTTCTTCTGCAGTGACAATAAATGGAAAAACTGCCCTCTCCTCTGCACTTTTGCTCATCCTATCTCGCTAGAAAAAGTTCTACAGACATGAGCACAGGGGCTGGAAAATTGCAGCAAGTTTGTTTTCAGGGGAGTACATTGTAAGTCTGACATGGTGCAGACACTGTTAACAAGTGGAGGAATCAGTTCTCCCCAGAAGGCTCAGGCTGTTACTGTAGACAAATGTGTGACTAACCAGAAAGTGCAAGCAGGGAACTCAAAAGCAATTTATGTTGAGAGTGTCCAGGTCTGCTAATCAGCTTCCTGACCACGACCAATTACTAAGGAATCAATAAAGGAATGTACAATACAAACAAAATTAACTCCCATTCACACAGCTCACTGCTGAGCATGCTCTGTGGATACCTGACTCACAGCAAACTTGGTGAACACCATGGAACAGAGCTCACTTCATAAATGAAGCTGGGGAGGGTGCCAGAGGAACTGCTCCAAGGCCAAGGCTTCCTGTCCTGTGCTGAACTCAGTCGTTGGCACTCATGGGCATGGAAAAGAGGTTCTGATCACTTAGCTTGGTCCTCACACCACATTACCCAGCCAAACCAGTCACCCCAAATGCTGCTTCCCTGGATGCCAAGCTGCCAGGGGCAGATCACACCCCTTCTGTTTTCACAGACTCTCCATGTCACTTTCCCTGAAGAAACCCCAAATCCTTCAAACTGCCCATCTGTCAGAAAAGTCCATGCCAGCTCAAGCAGCATCCAAGGCCAGGGATCAAGTCTAAGACTTCACACACGTGTGGAGAAACTACCTCACCAGCCTGTGCCACAGTCTCTCTGTTCCTTCAGGCCAGGTGGCTGGGGACATCTCAGTGAAGAAGCCTTTGCCCTCCAAGAGGCTGAGTAGTGCACAGCTGGCACCCCTCCAGCACCAGCCAATTAACTGGTCTTCAATTAGCACTGCAAGAGCTTCCCTGACAAATTCCAAGCCAAGAGGGTGAGAATTGATGGGGGAAAGTCCAGAGGACTGCTTCCCACTGAAATATGGGGGAATACATGGAAGGACAGAGCACGAAGCAACTTGTCAAAGCATAGCCCTGCAAGATCTGCAATGAGCATCTTGAGCCAGGAGCTCTGCAGAACCCATCCCCTGTTTGTGCCCCAGCATCTCACCTTTGGGGCTCCCACTGCCTGTGAGTGGGCATCATGCAGCTGGTCCAGTGCAGCATTAAAATCCTCTTCGAGCACTGGGAACCCAGCAGCACAAAAATCCCTCTCCACCTCTTCACTCAGTCCGCCTGGAAAACTGGTGAGAAAAGAAAGGGAAAGGATTCAGGCTCTGCCCCACTACTGGCTGCAGCCCCTGCCCTCCCCATCCCCTGCCCTCCCCATCCCCTGCCCTGCTGCCTGTGCTACCTCAAGGCCTGGATGCGGGTGCAAGCAGCCCGGCTGCTGTGGGACAACAAGGCACAGAAATCTCCCAGCACAAATCCCTGCGAATGTGGAAACAAAGAGCATCAGTTCAGTCCCTGACCACAGCTACACCTAGGCCATAAAAAGTATGGGAAAAAATTCCTTGCAGAGCTGTTCCTAGAGCCCCTGGTTAAAAGCTCTAGCTTCAGGTATTTTTATTAGCAGAGCTGAACATCAGCCAACACCTCTACAAAAGGTGTGGAGTCTGTAGGTACTAGAAATCTGTATTTAAAAGCTGATGCCTGAAAATCAGGATTAACCACTGAAGAAGTTGTCTGGGCTGTGGGAATTACCCCCTATCTCCAAGGCCAGCTAGGGGAGATTGGCCCAGCATTCCCAGTCCACCCATCTCCACACGCTGCTGTGGTTTTACTCACGGCAGTCCTGCGGGCCAGCTTGGACAGGCAAACTTCTTTGCCCAGAGGCAGGCTGGCAGTCAGCATGCTCAGCATCAACCTCCTCTGCTCCTCTGAAGGGGCTTCAATCTTCACCTCATGAAGGAAAGCAGTCTGCACATCTGTGGGGACATTCTGGGGCTTGCAGGTTGTGCCAATCACCAGGACAGCGTGGCTGTGGAGAGAAAGGGGACAGTGCATAGCCTCATCTCTTACATTGCCATCACAAATGCTAATCACTCTCCTGTGGCTAGGCCACTGGCAGACACAAACAATTATCTCAGCTGCCCACAGCAAACATGCAGGGTCCATACCTCAGTGCTGGGTCTCTGTCCAGGAGCAGCTGCCTCAGAGTAGCAATGACCCTGGCATCCTCTCCGAGCCCATCTCGGTCTCTGCCAAGCACCTCGATGTCTTTCAGCAGGAGCACACAGGGCTGGTACTGCTGGGCCTGCTTGAAGGCCACCTGTACTTTCTCCTCGGTGGCTGCACTGGTGTCACCACACAAACTGACACAATCCACCTGCCAGACACACCACACAACACAGCTGCAACATGGACAGCTGTGGGGGGGGCTAGGACAACATTCCACAAAACTTCCCACAGCAATTCATGGCTCAGAGGAGACCAAACTTGGCATTTCCCAGAGACACATTCAGGTGGTGTTTAAAACAGGCACGGTCAGGATGCCTTGGCATGGATAAATGGCTGTCTCTTGCTTCTCAGCAAGAGGTGAGGTGGGAAGCAGGGTCTTGTCTGAAAAAGGCGAGGCAAAGGGACCAGAGAAATCAAAACAGTGGATATCACAGCTCAGCAAGCTAAGCTGGAAGGGAGGTGAGAGCTGTGGAAGACAGGGAGAACCAAGTATCTTGCAGAACAGTGCAGTAAGTAGAGGAGGAGGCCCAGGAAACTGCTCAACCAGTGCCAGACAGGCTCAAAGTGCAGGAGGAAGGCAAAGGTGACAGGTGTTTGGGGGGAAGCTGTAGGTGGCGAGAGGCCCAGACACTGTTTACAAAGCAAACACTTGATGAAATCATCCAAGGGGAGAGGTGACTGGTGAGCCTTGAACAGCAGTCTGTGAACAGGCAGTGCTGCCTCCTGGTGCTGCAAAGTTGTCCAGGGAGACCCAAATCCCAATCCTATCTCTGGGATTTCCTGAGTTTCATCCTCAGAAACGGCAGCCTGAAGCAGGGAGAACAGCTCCCTAAAGGGAAAGGACAGGGGAACAAAGCAAAGAACTCCTGTACTCCATGCACTACAGAAAAAAAACAGGAGTAAGGTTGTGGCAGGCCCAATAGCAGCAGTATCTGTATGCAAGTACTGAAAGGAAGAGAGAAAGGACAAAAAAATTGTTTATCATCAAGTGATGGAGATTAGGCAGGGAAGAATTACTGTGTCCTGGTAGGACGGCAGCCACAAGAATCACAGAAAGGGAAGAGCAGGTGGAATGGCAGTGTAAGCACTGCAGTCAGTAAAAAAGGGAGGGGAGAGTGCAAAAGCCGGGATAGGAGAATAAGATGGACAGAAAGTATCTGTCTTCAATAGCCAAGTGCCTTAGGCTTTAAAAGCAGCAAACAATGCTGAAACCAGAGCTGTAGCCTTGCACACATCCCCCACTAGAACCTGGGGCCACCCAACAGGACGTGACAGTGACAAGAGTGCTCCCAAGCACATCCCAAACATGGATCTGAAGGTCTTGTGAAATCCCTGCAGTCTTGCATTGGATGCCAAGAGCTGTGGCACATCTGCAGAAAAGTCAGAGCTCAGTACCACAAAGGATCACGTCCAGATGAGCTGCACAGCAGAGGGCCAAGGCACTACCTGCTCCACTGACACAGTGTTACAGCTTTACTTGCAGAGAAAGGAACAGAAAAAGAATTTAATCTAAAAATATCCACCAAAAGAAGGAGCAAACCCACGACCTCCTTCCACAAAAAGAGGGAACTTCCAGCCCTATTCTTTCATTTTTTCTTCTTCCTCCATATCCTTTCAGAATTTCAGAACATCTCCTAGAAAAGTCACCACACAACTTCCTCTCACTTTTGCAAACATATCTCTACAGATTCAAGGAAATGAAAGCATTTGTGGGATAATCTCGGACCGTCAGAGTGAATGAAAAATGTATGCTGGAAGAAAATAGAAATTTTAACAAGTCAATGAAGACTCTGTTGGTTCCCAGAACCTTTTGTGTTGGACAGAGACAGGTGCTAGACTTCATTTTGGCCATCCAGGCACCTACTATTCCCATCTAAAGGGCTCTTCCCAGTCAGATGTGGTTTTGTAAAAATAGATTTCTCATCCAAATACTGTCACCTACACAGAGAAACATCTCTTTTAGCTTTCCTGCTCCCACTAGCTTCATCTGAGAGTCACAGGCCTCATGCTGGCAGAGAAAAGCAAACACCTTCCATGTTCTGCTGATCACTCAAGCTCTTGTGAAAAATCTCTTTCAAAAAGATCTTGTAAAAACTTGTACCAAATTCTCCCTAAACTCTTAATTTTTCAAGCTGAAGAACTTACTCCTTTCCCCACACAGATATTGGTCTAGACCCCTGATCTTACCCAGTGTCCCTCTCCAGATTTTTCCAGTTCAGTTTTATGCTTCTGTGATGGGAAGACCAGAACTGTGCATGATATTTAATCTGTGTCAAGAAATGGACTGGCACAGCAACAGCACCCACTCTCAAGTTTGTTTCATAAAATGTGATCTGATTTTTTACACATATGGAGAGAAGAGCACAAGTTTTCATGGGGCCATTGACATAAAAACTAATTCTTAATACTGACAGTCAATGTGAATTATATCATATTCCACATAAAACCAACTCCAGTGAATTTCACCTGACACTTCATTGCTCTTGGCAGAGGGGTGGTGGTGAAGTCACAGTCACAGGGCAGCTGTTTTACATGCCAAGAGATTTTGAGCCAGGTCTGTTACATGTGCTAGCATGAAGCCAAGGATTGCTTTTCTTTTCCCTCTCAGCTACAGAAGGTCTCAGCATCATTTGTGCCTCACTGGTCTGCATGTGCACATAGATGCAGCTCCTGGATAGGCTCACATCATGGCTGCAGCAGCGCTGAAGGCAGGGCCGACTTAAAAAACATTTCCACATTCTCTGTGTGTTCTAAATCCATCAACCCACTGGCCACAGGAGGAATTACCTTGAAGAGGTGGAGACTGAAGCAGCTACACACAGCTCTGACAGCCATCAGCTTTCCACTGCCGCTCGGCCCCGAGAGGAGAACGCTGCCCACGCCGCTCAGAGCACTGGCCCTGAAACAGACAGGGAGGTCTCCCAGTGGCCACGATCCCACCTCTTCCAGGGCTCACTCCAAGGAATTCCAACTCACTGATGGTTCAGGTGAGGCCGAAGAGCATCGCAGAGCTGTTTCACAATGTCAGAGAGTCCCGCAGGAGACAAGCTGCTCCAGAACTCACGGCTGCCACAGGCTGGGGCAGATGGGACAGTGCTGTTGGTTGAACCAACCTGAGAGAAAGGAAAAACACCACTCAAGTAAAGGCAGGTACCAACTGACAAAATCTGTCCTGAAATTGTAATTTTCCCATGGCAGGAGGCACAAGCCTCCACAGCTACATTTGCCATCCACTGTGCAAGCTCAGCCTGAGATCTCCTCTCTCTGCTCTCCACTGCCATCTCACCAGATAGAGAGACGTGTTCTGCGTGTCCACCAGGTAACCCTCTGACTGCTCGCCTTCTACCATGCCCACGATCTTCTTCACCTTGAAATAAAGCTCTGGCCACCTAAGGGAAAAAAAACAAACAAGCACTCTAAACTGCTGAGCCAAGATCTTGAAGGAAGGAACAATACAAATGTCAACAAGAAGACAGCTGAAAACCACAAGTAAGCAGAGCTACTCTTGTCCTCTCGCACTGTGCACAAGGATCAGCCAATGTGAATATTGAGAATGCCACTGGGAGCACCCTTATCCAGAAACAAAGGGGACCTTCCTTCTCCCATTTAGCACAACAGATCCAAACTCACATGAGCAAAACCAAGAAAGGCAGAATTGGTAGCCAAACAGAAAGTTTTTCTCGGATGAACTCTTAGAGCTTATATTCACATTTTATTGTTTGTCACAAGTTTAGAAGCCCAGCTCCCACTTTGCTTTCTTTATGCAGCTCTGTCTGCCCTCAGGCCACCCCTTCCTCTTCACTCTTTATACCATCAGTTGCTCTACCTCTTTTTTTTTTCCTTTCTTCCCTTCCTGACTATTTGAATGGGCCTCTCTCTTAGCTGCAGTCCTCCATAATCAAACAGAAACATTTCCTCTTCCCAGTATATTAAGAGACAGATAAAACACTAAAATCCAGGGACAGATCAGAATGGAATAAACTGATTTCAAGAGAGTAGATCATGAAAAAGTATCTCTGCTCTTCTGGTACCAAGTAACAGAGCCACAATTTGCTGACACCTACCTTAGGAACTTGTCTGCATTTAGTTCTATAAACTCAGCATTTCCAAATGTTGGAACACACAGGATGTCTCCCTCCTGGACCAGCCTACAAAAAAGCCCAGAGAGTTTCACCAGTGGAAGAGAGTAAATCTTTCCAGTTGTGTGCCCCCTCCCCCCCCGCCCTGCCTCACAAGTGTTTCTACAGAAAATAACATAACTATTTATTACTGACTCACTCTTTGCCTGTAAATAAAACTATCAATAGCCACTGAAATATTTGGCATGCACTGGATGGAACCAGGTGTATCCTGAGTATTAAGGGGAGCCTTCTAGGAATGGTACAGAAGATGAACATCATTAGAGCATCTCATTCAGACAAAATCTCCACCTTATCTGTGGAACAGCTGGGGGTTATCCCAACAGATAGCCTTTGCAGCCATATGAAAGATACTCAGGCACAGGCATCAGAAGAGAAGGTGGCAACACAGCCAGTTTCCAGACTATTCAGGTGAAAACTGGGATAATAAACATGGCTCACAATGCAGGTTTGTGGGTAACACTTCCAAGCCCTCAGCACTGGATGAGGCAGGAGACATGGAAGATGACTTCTGAAGGACAGGACAAGAAGTGTTCTGTCCAAGCAGAGCACACTCATGACAGGACAGCACGAGGGGATATTCTAAAACCACACAGCACCTGCGCTGGGGGTGTCGCTGTGCACATCCCCAGCGTGCGGCACACGCACACAGGGTTATCTCCCGAGTCCGCCCCGCACAGCTCACCGCGGCGTTTCGAAGTGCCTGTAGAGCACGCAGTCGTAGCTTCCCCGGGTGCTGTAGGCCGGCGAGCACACGATCTCCAGGTGCAGCTCCTTGGCAAACGGAGGCACAGACAGCACGGACCGGCTGCCCTTCCCATCCGCGGCGCCGGTCCTTTCGTACCTCTGCGGAGGGGACGGGGCGCACCGTGAGCTGCGGCTGCCGCTGGCCCGCTCCCCGCGATGCCCGGCCGCGGCTCACCTGCAGCCGGAGGTGGGCGGCGGC
>VZTB01018371.1:236768-334430 GCA_013397245.1 Thryothorus ludovicianus
CCCGATCACCCTGTTCCCCCCCATCCCCCATAAATCTCCCTCACATTCCCTTGGGTTCCCTCCCCGGCTTTCCTCCCAGGAGTCCCCTGCTATGTCCCTATGTCCCCATATCTCCTCTTCCAGTGCACTCCCCAGTACCCCCATTCCAGCCCAAGACCCTTCAGCCCCACAGCCCAGATGAGACATTCCACTGGCCTCAGCACCCTAGAGACAGGGATGGGACCGGCAGGGGCTGTTGGGCAGGACTCTCCCTGACCCCAGGTGTCTTGTCAGTGGGGCCAGGGCCACTTCGAGGTGCCTGGCCTCTGTGCTCCCTTTTGCTCCCAGATTCTTGCACCTGGGCTGCAATTTTTTTCCCCCTTCCCGTCATCTGTTGATGGAAATGATTTACAACCGGCTTACACGGGCTGCCTGATCCAGGCCTTCATTGGACGGTCAGATTAACCAAGGGTCCTTCTGATAAAGATAATTACAAGGGGACTCCGCATTAACTTTGCATTATTAAAGAAAGACCCAAATCTCCCATCGCAAGCTGTTCCCGGGATTAGCAGAACAATAACTTTCATTTAGGATAATTGCCGTGGCCGGCACTGGGGGCTGGCGGGGGGGACCCTCCGGACCATTGTGCTTCTCACCAAGAGAGGCAAATTGGTGTGAGGGGAATGGGAGGTGTGGGAGTGTGGCCGCTTTTCCCAAGCCACCACTTCGGGGTGCTCAGGATGAAGGGATGCTTGGAGCATCCCGACCCAGGGCTGCTCCCTGCCCAGGCACAGAGCACCCCAGGATCCCCTTGGGCATCTTCACCTCTCCAGAGTGGTTTTGCTGCAGTTTTGCTGGAATGGGAGACTTTCACTGCTAGGCAGGGAGGATCTGCCACAGTAATTAGAAGTCATAATCCGTCCACCACCCACAACAAATTTCCTGTTTGAGCAGATATTAGTGGTTTAAAACCCTAATTTTTTATGTTGTCCCAGAATCAGCTTGATTTCAGCAGTTTACATTGAGGCTGAGCTGTTGGGAGAGATGATGAAGCCTTAAATATGCATATGGCCTAGGCATTTGGAAAGTTTGGGGATAAAGCACGTATAATTGCTCCTAATCAGTTTATGAAACATAAAAGCTCAAACCCAAGAGAAAGCCGATAGACGCAGAAATGGAAATAGCGATTAAATCTCCCCATGCTGGCAAGGTGGCCTGGATATGGCGCTGCTGCCCAGGGTGAGGGTGACCGAGGCCGTGCCCTGGGGGATGGGGACACACCCACTCCCAGGACAGGACAGAGGTGTGGGGTGTGGGGACACTCCTGCTGCCACCCCCAGCTCCCCCAGCCATGGTGAAGACGGGCATCCCCACCAGTCCTTTGGACAATAAATCAGTTAAAAGATATCTTGATATATGCTCATCAGATAGGATTAGCTGGGATTAGACTAATCAGTAAATGTTTCTCTGCTCATTATTTTCTAAGGAAGATTTTCAGCTGATTCTCCGACGCCGAAAGATTATTAATCGCTTAAAGAGCAGAACATCAAACATCGCCCCTTGCTCTAATTTCCCTGGGGTTCACCCCCCCCTCTCCATGGGCAGGGTGCCTGTGCCAGCCGGCCCAGCAGCCTCAAAGTGCCCCAGCAGCCTGGATCTCCATGGGGCTCTACCAGAGCAGCCCAGGGCCACAGGACCCCGGCCTCAGTGCAGTTCCATGTCCCAGGGAGTGAGTGCTGCCTGTGGGAGCACCCCCAACCCTGCTGCACTTTGCAGGACTAGGGACACTGCGAGGTGGGACAGTCCTCAAGTCGTCCCCTCCTCCCCATGGCTTCTCCACCACCGTGTCAGACACCTGCCATGACCCATAGGTTGGAGGGCATACATGATGGGATGGATGCCTGGAGCTGTCCTGCTCAGACCCCAGAAACAAGCCTTGCAAATTCTTAATGGATTACAGATACATGCAGCATTTTGGCAGAGCACCCTCAGCTGATGATAACTCCAGAGTCCGAATTTGGTGGGTTTTTGCAGTCCCATCTTCACCACAGGGCTCAGGGAAAGCCCCAGAAGGATGTGAACTCATCCTGCAACCACCTGCTCTAGCAATGAGGAGGGGGCAGCAAGGAGAAGGTATTGAAGGGCCTGGTTTAGGGGATTAGTAATGGGATAAGACAGCTTTCACCTCCCTGATTTAGATATGAATCAGGTCAATAATAAAAGACCGTCTGACAGTTTCAGGCAGCTCAGGGTGGAAGAGGCTCCTGTGCCCCGGGCTGGATGGAGAACCCATCTCCCAAAGCCCAGCTCTTACCGCACACCCATCCATTGTACCTGCAGCAGCAGTGACAGCCCAGCCCTCCTCCCCAGCTCCACACCCCACACCTGCATCAGCTCCTGGCACGCCAGCACGGGAGCAGCTTGGAGCCTGCTCCCCAGGGATGATGCTGGCACCACAGACCTTGGGCACCTGCTGTGTAGGGCAAGCTCAGCCAGACTGTTGGTGGCCACGGTGGGCCTGGCACAGGTGCAGGGTGACCCAGCAGTGGAGTGCAGCAGGGTGAGCAGCAACACAGGGCAGTTTGGCAAGGGTGGGAACTTCAGTAAACATGGACAAAAGAAAAAGGGCTTTTCTTCTGCCTCCCCTACATCCTGCTGGGAACATGGGGAAGTGATGGCTGTTGCAAAAGTGTTGTCTCTGACATGTGGGTGAAAAGGAACAAACGGGCCATAGCTAGGGGGGAAGGCAGGAAAGAGGGGGGTGTTGCAGCCAGTCACACCTGTGTTTTGCAAGGCTAAATGCCTGCTTCTAAGTCACAGACAAGCCTCCTCCTGGAAACGCAGGCAATGACACTTTCCTCAGGCTGCAGCAGGGCTTGGTTGTGGATTGTGTGTGCTCTCCTGGCCAGTTAGGAACAGGTGTATGTAGTGGCCAAGTACCGTTCCCTCTGGGCTGATGGATTTGCAGAGTCAGGTGATGTGAACAGGTTAAATGAGTCAGGGAACCTTTGCTCCTTGCACTGTCGGGTTGTGGCAAGTGCTCGATTTGTAGCTTGGCTGGATGTAGGTGCAGCAGAGGGTTTGTGGGCTGAGCACAGCCACAGCTGGCCACACACCCCCGGCTCAGTGCTGCAGCCTCACCAGCCCAGCTTATTGCAAGTGCTGTCAGCCCTAATTTGGCACGGTGGGTCCCTGCCCGTGTCCCACTCCACACGCCCCAGAGACATCCCTGCTAATTCCTCTGCACAGATTTCTGTCTTAAGACATTTGCCTTTGATTAAAACCAGAAGAGCAGTCACGGTTTAAGTGGAGTTTAAGAGCGAACCATGTGCCACTGCACAGGGTGCTCACATCTGGAGTATCACAGATTTAATTAAACTGCTGGGAAGTGCCACACGCAGACAGCTGTCACAGCAGCCTGGAGCCCATCTCCTAATTAATTCCTAACCAACACAGGGCAAACAAATGGCCATCAAGGTGCTACATCTACAACACCAACTGTAAGCATGGCTGGCAGTCAGTGAGCAAGCAGAGCTCACCCTGTGTATCTCCAAGGAGCTCCAAGTGATGTAGCCCACGGAAAGTGCCGTTTCTGTTCCTAGGGAGGAGTCTGGGGCTTGTTCCAGAGGTGTATATGTGGGAACAGAAGGGACAGTGTTCAGGAAGAAACTCAGCTGGAGTAGGCGCAACAGCAGTAGCTCCGACTCTTGGCTGCTCCTTCAACTGCTGCTTTTTGCTGCCCCTCCTTCTTGCTTCTGCCAAACTTGTTGCTTTCTAGTACCATTTATCTGCCCATCTCACATCCCCGTGGGCAACCCCCTCTTGTTCTACACAGGATGTGTGAGCTGGGACACAGCCCTCCCTGGAGATGCTCTGCCTGCTGCTACCCAGGGCCTGGCACCTGACGCAGGTTCTGGGCAAACTCTGCTGCCACAGCCTTCAGCAAAATCTGGGCAATGGCTAAGCAGGTCAGGCCCAGACTCGGTTCTCCGTGGTGCCCATTCACAGCTCATTAAAGCTAATTGAAATGACTACCAAAGCTGGGTCTATGTGGGTGTTTGGAAGCTCTGGGCACAAGGCACAACTAGGCTGGGAATATCCAACTGTGAGGAGCCCCAAACTAGCCAATGGACTGTCCATTCCAATTAGCTCCACAAAGGAGCTATTATTCCTTTGCACTATGCTTGTCTGATTACTTTATCTTATTATTTTTTGATCATTCCTCCAAAATGTGCTAATTAAACAGAAATCATCAAGTCAATTAGAGAAAGACTCATTAAAGCCGGAAAGAAAAGAAAGTATCAGCAGAAGAAAAACGGCTGTGAGGGTCCCAAACACACACAATAGCTGCCACATTCATTAAATCAGCAACTCCCAAAAGAGGGGTAGACATTGACCAACTCTGGTCTGTGCCCTGGAAATGAAACTTCCCAAGCGATGGAGTCAGATTCCTTTCCTTTCCTTTCCGCTCCTTTCCTTTCCTTTCCTCTCCTTTCCTTTCCTTTCCTCTCCTTTCCTTTCCTTTCCTCTCCTTTCCTTTCCTTTCCTCTCCTTTCCTTTCCTTTCCTCTCCTTTCCTTTCCTTTCCTCTCCTTTCCTTTCCTTTCCTCTCCTTTCCTTTCCTTTCCTCTCCTTTCCTTTCCTTTCCTCTCCTTTCCTTTCCTTTCCTCTCCTTTCCTTTCCTTTCCTCTCCTTTCCTTTCCTTTCCTCTCCTTTCCTTTCCTTTCCTCTCCTTTCCTTTCCTTTCCTCTCCTTTCCTTTCCTTTCCTCTCCTTTCCTTTCCTTTCCTCTCCTTTCCTTTCCTTTCCTCTCCTTTCCTTTCCTTTCCTCTCCTTTCCTTTCCTTTCCTCTCCTTTCCTTTCCTTTCCTCTCCTTTCCTTTCCTTTCCTCTCCTTTCCTTTCCTTTCCTCTCCTTTCCTTTCCTTTCCTCTCCTTTCCTTTCCTTTCCTCTCCTTTCCTTTCCTTTCCTCTCCTTTCCTTTCCTTTCCTCTCCTTTCCTTTCCTTTCCTCTCCTTTCCTTTCCTTTCCTCTCCTTTCCTTTCCTTTCCTCTCCTTTCCTTTCCTTTCCTCTCCTTTCCTTTCCTTTCCTCTCCTTTCCTTTCCTTTCCTCTCCTTTCCTTTCC
Source organism: Thryothorus ludovicianus (assembly GCA_013397245.1). Taxonomy (NCBI): domain Eukaryota; kingdom Metazoa; phylum Chordata; class Aves; order Passeriformes; family Certhiidae; genus Thryothorus; species Thryothorus ludovicianus. The sequence continues at coordinate 241,870 of VZTB01018371.1, forward strand.
TTTCCTCTCCTTTCCTTTCCTTTCCTTTCTTTTGTCTTCTTGAGTCTCCTCTCCTCGAGTCTCCTCGAGTCTCCCCCCCTCCCAGGCAGCACCTTCTTCATGTTCATACCCAGCATCCCAGCAAGCAGAAGCCATCCAGAACAATGCTTCCCTTCGCACCTCCCTTCCCTGGCCTGGAAGCAAGACACAGGAAAATCCAGGAAAACATGTTAGCCAGTGATTACAGTGAGTAGAGAAAGGGAGATTGCAGTTTGTTCTGACCCCAGAGCATCCAGCTCAGATCTGGTGCTCCCCAGCCTTTGCATTTCCAAACTAGTTCAGCCATGCCTAATCATAGACGCTGTGCTCTGAGACCTAACAGAAGCACTTCTCCTTTAATTAATCTCTAAGTTTCCTATCTGAGTGCTGTGCCATATGGTATTGATTTTTCAGCTTGGTATGACAGCACTTGCCATGAAAGAAACTAACCTAATTAAAGCAGGGGACACCAGCGCACAGGCAACTACTCTCACTCTTCCCTGTAATAGGGCTTTCTAGATGGGCTCTCCTGAGTGCTGACAGGTGCTGAAACAGTCTCTGCTTGTAGGTGAATTCAGAGGTTTTGGCCATGCAAAGAGGTCCAGATCCCTTTTCCAGCACTGGCCTGACAAATGGCACCTGGCCTTTCCCAGTTACCTCCGCTCTGTAAACTCAGCAGGGAGGTTTTGAATCATGGCTTCCCAACACAAACCATTTCTTTTCAGACATACTAGACAAGTCATTAATGAGTTTCACAGTGTCCTCCTTCTCCCACATTAGCAAGTGGACTCCTAAGAGAACTAAACTGGGGTCTTTTAGCTGAAGACCGATGTGGCAGTCTCACAAATCCCATCAAACATTACACAAGCAGATGATCCTTTAGCAAAGCTATGTTGTCCCAAACAGACCATCTAAAGGACCTTAGAAATAAGAGAAAAAAGAACATAACATGTAATTATGTTAAATGTTGTAATAAACATTTAAGAAAATAACATTCATGTGCATGGATCCTCCTTCTCACAAAAGTGAAGGCACATATGCTTGCCTGTCTTATCTTTGTAGGCAACCCCATTATTTGGTGCAAGAAATAGATATAGTGTTCCTGTAGATCACTTCACCCATTTTACCCGACCTTACAGGAAAGCTGTTCCTGCCCAGCTTTCCTCCATACACTCAGGGATGTGTTTTCTGTGCTCTGACACTGCATTCTGCCGTTTTCTTTTTGGATGCAAAAAAAGGCATCTTTCAACACGTGGGGTTCTCCTTTTATAACACAGCCTTGCTCTCACCAATGTCACTCCTACACCATCTTCTCCCCTATTCTCTTCCACTGGCAGCATTGAGTTGTAAAACATTGTCTTCGTTTGAAGACAGGTATGTTTGTTAGGAAAAGCAGGAGCTTCTATTAGAATAGAGAATGCAAACTTCTTTTCTCTGAATTGCTATAATTTTTGAAACTAAAGGGGCTTTTAGGTAAAGATATTGGGATATGAATAACAGTTCTTCTTTAGTGTGTCTAACAAGATAAACAATAACAACAATAACTAAAACATGAACAACAACCAAAGCTAGGAAACAGCCACAGTTTTTTCCAATGCTGGCACTTTTCTGGACCAAGCAGGAGTCCCAAGGCATGAGGTGTCTCTGAAGCTCTGTGGCCGTAGCTGGAGCTGTAGAAAATGTCCTGGCTAGGCAGGAGAAACAGCGTGGAGAAACCCAGAGTAAAACTGAAGAAACAGCAGGTGCAGTGCAATGGGGGAGAGATCTCTCCTGGCAAGGCAGGGAGAGATCAGGTTCCGAATTCTTGAGGGACACACGAAAGTCACTTCGAGCTGAGCTTTAAGTGAAGTTCAGTGAAGTCTCTTTACAGTCAAAAATTGAACTCTGACTGTTCATTCCCAGTGTCAAAAACTTCTCCAGAGAGAGAAGCTAGCCAGTGCCACCTTCTTTTTGACTTTGCTACTTCTTTTGTCTTTTTCAAGTACTCGTAAGTGCCCACAAGCACTTAGCAATCAACTTCACAATAACTTTTAAGAAAAAATTCTATAAGAAAGAGATCTAACTCTCAGCAAACATGTATTATTTTCTTGTGGGACTATTTTTTTCTTCAATAAAGGACAAATTTTAGCACAGAGGACTTTCCAGCTTTTCTACAAGCTCCTGGGTTTTGCTATGACAGGATTCCTCTAACATAGTCAAGGTGGCCCTTAATACCAAAAGGGAACATACTGTATAAAATTAACAGACTGAATGTTGCTGACAATGAATAATTATTTAATCATCTCAAATAGGACTTGTATTATTGGTATTGTCACACTCTGGAAAAAAAGAAAAGGAGGAAGAAAGGTATTAAGAAGAAGAACTAAATCTCTCCTTTGTTGGATTATTGTGTGCAAAATTCCCTTTTGGCTTGAGGTTACAATGGATTTTGAAGGTAGAAAAAATGTATTTTCTTCCTATTTGGAAATTGCAGTGAAAGTTTTTATTTCCTATTCTTTGATACTTAGAAAGTTTCCAGCTTCTACAGGGAAAAGATGCCTGGTCACCAGTTTTCTTCAAAATCCCCCAGCTCAGCCTCCTTTGCAGCTCCTGCAGAGCTCTTCCAGCCAAAGCACTCCCGGACTCCTGAGGGGTGAACACGCAGCAGTGACAGCAGAAACCTTGGGCAATACCCTTCCCTCTGCTTTTGTGTGCTCAGGGCAGGAAATCTGTGCCTCAGTCCCATCTTGGGGACCATCCCAGCAGGATGCACAGACCAGCACATTACCTGTATCTCCCCTCCTGGCTGGGAGCCCACGATCCATCCTTCCCTCTCTTTTTAAATGACCCCCCCCTTGTTTCTTTAGCTCACAGAAGGAGATGTAACAAAGAGCCCCATGGTCCTGCACAGTGGCTGAGTGTTCATTTGTTTGGCAAAGCAGCCCCTTCTGCTGAGGGAAGCCCTGAGAGTGCAGCTGAGCTGTGTGGCTGACTGTGCGGCAGCCATCCCCAGGGGCAACCTGAGAAAAGAGGCAATTAGCCAGACCCTCACCAGCACAGCAGGGGCAGTTCAAGGGGAAAGAAAAGCCGAGCCCTGGTGGTAATGACATTTTTCCACATGGGTAAATGCATTGATCTGTGACAAACAATACCAGGCTGTGCCTCTGGCTGTGGTGCAGAGGAGGAAAGGATGGGAGAGCTTCCCCATGCCAGATGTTCAAGCCCGAAGTTTCCTAGATTCCCTGCGTGAAACTGAACATCTGTGGAGGACAAGTCCCAGAGGATGAGTCCCCAGACCCCGTTGAAACCACAGCAGCCTAGGTCTTGCCCGGGGCCAGACTTCCCAACAGGTGCTGGGAGCTTCTCCTTAAAGGCAAGTGTACTGCAGGTGAGCCTCATCCACAGTCCTTATCCCACATCCTCAGAAAGTCCTGCAGAGCAGACAAGCAGGGTACAGAGCACTCAAGAACAGCTTCATAACAGAGCTACCCTGGGTAAACTACCTATTCATGGAGGCCAAAACAGTGACAAATCCACTCCTGTCCCTGACACCCTAACTCACCACCTTAGCTGCCTTTTACCCACTCCCTGAAGGGTGGTGACAGCAGGCTGAGCCCATACTTGCAGACCACCTGAAGAAACACATCATTTCTGTAACACCCCAACCCATGCCTGGGTTGGAGCATCTTTTCCAGGGCAATTTCTCTAGGGAAAGCCATTCCATAAAACATGAACCCTGGCAGATGTGGACCTCTGCTTTGTTTGGAGCCGTTCCTTCTACTTCCCTGCTTCCAAAATAGCCAGGTAACAACACATAAGCACCGCTACTCAGATAGCAGTGGTGGGATGTCCCAGGCACATCATACACCCTCTGGACTGGGCATTATGAGTGTCTGAGAAGAAACATATAGAGGTGTGTTATTAGTGTCTTGTCATGGAATGGACAAAGTGGTTTAGGAGAGCACAGGGCAAGGCACACATCTTGTCCGAAGAGCTTAACTTCTAAGCTTTAATCAGAAGAATTAGGGCTTTGCTTTGGCTCAGATTTAATCAGAATGAATAGCAGAGATGGTCGTGCCATTTCGTAGGCAGGGTGCTATCTGCTCAGGACATTCCCTCCTGCCTCACATCAGGCAGGCTGCACCCCTGCGTTATCAGGGTCTGGCTCTGGTGACAAGCACTGCCCCAATGGCCACAGCTAACTTCAGAGTGTCTTGGGTAGCAGGAAAGCCCTGTTGGCTCTGGGGATGTTCCCCAGGCTGGCTTTGTCCTCCTGTTGGAGTTTTAACCCTAGGTGGGCCCTCCAGGGTCTGCCCGAGGTCTCACCTGGATACACCTGCGCACATCCGATGGCAGCTCCAGCAATTCTCCCACATCTCTGCTCACTCAGCACTCTCCTTTGGGCCAGAGCCATCAGGGAACAGCCCTGGATGGTTGCTGTATTGCCAGCTGGACTGGAGCCTGGGACCTGCTTTAGCCCGGCTTCCACTGCGCGTGCAGCCGCATGGCCGGGCCACGGGTGGAGCAGGGCTGGACCAGATTTCACGGCAGCAGGGGCGAGCATAAAGGAAGGAGATTTGTTCTGCTCCTGGCAGGCCTCTCCACTCATCACACGGAGCTTGCAGATGCTTTGGCAGGGCAGGACATGTGCACGGAGCAAGGACCTCAGGCTAAATTCAGGGTGGGCATTGCTCTCCCCCCCAGCTCAGCACCTGCCTCACCCATCCCGTCCCCAAGGGATCACTCTTCCTTCATTTTTAGCTGCAAAGTAACACTTTTGATGGGCATTTCACCTGGCAAGCTCAAAGTCAAGGCAACTCAAAGAGCACCAAACTGCAGCTAGTTAAAGCAAACCACACCATATTCTGCTGAGAGCTGCTGTGCTCAGAGGATTTTTGTCACTTAGCTTTTTCCACCCTGCTCTTTTTGACACTGTCTTCTGTTCTGTTTTGCAAGCACATCCCTCCTTGCAAAGCCAAACCCCAGCTGCCCTGGGCACTGAGCCACCCATCACTCTCTTCCCCGGACGGAGCAAATTCCTGCCCATGGCAGCAGGCAAATAATCAGGCATACATACTGGATGTAAATCTCATCCCAGCTCCTCTCACTCCTTGCTGCATTTCCAAGCTCAAGTGGCTTGGATCTTCCTGAGCAAAATCTAATCAGGTCTATGTAAAAAAAAAAAAAATAGAGTGGAAAGGAAAAGCCCTGACCATATTTTTAAATAATTCCAAAAAGCTGTAAGTATGTGGTCGGCCTGTTTGTTCTTACTGCATGGGATCAGCCTGATTATTCAGGGATTCATTTTTATTTCTGAGTTTTATTTTTTTCTCATTCAACAGCTGCACATTAATAAAAACTCCATTTATTGGAGGATTTGGCTGGGATTGCTATAATAAAATAGAAGGATTTGTGCCGGGAACTAAAAGAACTCTCTGCAAAAAAGTAGTGTTTTTCCTGTGATTAGGAGCAACAGAACATATTGTTTTGCTGTGTAGCACCATCACTGCCAAGGGTGGTGACAGATGTCTTGTGTTAATGTTGAATGATTAAATGCCATTTTTGAAGCCACTCCCTATCCATATAGCACGGTGCTACTTCACCCGCACAATCTGCCTTCAATCTGTTCCCTTTGCTGAGAGCATCCCGCCCTGCTGGCTGTCATGAAACCCCCATCACCACCCCACTGCACACTGTGCCCCAGAGCCAGCTGTGTTCAGCCAGTGTCAGGACATGAGCCTTCCCATTGCCCTGTCAGGGCAGCTCAGAAACGGAGGATGCAGCCAGTGGAAACAGAGAGACAAGTACAGCTCCTGGGCTTCTCATCCTGCCATGGTGCTCCTCACCCACATCAAGAGTGAGGGTGAGTTTGGTGGGAAACGTGAGGCCAGTTCAAGAGGTCACTATTTCCAGCTCTAGCTTTGCTAAAAGAGGTGATTTATTCCAGCACACTCACCTCTCTTCTATACAAAGGCCACTGCTTGTCATTTGTGACCAGTGCCTCTGAGCAAGGCAGAGAGCATCTCACCTGTGGGGGACTGCAGAGCCATGTCCAGCTGCACCAGGGCCTCCACAAGCCCTCTAGCACTGGATTTCTTGCTTTCCACTGTCCTCAACCAACCTCCTTTTACTCTCTTACTCTCATAAACCACTACAACCCACGGACAGCATCCCACTCCACCCAAAACCAGGTAGATAACTCAGCTCTGGGAAGAAAGAGCCTCTGCCCAGAAGAAGATGGGCAGACCAGCAGCGAGGTAGAAGGGTTGGCTCACTGCTGTCCACCTGAAATTTAGGGATGTTCCTCTTTTAAAAGCCTGCTCTGGCCTCAGCACACAGAGAGATACCCTGAGAGAATCGTGCACAAGTGCACACACACAGATCCTTGATCAGGACACCTGTATCCTCTGGAAGAATGTTGTCTCCACAAAACCATCATCTGTTTGGCATCTGTTGCAACGACCTGATGCAGACACAAGGTGTTCAGACCACTTCCAACCCTCTCACACACACACACAGGCAGTGTCTGAGTCCCAGCACTGCACAGCTGACAAATAAGGTTGTTTCCCCAAACAGAGTTGAGGTGGTAAGTTGAAGGGAGGAGCTGGCTGAGGAAAATCTGGCTGCTCACAGGCATTCCCACATGTTGCTACAAGTCCTGTCAGTCAAGGAAGGAAGCATGGTAGGGAGCACTTTGGTAAGCCGGGAGCTGCATGAAGATGTTAAAGAGGGTGATGCCCTTGTAGGAAGCCCTGTCAGGGTGATGCTGCTGCACATTCTCACACCACCTACGAACAGCACCTTCCCCTCTCCTCTGTTCATGTCTCTCCCATGGATTTGGGGGTGATGTCCCCCTGCTTTGTCCCAGGACCAAGTGCCACTGAAGATGTCATCCCCCAGCTGCAGCGGCCTGGCTGCACAAAGCAGCTCTTCTGTAAAGCTTGAGGAGGCAGGAGGGCAAGGTGGTTCCAAACAGCAAGAGGCACAAATTGACTTATTTCTACCACCTCTCCTTTAAAAAAATATGAAGCCCTGCTGTCACTTGTTAATCCATCAGCCTGACAGGTCAAGTAAAAGCAGGTTACCCACTCGCTTTCACTTCTCCCCCAACTTAATCTCTGTGCTAAATTACAAGTTGATAATGGGTTACCATTAATTATTGATTTTCCAGATAATACTTGTTAAAGTAGAATTAACGCTATTGTTTCTGAACAAATACTGCCCAAATACTGTGTTTAGTGGGCTTGTAATCAGCTTTACCCACTTCTCCTCTAATCTGATTGAAACAGATTTCCTACCAAATCTTTTTTATCATTTCGCTGATATTAAAAGGTCACATATTTATGCCTGCCCAAAAGTTTAATTTAAGTTACTGCACTTGATTATCATGACATATTCATGCTCAAACAGCAGAGTGTTGATGGAAGTACTTTAATTTAGAGTGGGAATGAACAAGCAGAGAGAAACTGCAAGAAGGAACACTTTCTGTGGCATTCAGTGAGTGATGTTAGGCATTGTACATTTTAGCTTATTTTCCCAAGCCCTATATTATGATTCTGTTCATCATAATGCCTTTTGACCTGCTGCATTTACTCCACCATAATTATCCTTTAATACTCTTATAAATGAACTTTTAGCTTATCTTCTGTTAATTCTCAGAACAAGCAAAGCACACACGTAACAAACAAAGCCATCTAAATAAAATGTTTAACCCTTGTGGTGGCTTTCCATGATTATTCAAAGGTGAGCAGTAGAGAAGTTTAAGAAGTAGGTGGCTTAATTACACTTCCTCTCATAAGGTACAGAATGTGTGATGGCATTTCAGCCCCTCTTCAAGCCAAGTCCCACTGAAAATTCTCTGAAAAGAAAAAGCAATGAATTTAAAGCAAAACAAAAGCATCTGGTAGGAGTAACACAGATCGGTCTGGGATTTCTCCAGTGTTGGGCAGCCCCCTAAACTGAGTGGCACACAGGACCCGAGATGAGCTAGTTAGGAAGAGAAGGTGGAGGTGACTTGTCTCAAGCATCTGAGAGGCTTCAATTTGATTTCCAGGTCAGCCACGAGCTCTCAGTGATCTCTTGGACAACCAGCTCTCCAGGACATGGAGGACGTGGAGACCCCTGCCAGGTCTGTCCCATGTTCCTGTACTTTGGAGCAAAGAGGGTTTATTTACAATGAAGCCACAGTAGTAAATACTATAACATCTCCCACCTTGCTTCTCCTCCATTCTCAAGCCATGGTGGGAAATGGGAATGCACCAGCTCATTCCTTTTCTGTGTTGCAGAGTTTGGCACCTGGTCACATCTTGGCAATGGTCCCCACAAAGGTTTCTATACACACAAACATTTCAGCAAAATTTGGTCAAGCACAAGACCAACACTGGTTTGCAGCTGTAGCTGGGTGCAGGCCTGACTGGAGACATCACCTGCCAGCAAAGTTCTCCCTGCCTTTCATAACCCAGTAGTCTCCAATATTCCCAGTGCCCTGGACACTTGCCACTGACCCAGCATGTCCAACTCCCACAAACTCTTCTGCAGATGGCAAAACTGCAACCCCTCTCTGCTGTGACCTGATTTCCCTGCTCCACCTTGTGAGGAGTGTGAGAGCTGGCACTGGTCAGCGCCTGCCTCCCAAGGCAGAGGGCAGGCACCTGGACACTCATCCTCAGTACAGCTCTGCTGCCTGTGCATTCCAGGATATCCCAGGTGAGGGTAAGGATCAGTAAAGCATCTGTGGCACAAGGAGGGGTGACGCAGCTCCTCTCACTGCGGTCACTCCAGTCTCCCTGCTCTGGTTGTTTTTTATTAGCATGACAAGCAAAGCAAGAGAAGGTCCCTTTCTTGGAGAGTTTGTTAAATCTGGACATACAAGGGCAGAGAAATGAAGCATCATTTTCCCCACAGGAGCTGAGATCCAATATAGCTGCCTGGGGCTCAGACTTGAGGTGTCTACATGCAACCCTGGAAGCCTCAAACACCTTTTAAGCAGCTGATCAGTGGTAAGCCCGAGCAGCTGCACATTCTCCCAGGACACATGGCAACAAGGTCCTGCAGGCAGAGGAAGGAACAGAAATGGATGGAAGCTTCAACCACCAGGCTGTTGTCCTGAAATGACTCCACATACAGCAGGGACTCATCTGCTTGCAGCGTTTCCTGCCCCACGCACATCCTGCATCTGCCTGTTCCCAGGACAAAGTGCTTTCACTTCCCAGCAGAGAGCATCTCACCTGACTAATGCAGAGGTAGGTAGAGGGCAGATAAGCAGAAAATTCTGAAGATTCTTTTTTATAGACTAGGTAAACTGCAACTTGCCAGAGAAACTCAGATTTTCATGGAAATTGAGCTATGTTCAGTGAAAAGCTACTGGCATGCATAATGAGAAAATACCTAATTCTCCCAAAGAAGGTTTTATGCGCATAAGTGCATCAACAATAACCTGGAAGGGTTAGATTACAGCTAGTAATGTCACGCAGACCTCTAGAGGAGATTAACTCAGGAGTTTTGTTATTAAAGGTGAGCCTAACTCCACTACAGTGGTAGACACTAAACAGTACAAAAAAAGGTTAACAGCCCTCAGAGGCTCCAGAAGATAACTTGTCCCTATTGGTGCATACTCAAATTAAAAAAAAAATTTAAAAAATCTTGAGAAATGACAAATTAATCCTATTTGTTCCCCAGCCCATCTTATTTGCTCTGTAGTATTATTTGTCCTCACAAAATCCTGTTACAGTCTTTTCCCTTGTTTTGCCAGCAAGATGAGGATTCTTTCAGTCACGGGGCTGGATCCTCAGCTGCTGTGGACTGACCCAGCTTTCTCAGAAAACAGGACTATGTTGACTTATATCAGCTGGGAATCTGTTTGCTCTCCTGCTTCACACAGAATGGACTCACAAAGATTATCAGTTAGCTTTAAGACCATCATGTTTTTATTGTAAAGAAATCACTCTAAAAGCATTTTTCCCTATCCAGTTTTTAAGAATCCAATCCTCTGCTATAGCTTAAGGACAAACAATTTCATGATTACCACCAGCAGAGCCAAGGCCAACTTGAGAAAATTTTATTTATTTCCTGATAACATAATCCATATCCCACTGAATTGCCATGTGAAATATACTCCTGTGTAATACCAAAGTGTTAATGGCACAGAGTAAAACCACAAGCTGGTTTGAAATGCAGATATTTTGAAGGAAAAGATATGAAATCACATAATGCAGGTCCATAATCGTTTGACAATAAATTATCCTTTTATCCGATTATTATTTCAGTTGCATGTCTTTAATAGAATGCAGCAGTCACCCATTCCCCAAAGCATTTGGACCACAGTAATGATCAAAGAGTAGTGGCCTGTAGCAGGAAAGCTGTGTCCTGGTCCTTTTTTACCCCATGCACAGCCCAAGCTCCTCAAATCTCAGGACCATCAGCGGGTTTAGACTTAGGATCAGAGGCACAATTATTTTATACTGCAGCATCTCCAGGGAAATCATCACACCAATAGTTACCAACTAGCAGGCAGGAATTGGCAAGGACAGACATTAAAATAAAAAGACAGCACTGAGATAGACTGTGACTAATAGAAGCAAAGAAAGTAAGAACAAGTTGCTACTTTTTCCAGGAGCAAACATATCTCCTGTTTATTAGCTGGCCTTCCTATAAGATGCTGATTGTTGAGCTGCCATTGATAGCTCAGGACAATTTTCTTTAAGCCAATAAACTTCTGCAGTTTCAAACATGGAAAGAAGCAGTGGTCATATCTTTTGGAGAAAGCTTCAGGTGACTATCTGTTCCTTTACAAGGAGCAAATGTAGGCAACTCAATGTGTAAAGAATTTGGGAGAGCTAACACAGCAGGAAGTCATGCTTTTTATGGCTTCAGACATGACCTTTTTCCATGAGGCTATAAGTTGGCTCAAAGACTGTAAACATGCTGATAAAATACTACCACAGCTTCTCAAAAGAATTTTATTTCATTCTGATTTAAATGGAAATGAATGTAATACAAAATTGGCTGTGCCCATATTGGCAAGTTCTCAATCTATTTAACTGCTAAATCCCCGAATCAACATCAGCCTTTACTCAGGCCACCAGAGTTTGGTTAAGCACTGAGCTGCAAAGAAACATTAAATGTTACTGAGTTTCCATCACATTTGCAATGGTGATGAATCTACATTAAACAGCACATTAATAGGGTCTGGTCAGATGTGCAAGCAAATTAAGCGACGTGCAGAAATAGATTTTTGCTTTCAAAAAACACATCTACCTCTCCATGGAAAAGATGGTGACTGGAGATTGTCCTTTGGGACGGTACTTAAAATAGCTAAGAAAATCTCGAATAAAATGCCTTGGTTGGAAAACATTCTCTCCTGGACGCAAGATAAATTTGAGCAAAAAATGAGGGGGCATATTCTTCACCATGGATTCCCTAATGTTATTTACAGGAGCCAAAAAAAAGTGCTGCTCTTAACTGTGTCAACTAGGAACTTGGCTGTTCATACATGGTGTCATGTGCACATAGGGTAGACTGACACTATTCACCCTCAGAAAAGACATTATCAGAAATAACAGTATAAAAATATGAGGCAGAGATTGATTTTTTTTTTTTTTCTGCGGTAGGCTGCTGTTATCTCAGCTCCCACTGGCAGCTTGAAGTTGCAAATGCCACAGAGCATCTACCACATCAGCTTCTGAGATTTCCCAGAAGAAAAGCAGAAGTCCATGCAGGCCATTCACATCACCTGACCACAACTTGCTTTTCTATAACCTTTCTCAGCCTCAGCAGAGAAAATGGGACTGCCAAGGCTCCGGATATCTGGCAGGAATGCATTGGTCTAAAAGGTGACCATAAAGCACCACCTGAATACTTGTATTAGGGCCTGCAAGGTGAGCAGCTGAGCTAAACCCAGTTAGGACGGTGAGAGGATGGTGGAGAAATATCAGCATGTTCAAAGCTGGGCAGCAGAACCCTTGGACACCTACACAAATGAACAAAACTGTTGAGAGCACAAACTCCTCAGCAGGCACAGGTTAATTGGAGTGTCTGACCAAAATGCCCAGATATGATAGATATAGTCACACCTCACCTCTACTGACCTTCTGCTGACCAGTAGCAGTGATTTGGGTTTTTGGACCAGTAGCACTTTGGGGTTTTGAACAGGAGAACTATACGTGGAGAGAACACTGAGAAGGACTGTCCATTCACTTAGATTTCTTTCCTTCCAATGTCACTCTCCACCAGCTCCAGCAAATTCAGACCAGAATAAAAGTAATGCCCCTAAAGCAGTCAGAATATATTGATAGCTCTGATATTTCTTTGGCTGCTAAAATCCCAACATGGGATTTCTCCAGAAATGAAGGAGCAGTTCCGTTAGAGGACTGGGGCCACATCTCCAAGCACAGAGCACGTGCACCAGGAATGACAGGGCTAGCTGACAGCTGTCATGTGCTTTCTTTCACAAAAATAAGCTATGAAATTAACAAAAAACTTTGCCACTATTATAGTAGCATCAAACCTGAGGCAACATCCCACAGAATCATTCTTTTCCCACTTAGGGACTTCACCCCCTGCCTGCCGTCACTGAGGAAGAGGCTCCAACTTCGCGCTGGTGGGGAGAAAGGCGTTCATCCAAATTACCTTTTTTTATTCATGGGCCCTCCTTAACAGCAATGGTAAGAATAACAAATCCAGTGGGAGCAACGTAACCAATTCATTCGCGGATGTGCAAATGGGCAATTTGCAAACTAATTGCTCCTGCACAATGCGCTGTGCAGACAGGTTGTCCAAACGCTGGCTCTGCGCACTGTTTGTAGCCGCGGCTGCCTGGTAATAGGCGGTTGAAATACTTTCTGGGCAGACAATGGGCTTGCTCAAGTGTGCAACTATTTCGGAGGGAAGCTATCCCGCCCACCCTGGGGGGCGAAGGTTTGTTCTGCCTTCGTCCAGCTGCCGTATTGGGCCAGGAAAATACAAGGGCCATGTGTGGGACAAAACAGTTTTGCCTTGTTGCCTCTGCCAGCTTGGGAGGATGCGGGGAGTATCAGCAGCATATGGGCCCCGGGGGACTTCAGCCATTTAACCAACATTATATGCTCCATAACAAAACAACAATATTTTGGTACTTAGATCAACCAAATAACTAAATTAGATTCCCTAGACTGGTGAGGACTGGTATGCTAATTGGCTTGCCTTGTGGATTTTCTATGTGGCTCCCCAAGAAACAGATTGGCCCATTTTTCAGGCAACTGATTGTTAATTGGAGTAATGAATAGCAGGCTGGAGGGTCCGATCACTGCGCTTGGTAAATTCAAACCCCTGTTATTCATGAGGATAAGAGAGAGGTTTTCATGGGTGGTGGGCAAACGGCTGGCCCCAAGTCAACTCCAATGCGTTTTTATTTCTCTTTACTCCAGGAACACAAGGGGAAATTTAGCACTTGATTCCACCATCCCCCTGTGGGACTCAGCTGCTCTTCAAACAGCTGAATTGTCCCCAAGAAGGGCCTGCAGAAGGCCAGCCAGTACCTTTACTGAGCAGATTTCTGCTGATCTCCCCTTCTGGCAGCGGTCCCTAACACAAGCAACTTCTGCATCTGGGCAAGTCCTCAGTTTTGCTGTGCTCTGCTTCCCTGGTAGCTCTGATGTGACCCAGCCTCAAGCCCACACCGGCAGGGATGAAGGCCTCATTTCCCACCCCACTCTCTCCTGTGCCTGGCTTTGATTCCAAATGAAGTGTGGAAATGATGAGCTCTCTCTGTTCTCACAAATTGTGCCATAAGCCAACCTCTCCCATCTCCCTTGGGCCCAGCAGTCTCTCCAGACCAGCTCCGTGGTTGCACACAGGACACCTGCCTGCTCTGCTGGGCCTGCTGACTGCTTTCTGCACGATGGCTCAAGGTACAGACTGCCTGAAAACCACAGCCCAACTATTCACCAAAGACAATACTGTGAAAAGTTCAGAAATGGGTTCTTCTAGGGCATTTCAGCTACTGTTCCACAGCTGATGAGATTTCAGTTTGTTAGCTGAGCCAAAAAATAGCTTTTACAAATTCACAGAGATATGCCACTAAAAATATTTTAATTTGCTAAACCATCATCTTTCCAGACAACTGTGGTTATACACTTTACTAAGAAGCAGAGATTGTTTCAGTTATTAATTTTCAAAAAATTGCACAGTTTCTGCTTCATGTTGAGCATGAAGTTGGCTCAAACTAGCACACAGGTGCCTAACATCAAAGACTTTTCCTTCTGGAAAGAAATGGAAATCTCATGGCATCATTTTTCCGCACCACAGTATCAAAGTAACTCAGCTCATCAGAGAGACTAAGACAACATCTTGCAAGAAGAGACTTATTTCAATATGTTAGAAGACAGATAGGTGACCCTATTTGCTGAGAAAACAAATGTAACACAATAGATTACACTTTTTATTCAAAGGCAATTCATGGATTTTGGTATCTGCATTTCTGTGTGCACCTAAAGGTGTTGTTCTTAAAGAGCAGAGGGTGTTGGAAAAAAGTCTTAAAATGCCTCAAGTTGAAGGTTAGACATTTCCAGTGTCTACTTCTCTGAGTTGATAATAAGTATTGGCCCAGGTACTTGTGCATTCACTCTGTCACACGAGTGCTGTATAAGCAACTTTGAATTTATCACTGGAGCACTGGAAAATACATCCATTTATAGGAACTGAACAACTGAAAACTAGTTTGCTTCTTCCAGGAAACTTAGAAGTACTGGAGAACAGTCCTGCAGCTCCTGAAGCATAGATGATTGAAGGTTAGCAAGAGGCCACCACTGATATTTATTTGTCAGTAGCTGGTGTAAGGCACAGAAAAACTAACGGAGAATACTTCTTTTCTCTCCAAGGTGTACAACGATTATTTCACACACAAAACTTTAGACACCTCCTAACAAATGGGAGGTACATATCTTTCCAGAGCAAAAAGTGACCTTTAGGATCATTGTCCCTTATGAGGCTCGAAGCATCCATTCCTAATATACAGTGCAATTTCACACAGAGGACTGAGACCAGTGAACTCATCCTCAAGGGGCAGTGGGACAGCAGAGCACCTCCAAAAATGGCTCTCAAGGCAGGAGACTCACCTTCAAAATTGTCACTTAGGACACAAGTAGCAACATTCAACAAAGAAGAAAATGGGTTATATACATAGGGGAGAATTGGCAGCCAGCTGTATTTCCCTATTTTCATTTTTATACATATCAAACCAAAGAATATTATTAATATTAAGGACACTTTCAGTTTTCTGTTTTTCATAATAACTTTAAATTGTTTCTGACATGCTTTACATAATAGTCATTGAAAATATCACAAGACAAATAGAAAATTCATCCTGAAACTAAACAGTGTGAAAACAAGTAATCATCTGAAGAAGCAAATAATTTCCAAAATTCCAGAACTACTTTCTATAGTCATAATCTAACTGGCAGCTGACCACTAAGGAGGCTTTTCCCAGAGATCTTCAGTGGCAGCACAAGAAGTGAAGCACACAAACTGAAACATGGCAAGTTCCTGTTAGGTATCACACAACATATTTCACCTTATGGGTGGTTTAGTCCTGGGACAGGAGCCCAGTGTGTCCATCCTTGGAGATACTAAACACCCAGGTGGACAAGACTTTGAGTAATCCAATCAAACTTCAAATTTGGCCCTGTTTGGAGCATGGGAACCTCAAGAGGTCAACTCAAGGCTAAACTATTCTGGATTTCAAATATCATGTTCAAAAAATGTTTTTAAATTGGAGCATTATTATCAGAAGCTGAACCTTAACATCATACATAAGCCAGTAATAGCTTTTAAAAGGTCTATAGAAGAGATTGGCATCAATCTTCTGCAGAGGAAGCACAACGATAAGGCAAGAAATTATTTCCTTCTGCCTTGGAATATTCACACTTGACTCCAAGATTATGACAAGATCATAAAAATCTTTCTTAACAAATCTTGTTAAAGGCATGAGTGTCTATTCCACAGACAAACCTGTGCCACTCGACAACCAGCCTACCAAATGAATACATTTGAATAAACACTTTGCCTGCCAAGCCACTGGTAAAACATATATTTTTGAGTGCCTGGAAATTCATCCCTAACATGAAACACAAGGGACAATTTCTGAAACTGCAAACAGTTAAAAATGGCAGCAATTTGTTTTCACTTTTTTCATCCTCCCCACCAATTTTTCCTCCAAAACGAGCTACTTGGAGTCAGTAGTATGTGACAGCCCACAGACAGGCACATTTGTAATGAATTTGGAGAAGTTAGAAGCACAGTGATAGCAGACGCAAAACAAAATTCTGGGGAATTCTTCTTAATTAGATTACACTCAGCACACCCTGTCCATCTGAGTGAGGACACGGCAGTGGAAACCACCTGACAGCGTCGCTAACACAACCGAGGGGGTCTGTGACAGCAGGCATCTGCTTTAAAGCCCTGATCCAAATCTGCCCCTAGAGGCAAATCAGCCAGGCTTTGGATGTTGGTCTGAAACGTTAAAAGCCAAATTCATACTTGCTGGGAGCAGGTGCAGCTTCACTAAACTCACCACATTTCATCAGCACCCTGGATTTCAAACAGCTCCAGCAGGCTGCAAGTGCAGCACAAGTGCAAGGAGAAATAGACCCATTCGTTATAAAACACTCAACTTAGTTTTTTCCCAGCCTAGAAAGGTCTCAAAAAAGTGACCGAAGTGCAAAGTACACTCAGCCCCTACTCGCTGCCCTACAAATCAAGGGTCTGAAAATTTTGCTGTGTTGTGTTTTCTCCCTAATGCTTAATTTTCTTGCATACAGACCTGTCCGAGGATCTTGCATACATCCCCTTGATTAAAAATCGGTAAAAACAATTTTCCTCTATTCATGTTTTATTACAACAGTCCATGATGTATGTCAAATATGGAGAGGCCAAGTAAGAAAATCTGGCAGTGATCCCCCTGTACATCATTTCAGACAGCAGGCACATACCTCAGAATAAATAAATAACTGCTAAGCCATCCCCATTCATGTTTATAATTAGTGCAATCTATTTAACAAACAAACACATAATATAGGTCAATTATGTAGGTCATGATAAATTTATGAAGAACTTCAGCCTGTAGGGGACCAAAAAGGCCACGTTGAGGCAGCATTTCCAAAGTTACAGTTCATTTCTGCACACGGAATGTGAGCAGCAGTGAGGAGCAGCAGAGATCTCCACAGTCTTTCTGGTTTGTGGAACTAGAGCCACAACCATCAAGGCAAACATCCCCTGGGAGACACCCCCTATGATACAAACATAGAACTACCCCTCCAAAATATTGGACCTGTTACTACTTTCAGCCAAATTGCCAGAAGCATAAATGTCTCAAAGGCATTTAATTTCTGTGACTTTGTCAAAAACTGATGGGTATCCAGAGGAGAGATGGAGAAACATGTTATTAATGCTTACCCCACAGGAAAGGAAGAGGTAACTCAGCATTTGTCTGGTATGTTTGATCATGGCCCCCTTGACCAGGAACAGATACAGTTGCAGAGAAGCTGCAGTACGTGCCAAGTCCTGTCTTCCTAGGAATTTTGGGAAGGAATGGCATCAGAGAGCAGCAGGTGCCATGTGGGGTTTCAGGAAAGTGACAGGACCTCAGAATCTATCCTGCCCATGGATATGGGGAGGATGCAGTGACAGACTGCCACAGAAAAAGCTACACATGAATGGTTTGCAGTAAGGACAAAAATTTAACATTCAGGGTTCAATGAACATCACATTTTTCTGCTACAGGTCAGCACGAGTATAATTTGTTCTTTGAGATGAAGGGAGAAAATGGAACTTGAATGGAAATCTGAGCTATAGGTTTAGTTGCTGTTCCTTTTCCTTAGTATTTCCAAGTACGGCAGCAGACCAACTCTCTCACTGGGTACACGTCAGCTGGTTGAACACCCATGTGCCTCTCTGAGGATGTAGGGACATGGATCATTCAGTAGGATTTGGCATATATTGCTACCTGGCTTTCACAACATGCCAAATACATGCAGTTCATGGGAACACTGTGCCAAAAATACTGACTTTGTACTTACAGTACAACAAAATCTTGTTACTTTTCACAGGAGTTGTGACCAAATTGCTGAAATAACCTTTTAATTATACAGATCCTCCTATCCATACAATTTGTCTCTGTTTATTATTTCTCATTCAGACAACCAAAACAATTATTCTTCTAAATGGAAGTAACAGAGATAATTACCCAAATGGTCCCCAAACTGGTTCCCAATAATCTGCATTCTACCTCAGGTTTGATATACATAATACAACAAGCTATGAATCTAAATGTACGAGTATAAGTAATATATACAATAAGTAGACATTGTAATTGAAAATTTGTTACAAATCTCAGACTATACTGCTAAATTTTAAGAATGACCACAGTACTGCGTGTGACACAGTTTCAGGAATGGATCCAAAACCCTTTAAACCACCTACACTCCATCCCAGGTCCACAGCTGAGGGAAGGGGCTTCCCAAGAACAGCCTGAGAGTTGTTCCCATGCACATGAGTAATGTTTTTCGCAGGAGGGAGGAAGAAAAAGCCCCAACTCCATATTACATTCCCATGTCTTTGGAATCTGTGATGCTAAATGCAGCATTCTTTGTGAACATAAATACAAAATATTTCAATTTCAACTAAGAGAAATAAATACTAAGAACTAAATAAGTACTATTTTGTCCTGTCCCTGGGGAAATGGTGTTCCTGACAAAATGCTGCTCTCTGCTGGCCTTGACCTGCTTTTCTTCAAGGGCCTCACCTTCGGAGATCTGCCTTCCCTCGTGAAAAGGGTAGAAAACATCTTCTTTTGCTGACTTAGCAATCGGTGACGGGACCTTTTCTTTATTTAGGATTGAAAAAAATTATTTTGCTATGGAAAACAAAATAATTTTTTGATCGATATCACCGAAATATTCTGTCTTGAAGAAAGAATGCAAGTAGTCCTTCACCCTGAGTAACCCTCCAGAAGTACTCCTGTTTTCTTGCAACCTGGAGGAAGAGGAAACAGACAGTTGATGTAGCAGGCTCTCTGTTGTGATGAGCTCAGATGACTGTGTGTTTCTCAGCATAAGGGACTCAAGTTCTGTTCTAGGTTTCAGAAAAATTGCTCCTAGGCAGGAATTTTCACAGCAGCCCAAAATGCCAGTGACAACCGCAGAATCTGAGATGAGGCTCCCTAATCTTTTACTCTGAAGGACAGCTCCAGACCTGAGTAGCTCACTAGCCCTAAACTTGTAGTATCTTTACTTCCTATCTTCTTTTTTTTTTTTTTNCCAAAAGGGAATCACTCAGAACAAAGCTAATTTGCATTGAATTTACCTTCAGACTAGATATCTAGTCTGAGCTGTATCACTGAGCTACACCTGGCACAGCAATAACCATTAAAAAATCAGTTTTTTATTCTGTCAATATCTGCTGAACAAGATGATGCCATGCTTCAGACTCACCAAGTGACCATGTCCAGCTATGACCATGACCATCCTTCCCTCAGTCCCAGAGATAAAGGCTATTCACCCAGCAGTCAGGCTGCATCTTTCCTGAGATTCTCCTGTCTATCCTTCCCCCAATGGGTTTCCAGCTCCTGAGATGCTGCAACTGACAGAAATGCCACAGGAGCAATTTTGAGATTAACACCTACAGGAATTAGCAGAGCATTCTCAGATGTCTTTTTTTTCTCCAGCAAGGGAAAAAAGTAGGGGGAAAAAGGGTCTTGCTTACAAACCAGCATAGAAACTAAACATAGATTCTTTTGCAATCACATCATGGAAGAGCCACAAATCTTAAAAAAAATTAACTCTTTGTACATGAGGTATGGGGAAAGGCATGAAGCAACTACTCAAGTGCATCCTTTGCTTACATCTGCCCACGCTCCTTTTGCCTCAGACCCAGCCCAAACTTGCAGGACGAGAGCTCCTGGCACTGCAGGCTCTCACTGGGGTGCAGAGGGTACCCAACAGCCCTGCCAGCCATCTCCTGGTGGCATTATCCCTGAGCCATGGGGCCCCTGCCACCACCCGCCCTGTCTCCCCTTACCTGGAGGACCGCTCCTGTTATTGTCCACAAAAATCAGATTCATTACCCAGCATGTGACAAGCCGGCAATTACACACTCAATAGAGACATTTGACTATTTGATTCAGAGCTGCACAAGCCTGAATGATGATGATTTGTGGTATTCTACAAATCAAGGATGCCCCTCAGTGATGAACTATGTCAGATTTTTCCCTCAGCTCCATCAGCTCCTGACACAGCTGTCATAGAGGGGCTGCCCCTAGGAAGTTGCACAACCCAGGATTCAGCTCTAAAGCACATGGGCTTTACTGAAGGGCTGGTGCAGCATCAAAGAGCGGGGCAAGAATGAGAGAGGGGCCTCCTGTTTGAATTCTCAGAGGATTTATTCTGGGAAGGGACAGTGGCAGAAGAGCCCCAAACCGGCATGTGCAGGGGTTTTTATATGGGGGAGGTCTCAGGAGCAGATAGAAATCATAGACCAGCAGAGTAGAGAAAGGGGAGGTGGAACAGGTGGGGTTCACCATACAACATCAAATGAGGGAATACTTGGGAGAGACAAGGGTCACCTGGGCCACTGGGGTCCAACCAGGGATTGGCCCATGATGGATTGACAGGGAAGGTTCTGGTAAACAAAGGGTGAGGAACACAATGAAGGGCAGTTTAGGGTAGAAGACCAACTTATGAAAATACCAGTTTGAGGAAAACATGGGGGGGGGGGGGATATGGGGATAAACCATTAATAATCAAAACTATTAATTCTCAAAAGAAATACACACTGCAACACCTCAGGACTTTCCAGGCCATTATTTGTGCACAGATATTTAGTACTGGTAACCTCTCAAGTAGGTGTCAAGGGCAACCTAAAATGTTACTTTGTTCCATATCTACCTGTGGCCCAAATTATTATTGTCTCTAAGACCCTGCACACAGAAAAGAGAACTAGAGTGGGAGGTGTCACGGGCCCTTTTAAAGTCTTTGTGCACAAAGGGTTAGTGAGATATAGCAAATCTGTTTCCAATGGTTATTTACTGGTTTTTTTTTTTTTGCTTGCTGCTGTTTCACTTGTTGGTAAACTTATTTTTTCACTTACATCTATTTGTATTCATTCCTTATTGGTGGAAGGAGGCTGGCTAAAACTAAAGGAAGATAACTCATTTAGAGCATCCACCTCCTAAATTGTCTTAAACCAAGTTACTACAGCCTCTCTATTAGGACTGGTTAGTAATTATCATACAAACTACGTGACCCACCTAATTTCTGTGCATGATCAGGGGAAGGGTCTTCAATTGGCCAGAACATTTTCGAGGCATGATTTTTTTAGTACTATAATGAACATATTTTCAGCTATAGGATACATGGACCTCGAGTGTTTCGCCACGTTGGCAATGCATACATCAACATCATGATTTACTTCACCCTTAGAGCTTGTTAGGTTAGTCCTCGACTAAGTGCCATTAACTACAACCTGATTCAAGATAATTTTTACACATCCCACATTTTCCAACACTGTTTCTCCACACCTTTCTGACTTTACAGCGTTCGAATTAAAGAAATATGAACATTGATCTAATATTGATGTCCATCTATTAATGGACAAAGACTCTCTAATAGTTTGGAGTTAGAAAGTGTATGTTTATTACGGCTTGGGCAGTGCATGGGATATCTCCCTAATGCACCCTAATGTGAAGTTTCATAGGTGATTACAAAGCTTTTATGTATAAAAATATTGAATATACAAAATATAAACACATATTCATACCCTTGTCATTTCCCTTTCTCTGCTTTGTATGTTAATTGGCAAGGAGGCTATTAAGCATGTGTGGTTTGTTTCCTGAAATGAGTCGGGGGCCTTTTTTATGAGGAATCAATTAAAATGATGAAGTAAACTAAGCCTTCTTCCCTCTGACCTTTTTACCTTTTCAAGGTATTCGTGACAAATGAATCCTTGGTAGAATTTGCAGTTTCTTGCATTCAATCTGTTTCCTATCATGGGAAAGTTGGCTATTGTCCATAAAATTGACAAGCAATGAGTTATTAGATCCTGGATATCTTATCTGAGATTTGGCTTCTGTTTCGTAAAGCTTATTTGTCCTTTATTTTTTTTATTTTTTTTAGCTAACACAGCACCNGAGGGAAAGAGGGAGGAAAGAGGGAAAAGGGAGAAATGAGGAGGACGTGAGGCGGCGGGACAGTGCTCTGTGTGTGGGCGAGGGTCGGGCCCGCGCTGGCCCGGGCTCCTGCCTGCATTCCGGGGCGCCCGCGGGAAGCTTCTCCCTTGCAGGGAACCTTGGCGGCCCCTGACAAAGGCAGGGAAGGGGCAGTCGCGATTCGCTCCAGGCGAACGGCGGTCGGGGGTGAGCGCTTCCAGGCTGCTGCGCCTCCTCGTTTTCCCAGGCTCCCTTTGCCGAGTGGAGCTCGTGTCTCCTGGAAGGATCCGCCGCTTTCCTGCCCCGGTGACATTTGGCTCCGGTGTAGCCGCAGCTGAGGCCTTCCCGGCACCAGGAGGATTGGAGCGATCGCCCCGCACACCTGCCACCTGCATGTCTCTGCCTGCTGACAGAAGCCAGAAAGATTTTTTTAATTATTTGCAGTGCCATCTTCCTCTGTCGTGACAATCTGCAGTTCCCTTTCCCTTAAGATGATCCGTTCTTTATGTGTGTATGTGCCTGTGATTTTGTTTTCCCACATTTTTAAGAGATGTTGTCTGTCTTGTTATTGGAAATACTCTGTAATCACCTTGATTTTAAATTCCTCTCCTTCACACTTTCTTTATGTTTACTGAATTCACATCAAGAGATTACATATGTGTCAAAAAACCTTATTTAACTCAAGTTCATCCATTGATTTCCTTTCTCTTCTTTACTCTATCAAAAAAGTAAAAATTGTATGCAATTCTTCCCATAAATTACCACTGACTGCTTTTTAATCATCTGAATGACGCTATGTGAAGGCTTGTAGATTTTGTGGATTGTGCTTTGCTGTGGTTTCTTTCCAGGTGGGGGAAGAGGGCACTCAATTCCCTGGATCTTGCATCTTGTCTTTCAAACATTAATTTTAAATTGTCCTTGTCCAGTCTTCTGAGACCTCCCTCACCATCCAGGAGCTAACAAAGATAACTTCCCAGAGAAGCTGTGGGATCTTCATCCTCAGAGTTTTTCAAAATGCTCTTGGATATAGCCCTTGGCCACAGGGAGGGTCCCAACAGCTGCTCCTGCTGTGAGCAGGATGTTGGATGAGGTCCCCTCCCACCTTAGTCACTGTACACAGCTGAACCCTCCTAATTTTGTACCGTTTTAGGCCTCTGTAGCAATGGGGGGAAAGAGGATTTGTGCTGCTCCATGCCTTAAAGTGAGCTGTGGGTCTGGAAGAGGTGCTAAAGGAGGCTGCACTCCTTCTATTCATTGGGAAAATAGTGTCCAGTGCATCACACTTTTAGATCCTTCCCTTGGGTTGGGAAAATAAATCAGATCTTTTCTCTTCTGTTGAATGTAGGAGTGATGTGGGAGCTGCCTGTTCTGCATGAGGGACAAGGAGCAGACCAGTTGATAAAGGGAAGAAACAGAACCTCCCATTAAATGGAAGCCATGAAGATATCAAAGCGGTTCTTCACTTTTGGGATTTTGACATGCATAGCTGTTTATGTTGCGTACATAAAATGGCACTTGGGCTCCAAACCATTTGTGGGAGCCACAGAAGGAGTTGCTGAAAGCAGGGGAGACAAACTGACCCATCAGGCAGTGACCACAGATCTCTCTGTCTTTTATGGAATTATGTTTGATGCAGGAAGCACGGGAACTCGCATCCATATCTTTAAATTTGCACAGCAGCCAAGAGGTATGTCCTGCTCTTTGCATGACAGATTAAGTCTTCCATAAATTGTGGAGGAGATTATTGATGACAGTTTTGTAGGGTTAACTTGAGCATACATGCTTCAGGTCTTGCCAGAGAGCTGTGAGAAGGTGTTTTATGGTTCAGACATGTGTATTTGGATGGAATTATGAAAGTATTCTACAAAGAGAAAATGCTGTAATGTCAGAACATGAAGTAAATGGCAGCTGTACTTTTAGAGTAGTGTCTTGAAGAAGGGCAGTTTTTCATCACACTGGTAGATGAGAGAATTATAAATTCAAACTGCCTTATTTCCCCAAATTTTTTAGGTTGTTTGGTGTCTCCAGTTTCTGGCAGTGAGCTGCTTCTCTTTACAGTGTCTGGTTTAGTGCATCCTTGGCTTCAGTGTTGTGTTTGAACTGCAAAACAAAACAAAAATTGCAAATAGTTTTTGCTGTGTATTGCATCTGGACAGAAACTGCTTCTGCAAATTGAGACAAAGTGTGCAAAAAAAGCTCCAGCTTTCCTCTCGAGTAGTAAGCTTCATTTGTTCATTTGTTGTCAAACCCGTTTGTGAAACTGTTAAAGATCAAAGAACCTGGGTGGGTGCTCTTAACAGGTGATCTAAAGGCTCTGTTGAGGATTAGCATTTTGGTGTATTTTGTGATTGGCCTCTGGGGAGCACCCTTAGGTTTGCATAATGGGTCGGTGTGAGGCTCAGCCACTAAAAGTGTTAGACAACACTCCATGGATTTCCTTCTTTTCCTGTATCTCCAAGATTTTTGCTTCCTTTGAAACACAATTTCAGAATGTATCGCAGCAAACTTTATGGAGTGTAGCATTGCCTCGGCTGCAGGTTTATACAAATTACTGCAGCTTTCCAAAATACTGAAGTCTGCATCCCTCTGCTGCTATTGAAAATAGTGGAAAAACTACCCTTAGGCTGGAATCAAGAATGGCCAGAACAGGGCAGGCTGAAACAAGAGGCCTTTTTTTGTAGGTGCAGTTTAAAAAGCTGCACGTGGCAGGTGTAAGGCCTCAGAGAGAGCTTGCACCCATCTGGTGACTGGTGTGCATAGTGGACAGCAGCACCTGACAGCCAGTCATGGCTTTAGAAGTGGTTTTCTCAGGTTCCAGTTCCACAGCCAGGGCTGTATTTAAAGGTCAGGTAGCTGATAGAAATTCATTAGACAGAGGCTTCAATTGACTTCTATTAGCACATCATGATGGAATTTTCTTAATGCTTTTCTTCTTGTGTATGCAAAATTATTTGTACCATTACTTATTTTGGAATACTGCTTTTGAACAGAGACTCCCAGATTAACCCATGAGACATTTAAAGCACTGAAACCAGGTCTGTCTGCATATGCTGATGATGTTGAAAAGGTAATGTAAGTTACTTCTTTCCTGTCTCCCTTACTTTCTGGTTTGCAGAGATTTAGGGACTCCTAAGACCCAGACTTAGACTCAGCTCATAGTGTTTTACAAAAGCCTTTGCTTTCCAAGAATTACTCCCCTTTGAGCCTTTTGTATACAAAAAATTTGGTGGCAGAGAGTTCTGTTTCACTGTTTGAAAAAGTGACTCTTTCTGTTTTGTTGCTCAATAATCCCCATTATATCCACTAGTCCTTATGCTGTAGTGAGTCCTGCACCTTCTCTTGACCCCTTTGGATATTAATTTGTCTCTGTTTCACATTTACAGTGAATCATAGCTCTGGTCACCTGTTTGATCTTTCAAAGGAGTTTTTGAGATGCCTTTTATTATTCTGTCTCTGCTCACAGAGTGGCCAAGGAATAAAAGAGCTCCTGGAGGTGGCAAAGAAGGAGGTTCCTATGGAGCTGTGGAAGTTTACTCCTCTGGTCCTGAAAGCCACAGCTGGACTGCGGTTGCTGCCAGGAGAGAAAGCTCAGAAGTTGCTGGAAAAGGTATCTCTTGTCTTTCTGTCTGCTTTCCAGAAAACATGCTCCTGTTAAAAATGCAGCATCCTTGGACATTCCTGCAAGCTAGGGTACCCATCTCCTGCCTTTCCCTTGTATGTATAACACCTTGAGGGTCACCAATTCCAGCAAAGCAAATGGGATTCCCTTCCCTACCCATGTCCATCCCTTGTTAATGGCATTTCTGAGGAGTCTTTATGCTTGAAAACCCATCACATCCAGTACATAAAGGCTGCTGCTTGTTGGACTCTTGAACTTCAAACAAAGTGGTGAGCAGCAGTCAGGATCTGGCCCAAGAAGAGGAGTAGTAGTGTAAAACTGGGGTTTTAAAAAGATTGTTTTTCAGCTGAAAAAGTATTTCTCTGAATGTAGCTTTTATTTGAACTACAGGTGAAGGAGATTTTTCAGGCCTCCCCCTTCTTTGTGAGAGACAATTGTGTGTCGATAATGAATGGAACTGATGAAGGTAAGCAACTTTATGGAGACTCTTTCTGCAGTCCTGGAAATTCCTGCTGCACTGTGGCAAGTCTCCACCTGCTCTAGTGGGAACCAATAAGCAGCAGGTTTGACAGAAGCAGAGATTTTATGTGGCCACAGACAGTGCCTGCCAAAGAAATCTCATGCTGTGTTTTCCAGTTTGAAGTCCTGAGCTCTGTCCTGATCTTGAAAACTCTGACTGTTGAGCAGTTCCTGTAGGATCACCAGAAAGCCACTGTGCAGTCAACACTTCTGGAAAAGTTTCTGAGTATCTGCTTGTTGAGATGATCTTCAAAAAATTGGGTTAGCCCACTCTGCTCTTGACAGTGCTTATCAGAGCCCTCTGGAAGTGCTTGATCATAATGTTAATTATAACTCATCTAACAAGTGGGAATGTGAGTTCAGTCTGAAAAAAATTGTTATATAGGGAAGAAAATACATGCTGAATTAAATTCATATTCATCCAAAAATGTTGAGGACAGAATGTCAAAATTCGAAGTAACTGAGTGTTGAAATGTGTTTTAAATCTGCTCAGAAACCAAGCTTTAAAATAACTGAAGCTGTTTATGAGTTGCCCTTCTTGCTACTTAATGGAGGAAAGACTTTTTTTTTCTTTTGTTTTAAAATCAGTAATAGCAGTGATAGCCTAGGTTCAGCCAAGGATTGAAGTGGGCCATGCTATGCTCTCTGGCATGCCTGGAGTTTTAACCACATGAATAAATATTTGAATTTGTTAACATAAGGCCACTGATTCCCCTAATTTATGGGGAACAGCTTATAAAAAAAGAAGAGGACAAAACCAGCATAGCTCATAAGATTGCTTAGAGGAAAACAGGCAAAATTAGAACACTGAGAGATGAAAATTCTTAGTATTCCTAAAGAAAAGTAGAATGCCTGACATGAAACAAAAGCCAACAGTGGATGTTTTCCTAGAAAATGAACAATGTGAGTTTCAGTCATCTTTGTCTTTTTGCTAAGGTCTGAAGCCTTTGTGACTTCCTACCCAAGTTTTTGACCTGTGAAATACAGAGTTCTCCAGGCATTTCATACATGGGGTGTCTCTCCCAAAGATCACATAAGCTCTGATAGAGAAGGTCATTCTCTTTGTTCAAGCAGTCTAATCTTAGATTTGTCAGTCATTGACAGTTCTGGAAACCTTGTAATGTGGTTTGACTTACTTGTTGGTGCTGTTAGATAAAGTTAAATGTTATGATCTAAGCATATGTCTTCTTAATCTTTTCCTTATTAGGTATTTCAGCCTGGATCACTATAAATTTTTTAACAGGTATGTGTACGTGACCATGTGTATAAAGATATGACCAATGCTGTGAAATTCCTGCTCTTTTCTGCCGCTGTGTGGAATTTGCTCATTCATTGGTGTGGAATGGGAGAAAAAAGACTCTGAGAATAAGTCAGCAGTTTGTTTTTGGCCTGGCTTTTTTAAGTCATTAGGATTTTGTCCATTTACTTGATGGAGTGGGGAGTTTAATCCTCTTTCCTAGATGTTTAATGTAGCTTTTCCTTCAGCTCTCTGTAGGGTACCCAGAGCATTTTATTCCTTTTTAGAGCCTGCTGTGACTCTGTCTAAATTTTTTCTGTGGATATTCCTAGATGTGCTTGGCAGCTGCAGAGAGTAAAAGAAAGTGCTATGCTACTTCCTTACAGATTTATAACACAGAAATGCCACGGGTGTTTACACTGCTGAGTGAGAAAAGGGTAGCTGAAGAGTAGAGAGAAAACTAAGCTGAAGACCTCTCTGACAATACATAAAGCACTCTGCCATCAAAGTGCTCTGTTTAGCACACAGTGTGTGGGGCAAAATGTGCTCTGGAGCTTTTTATGCTCCCAGGAAATATCAGAAAGATCAGCTATCGTGAGATATACTGAGGTACTTGGCACAAACTGTCCTTGTCAGGAAGGTGCATTTGAAGGATCTAACTGAGAAGAACTAGATCTAAATGAGAGCAGAGGTCCTGGCTGGCAGCAGGAAGAATTCCAAGAGAGCTGAGTCTCTTAGGCCAGCTCTTGTCAGTCTGTCATCCCTTTGGCCATAGGAATCTGCAAAATATTGCTAAGGGATCAGGGGGAGGTGGCCAAGAAAACCACATTCCTGTGTGTTACAAAGTGGTTACCAGAGCAGAGTTTGCAAAAGGTCTTTGCCTCCAGAATGTTTAGGAATGCAATAACCAAAGCTGCTGTGATTAGGACAGGAACAGCCACTGAAGAAATAAGAGACTTGTCACTTTAAGATTTTCAGGTCTAATAAAGCCAAAATCAGTGCCCAGTAGACAACAGTGTAAATTAGTGCTCTCAGTGGAAGCTGAGAGTGGAGTTAGATTGTCCTCTTTCCTTACTACTGTGCTTGTGGTTTTGTTCCTAGCCAGTTTTTCACAGTGCCCACCATGGCTTTCTCTGTTCTGTCACACGTTTCAGGCAGGCTAGATGACCCGCAGAGGAGAAGTGTAGGGATGCTGGATTTGGGCGGTGGATCGACACAGATCACCTTCCTCCCACGCACCAAGGTAACGTGAGCATCCACACTGTTGGGAAATGCTGCTGCAGGAATCTGTAACTGCTCATATTTCTGTCCTGTGGAAACAGAACGAGAGCTTTGTCAGTGTGACATGATGCCATACTTGTGACTTGGTCATATGTGCCTTTTTATAGTCAGTCCCAGAGGCATTCACAGCTCGTTGTCCATCTTCTTTGTGCAGCTCCGTGGGTCAGTGGTGCTTGTGGCGAGTCTGCCAGGGCTGCTTTATATGGAGGAGGACACCACAGTCACCTGAATGTCTTAATCATTGACTTTCAGTTTGTACAGCTTATAACAAAGAACACAAAAAGCTATTAATGAATTCAAATCCAGCATTTGCC
This sequence comes from Thryothorus ludovicianus, assembly GCA_013397245.1. NCBI lineage: Eukaryota > Metazoa > Chordata > Aves > Passeriformes > Certhiidae > Thryothorus > Thryothorus ludovicianus. Next base: position 271,011 of record VZTB01018371.1, read on the forward strand.
CTACACTGGGGTTTAAGAACACAGTAAGGTGCCTTCTCAATCCTTATTTCTGATTGTCCTGAGTTCACTCAGTTACAAATGAATGCCATTTAAGCCTCCTGATGTGGCATTTTTACAGGTGTTCAGTGAAGCCCTGTGGTTCTACTATCACAAGGCTCTGGCCTGAGCAGAGAGAGTGCTCACAGGAAAGCTGCACAAAAGCAGTGGGATGGGATGCTGTATCCAGTGGCCCAGCCTGGGATAATCAAAACCTTGCAACTGTTATAGCAGAATGGCAAGGAATGTGAAGGGTCCAGGATGTGGAAATTCTGGACACAGAGAAGGAGTTAAGATATGAGCAGTACTGTGGCCTGAGCTTTACTCCCCAGAAACATTCTAGCTGTGCTGATGCACTTGGGGAACAGGCTACCCTTTCATTCCTTCAGACCACAGGCTGATCCTCACTCTGTTCCTTGGCAAGCACAGGAATGTGCTTTTCCTCTGGCTTGTGCAAGTTCACAGATGAATTCACTCGAGTAGGAAGTTAATGCGTGCCTGGCCTTCCTATTAGTTTGCACACAGTTCCTGTTGTAGGGATCATGTGAAGAGGCAGTTGCTGTAGCCTCTGGACAAAAGCAGTTAAGAGAAAAAATATGCTTTTTTACAGCATATTGGTGTGGACACAAATAATAACCAGTTTAAACCCTGTAATGTGAAGACACTCTTAGGTACAGGTTTTGTGGTTGTCTTGCGTATCACCAGTCAAATTGAAATCCTTGCAAATTCATCATTTCTCTCTGGATCATGCTAGGATTGTTTCACGTTTTTCCTAATGTGTTGGAAGATTGCCTTACTGATATTTGCTGCTGGCTGGCAGAAATCTGTCAGTGACATCTTTTTCTCCCTCCAGGCAACTCTCCAGACATCACCATCTGGACACACAACTTCATTTCAGATGTTTAACCACACCTACAAACTGTATTCATACAGGTTAGTTGTGGAAAAGAGAGCACAGTGCTCAGGTGGAAGCTTTCTGTGAAGCCAAGGAGACCAAGGTGTTTTTCTGGAGTGGGGTCCCTTCAAATGAATACCATGAAGAAGCAGAGAAACTTGAGCCATGTGATTTTGGTGGATTAACCTTGGTTGCCCACCAAGTCTCTCTGTCACTCCCATTCCATTAACAGGATGGGGGAAGAAAATATGACAAAAAGTTCATGGATCAAGGTAAGGTCAGGGAGGTCACCAGTTATTGTCATGGGCAAAATAGACTTGACTTTAATTTAATTTATTTAGTATTAATTTATTGCCAATAAACAGTAAGATAATGAAAAATAAGAACAAAATCAAAAATGCTTTCCCTCCACCTCTCCCTCCTTCCCAGGCTCAGCTTCACTTCCAACTCTTAACACCTTCTCACCACTGAGCAGCGTAGGAAGATGGAGAATGGGGGTTGCAGTCAATTCATAATGTTTTGTCTCTGTTATTTCTTCTTCCTCACTGTCTTCCCTGCTCCCAATGTTTTGGGCAGAGGCCAGCAGCTGCTTCTGTTTGTTTGCTGTGGGTTGTGTTTGGGCTCAGAAAGTCAGTTCTGTATGCAAGTGTCTGGGCTGCCTTTGAGGAGGGTAGGAGTACCCAGTGAGGTACCAGCAGTAGAGTAGGGAAATGCCACTGCCAGTTCTCCAAGAGCCAGATGACAACTGACAGCTATTGCCTGATCTTTTTCAAAGAGAAATTATCCTTCTGGATAAGGTAATGTGAGAGCAGGCTGTCACACTGTTCCCCTCATGTGCATGAGCTGCTGACTTAAGCCACTTTGCCATGGCTGTGTAGAGGAGACTGGCATGTCCCAGCTAAGTTGTCAGTGGAGTATCAGAGGAAGGATGTCTGTTGCTGACAGAGGCTTTTCTCCCTTTGCAGTTACCTGGGACTTGGGCTGATGTCAGCAAGGCTCGCCATTTTGGGAGGAGTTGAGGGAAAACCGTGTAAGTTATGGCAGTCCCCAGTTCCTGGTTCTGAGCTCAGGGTGTGCAGTCCTGTGGTGGGGGGAGGAGCTGTATATTCCCCACCCACTGGGCTCGAGGTTCCTGAGTGGCATGTGGGCTCCTGTCACCATGGCTGGGTGCATTTGAGATAGATTCAGGATGTGACACTGACAGATCCCAGGAGACCTGGATTCTTGCCAGCCTCAGTTTGGGGGAGGGCATGGGACATCCAAACCATGACTGGGTTGTGGAGGGGCCTTGCTGAGGCTGCGGGATGGTATGGAGCAGGGCTGGTGGTGAAGGATCTGAATTATGGTTTTTCCTAATGTGGCTTTGTTTCACTTCTGCAGTAGGAGAAGGGGAGGAATTGATCAGCCCTTGTTTACCACCTGGCTTCAAATCCGAATGGCAACACGCTGAGATAGTGTACAAAATTAAAGGACAGAAGGCAGGTATAGTGATTTATCACTCTTGCTATCTAGGTTAGCTGCTATTAGCACAGTAAATTATACACTCTCATCCTCTTTCAAATACACCAGACTGTTTACTGTTCTGTCTGGCTCCTCTTGATGTGATGTCAAAGAGATCCTGCAGTTCCTTCCTCTTGTGCCATGATATGTCTGTCCAGTCAGTAAAGCTGCTAGAAGTGATGCAGATGGAGTTGAGCAGTCCTTGAATAGGTCTTTCAAAATTCTTCTGCCTCAAATCATATTGTCCATTTCTGACCTATCACATAGTCCCAACCTGAGGATGGTGGGTATCTGCCTCTGGAAGAAGATGCAGATTTCAGTTCTCTGTGAAGCGTTTTGCTATTTTGCAAAAAGGAGCCTGTTTCCTGGCAGATTCTAAAGAAATTCTATATATATGTATTTAACTCTCAGCCTGTAATATGTTGGGGTTTTTTTCTGTCTTCCTTTAGGTGAGCCTTTGTACGAGTCTTGTTCTAATAAAGTGGCAAAGATGCTCTACAAAAAAGTGCATAGAGCTGGGGAAGTGAAGGACCTGGACTTTTACATTTTCTCCTACTACTATGACTGTGCAGCAGAGGCTGGTCTCATAGGTACGTCTGCTCCTGAGTTGGTTTCATCTTAAATGGCAAGGCATGGAAGCAGTGGGAACACTTGCACACACCATGATGCGAAGCTGTCATGGAAATTACTCTGTTGTTACACTGCTGTGCAGCATTGATCTTGGCTTGATACTAATTTCTAAAGATACTGGGGCTGTGAAATAGGACCTACAGCCTTTGATAATAGTTTTTAAAGAAGCTGTTTGCATTTCAGAAATGGTTGTTGCCTAATTAGCTCTACAGTCCAAAACAGAAAAAGCTTCATGGTAAACAAATTTCTTGGGCAGTAAAGCAGTAAAAATTATTTGGGTTGTGTGTTTGCTTCACTTACCTTTTTAGATGGAATGAAGATTTTCAGATATTTCCACATGCATTCAGAATGCATAACATCTCTTTTCCAGTGGTGTGCTTGTGTACAAAAGGCTGTCATATTTAGTGGTAAAAAGAAGATAATGAGCTCTCAAGTTAGTTTGGACAAACATAACCTCCTCCTTAGCTACTCTCTTTTTACAAATTATTTCAGATTTAATGTGTTGCAGAGCACCACTGCCCTGTCAGATCTGGTCACAGGTGTTCACTGTCCAGGCACCACTGGACAGGGCAGTGCAGAAATGGGAGTCAGGTGAGATGGTCTGTAAGCTCTGTTTCTGTAGGAAACAAGGCTAAATGTTCTTCATAAACCAAGGTTTTTGAATCTATATTGAGAATGTTTTAAAGGTTATTTTACCTTCAAAACCAGTCTGTATTTTGAAATTGATTTCAGTGGCTCAAGGTTTGATTTCCAAACAACTTTTATGTCTTGATTCTATAATTTCCATTATACAAAGACAATAAAAAAGTGGTTTTTTTTTTCTTTTAGATAAAGAAAAAGGAGGAAGCTTAACTGTCAGTGACTTTGAAATTGCAGCTAAATATGGTGAGTAACATACAAACACACACTAGTAATTATGTGTAAATTCATTCCAGGTGGCAAATGTGGGACACACTAAGAAGCCTGGTGCTTTTAAGTAAATATTGAGTCACTCTAAATAGCATCTAACCAACATTTCTGCTTATTTCTGAAAATCTCACCTATTTTTATATTAACTTTTGTTTTGCAGTGGGTTTTATTTTGAGTTTGTCTTTTTATTTTGTTGGAGCTTTTTGAATTTGATTTTGTCAACATTTGTTGAATGCTGGTGCTCAAGAAAGATAACACACCTGAGATTGCTCAGATACTCAGAGACTTGAGGTAGATAGAAGAAAGACTCTTTTCCTGGAGAGATGCAAGAAACTGCTGTCTTAGGGGAGAGACAGAATGTCTTGATCTTCTTTACAAAGCTTATGTGCTTATTCTAATGCGTGTAATGTCATTTTTAGCCCCATTGTAACAGGTTCCATCACTGCACAGTTCAACTGACCAGAGCTGTTTTGTGGATTCATTTGAGATTTTGCACGGCAGGGCTGTTGTTAGACCTGAGCCCACAGTGTGTGTTCAGACACTGTTTCCTTTCTTCTCAGTTTGTAAGACCATGGAAATCAGCCCTGGAAAGAGCCCTTTTCTCTGCATGGACCTCACATACATCACCTTCCTGCTGCAGGAACTGGGCTTCCTGAAGAGCCAAGGCTTTAAGGTGAAGCTCAAAGTGGGTTTCTGTGGAGAGTGGGCAGGAGGGTGCCAAGGCAGGAGTCATCCTGCCAGGAGCTTGATTCTTGATTTACCTTCTTGCTAGAACACATGGTCTGCAATCCTGGGTGCACAACACTCTCCTCACAATGGTAGTAACTGTTTGTCATAACCTTCAACATTGTATCCACTTTGCTTACTTCAGATTCTCCCAAAGAATTGTGGTTTAACATTTCTGCTTGTTTTTTTGTTTTTTTCTTTTTTTGTTTTTTGTCCAGCTTGCCCGAAAAATTGACAATATTGAGACGAGCTGGGCATTGGGAGCCACTTTCCATTACATCGACTCACTCAATAGACTGCAGTACTAACACTCCTAGAAGGTGACTGTTGGGAATTTCTCTTTTTTGGAAGCCCAGCATGGGAGACCCTATTGAAGGGTGTGCTTTTGGCTTCCAGAGTCCTTTGGAAGATCATCATGAACTACACTACTTTTCTTCACCTCCTGCCAAGTCCCCACCATTGCTAGCTCTTTTTTACAGTGCAGAGTGCAAAGGAAAGGCCTTGATTTGACAGCATGTGCCGTCAGCTTAATGTAAATCTTGATAATTTTGGAAGGAAAACCAAGACTCTGCAGGACATCTATGATCTCTATGAGAAAAACACACCTTTTGTGGAATATGCCTGTACTGTGTGCTCACAGTGCGCTGAAGTTGCTGAACGGTCACTCCAGAAGGAACTCTTTACTGTCCTGATTTCAGGGTGTTTTTTTCCTGTTTGTCAGCAGTTTTCAGTGATGATTTTTATTTTACTACTCCTGTGTTCAAAGGTAAATTTGTGTGCGTGCAAAAATGGTGCATTTACACATTATACTGCTGACAGGCAGTAGCTTTGAACTGCAGCGTAGAAGTCACAGCTCTGTGTTCCAGTTGCTGAAGGAGAAAAGCTCAGGAAGACACCAGGACTGGATATAGGCTTGGAGGCATGAATTGGACTCTGTGTGCCCTGTAGGGTTAAAGCCTAATGTTGATCCCCTGGCTGTTGGGAGGTGGATGGTGGAAGACAACATCAGTTGTGCTGGATGAGCAAGGCCTGGGAGCTGGGTACAAGGATAACGATGGATTTGACAGTTCTAGAGCTGGTCAGAGGAAGATAGACGAACAAGATGCAGCCACAAAAATAAACCCTGAGCATGGGTCACTGGATGTTGCAGACTTTTGTGCCCTGGCAAGGTTGATGCAGGGCTGGGGATGAATGCATTTGCATGGTATTTTGTGTGTCTCTTCCTGCAGACACATCTGTGCTAAATGAATGTATTGTGGTTGCAATGAGCCAGGGCAGGGTAGCTGAGGTGCTCCACTCCCACAGTGCCTGGTATGCAGACTTGGAGTGATCACAGGGGCTGGAGGGGATGTGCTGTGCTACTCGTAATTTAACTGTGGATTTGTGATGTATTTCATGAATGTATAGAGAAGATCCAGGTGGTCTTTTGGGGGTGCAGAAAAGCTCAGCTTCCCCGAGAGCCCTGACTTACGGGCTCAGGGCAGCAGTACCTGACACGGCAGCCTGCTGTGTGCATGGCTGCTGGCTCTGTGTACCGGGGACACTTGAACCTCGCTGTACCGACAATAAACCCCCAATTTAAAATCAGAACGTGGTGCTGGGGTGGCTTTTAGTCCCAGAGCCCGCTCGGGGGGTGGGATGTGAAATCACTGCCCCGACGCCATCCCTGACCCCTCGTGCCGTCACTCACTCTGCCATCCCAGCCCCCTGCGCCATCGCAGTGCCCGGTGCCGCTCCCGGTCCCCCTCGATCCGCCCCGGCAGCGGCNTCGCAGGGCTGGGGGACGTGGCCGAGGTGCGCAAGAGCTTCAATCGCCACCTCCACTTCACCCTCGTCAAGGACCGCAACGTCGCCACCCCCCGCGACTATTACTTCGCGCTGGCGCACACGGTGCGCGACCACCTGGTGGGCCGCTGGATCCGCACCCAGCAGCACTACTACGAGCGGGACCCCAAGGTGAGCCCCGGCGGGACGAGGGACGGGCTGGGCTGTGGTGCCTCCACCGAGTCTACCTGGCAGGTGTCACTGTGGGTGTGACCCACGGGCCATGTCCCTTGCATGCACCTGGCTGTGGGGCCCTTTCCATGGCCGTGCCGCTCATGCATCCCACCGTGATTGCTTCCCTGCGGGCATCATGACACCTGTATCCCTCACCCTGCTGTTGCTGTGTCCCCAGGGGCATTGCCGTGGCCGTGTCCCTTGTACACACCCTAGCTTGTCTGTGTCCCCATGAGCCTTGCCTCAGCTGTGTCCCTCGCACACATCTTGCCATGTCTGTGTCCCCGCAGACATCACCACGGCCATGTGCCTTGTGCAGTTTGCCAGGACTCCAGAAAGTCTTTTGCAGTGCTGTTCCACTGAACCTTGCTGCAGCACTGTCCCTCCTCAGGCACCCTCATAACTGTGTTCCCCTGCACTTTGTCACAGCCGTGTCCCCTGTGGTCCCACTCTGAGCAGGTCCTTGCATGGGCCTTGCTGCTGCCAGTTTCTCTGCGTGCTCCACCGTGGTCACGTCCTGCACTCATACTGCTGCAGGGGTGTCCCCTGTGGGCATCGTGACCTCCATGGCTTAGCACAGCTGTGTCCTGACTTCACTCCTGCAGAACGTGCAGGTAGCTCAGTTCTGAGGCTAGAGAGGAGTTTCTTGCCTTTTGAAAACCAGACAAGCTCTCCCAGGTCACCAAACCCCGGGGTTTCTCCCAACTTGCCAAGTCAAGACAGTGATGTTGGGGCTGCAGGACATAATTCAGATTTAATCCTTTTGAATTAAGACCCAATCCAGCGCTTGACTAGAGAGCCACAGAAGAGCAGGTGTGTACTAAGAAAGGCACATACTTTCCCAGGGTGCAGGCAGGCAGCCACCTCCCTGAGTCAGCTCTTTTCCCAAGATTATGAATATTGCCTTGACACAAGAAACAAAGTGCACTTTCACGACAGAATGCCTGCATGCGCACTGGGAGTTAACTGGTGCATGGGACTCTCCCTTTTGTCCTAACTCACACCTGTGCACTGATCTCTGTTGTAGAACCAACAGAAGGGTTTGCACAGAGCCAGTAGAGGCTCAGAGGAGCCTGGAGTGTGTTTGCTTATTGTCCTCTATACTTAGATTTTCACTAGAAATGTGTCCCTGTTTTGTGTGCAATGATTTTGGTCTAACTGACGAGTTCCAGACTGACAGACTGACCCTTTCAGACGCCCAGCAGAGGTGGCAGAGTGGGTAATCCTGCTGCTTAGCAGAGAAAGATGCACTATTTGAAGTCAGGTTATTGTTCTGTTAAGAATTCCAGTTTATTAATAAAAATATCCATAGTGATGAATCTGAGTGAGGGCAAAAGTTTGCACAGCCTGCTTGTCATCCCACAAACAGGCTTTTGTTAGCTTTTGCAGCACAGACACGGCTCCTCTCAGACTTGGAGAGTCACTGCACACTTGTGCCAAGAACCCTGCCACCTGTGGGACAATTTGCTTGTGCAACAGGGTGAAATGGGAGTGAAACTCAGTGGGGGGTGAGCAGGAGGACCCATGAGATGGGAGTGCTGGAAAATTGCTCGCAGGAAGGTGCTGGCCCTCAGCCCAACCAGCCTGCATGGGGCAGGGGGCTTGCTCTGGCTTTTGGGAGATTGGATCAGCTTCAGCCTAGGAAAACTTTATAAGCCCAGCGTAAACATCACCTCAGCAGAGCCTGACAGTGTATAAATATATCATTCAGCATACTAGATAATACTTGCCCTGAGTTAATTAGGGAAACACTTAACAGGCAGCAAGATTTTTCTATAGAAGGCTGTTGGCAGGGAGATGCGTGGTGGAGGCTTGGCCGGCGTCCCGCATGAAATTCTTCTGACAAACAACTCTGGTGCGTGGTGTTCAGGAGCAGGCGCCAAAAGCCAGTCTGGGAAGACATCCCTACTCTGGAAAATGCTTGGGTCTGCTCTTGATTTTCAGCAGCTTTGGTGAAAGCACTGCTGTGCTGTGTGTGTCTCATCTTGCCTCCCCAGCGCATTTACTACCTGTCCCTGGAGTTCTACATGGGTCGCACTCTGCAGAACACCATGGTGAACCTGGGCCTGCAGAATGCTTGCGACGAAGCCATTTACCAGGTAAAGTCTTGGGGGTACCAGGGTCCCCCTGAGGTCAAACTTTTCCACACAGAGGGCTGAGTAACTTTATTTCTCAGGGCTTCACCCGAGAAGGTTGTGTTATTTGGACTATACAAAATGAAGCTTGGCTCTTAGTGTTTTTCATGCCTTAGGGAAGACAATGGGGGGGCCTTGGGGTTCCTTGGAGTACATTTTTTCCAAACCACCCTGTACTGAATGGGAGAACCCAGAAGTTTATACTGAAAACAATACCCAGTATGCTAAATAGCATGAGAGTCACAGGCTGCAAAGAGCTTTCCATTAGTAGGAGAGATGATGGTTTATCACAGGAGATGTAGTGTAATGGAAGAGACTGGGACCAGGGCAGCAAAACACCAAATTACAGTTGATACATTGAAGTACACAAGGCACATCAGCAGCGCTGCCAGGTAGAAGTTAATTGGTGGAAAGGGAGAAAAGAGGAAAACAATTTGCTGGAAATAAAATGTCCTCAGATGATTTCCACCTGGAAAAAAAACAACTGGTTATCACCAAGGCAATCACTAATGTGAGGCCGTTGTTATTTTACTTATATGGTTATTTGCAGACACCTCTGCAACAGCACAGTGACCTTTTTTGACATAATGTGCAGTTTTTGGCTTTCTTACCCAAACCCTTTATTTCTCCCAGCTTCCCCTCTCCCCTCCCTCTGCCCCACCAGATTGATCCATGTTACACTTTCTAGTAGCAGTTGGGCACTTCACTGTCCCTCTAAATAAGGTGCTACAATTGCTGCTGAAACATCCCGGTGAGCACTTTCCCTGGCAAGAGATCAGAAGGGATTTCCAGGGAGACACCTGTTTCTTCTCAGAAGTATTGTGCCTCTGAGGGCAGGCTGGTTTTTTTTGAGGGAGCATCCTCTAAGTTCCTTTGCAAAACACTTTCCAACTGCAGATTTGGCCCGACATGCCAAGGCATCCCTTGCTGTAGCTTCCAGCATGTGGAGCTCATCTTGGCCAGTGGCCAGGTTGCTTTGGAGGTCTTGTATCCAGCATGGCTCTGTGACTGAGAGAATTCATCTCAGTTTTTATGTCCCCGTCATCCTGTGCGTGAGGCTTTCCTGTCTTGTGCCTGCAGACAACTGAAGTGCTGGGAAAACAGTTAGGGGAGCTACCGTGGTATTGACTTGCCACCCTGCTGTTCCCCCTGGCACCAGGGTGAGCTGATGCTGCCCCCTGAGAGTCTGCACCTCTGAACTCCTGGAGAGTCCTTGCTGCTGGCAGCCTTAGCCTTCATCTGGCAGGGCCCCTAGGCCATAGAACAAATGGCTCAAGAGATGCAGGCAACCACTTCCAGCCACGGCCTGCGGCCAAGGAGCTTAGTGGCAGGCTGGGCAGGATGTGGGAAGCACAGAGAGTGATGGTGAATTCTGCAGTCACTGCTGCCAGCCTGGCCGTGCCCTTCCTCAAGGACTCGATGGGCACGAGCAGAGGGATCAACTCCCCTGCCCAGGCAGGACTCAGGGGTCCCTTGCACACTGGCTTGACCACTCCCCCCATACTGTCTCCAATGTCGAGTTTGGTCAAAGAGCATCCTGACCTGAGGGGCTGCCAGGACATGAGTGCTTTGTCTGAAAGCCTCTAAGGAAACCTTCATTGTGGGAAAGCAACATCTGGTGATGGGCTAAATTGTTTTCCAATCAGTTGGGCTGCCTAGGGACTAGGGACTGGTGGGATACTCTGTGGGGAGGGATGCAGCAATCTTGTGGGTTTAATTTCCCTCAGTGTGGGTGTTTTTGGGATGTATTTGTCCTCCTTGGAGAGCAGCTCAGGACATGGGGTTTGTTTGGTGACATGTTCTGCTGTGGTTCTTTCCCAATAGCTGGGTTTGGACTTGGAGGAGCTGGAAGAAATTGAAGAAGATGCTGGACTGGGAAATGGAGGCCTGGGCCGCCTGGCAGGTAATACAGGGGGAGGGGAGTTCCCTCCTCATGCAGAGTACATGGGGACCAAGGCTGTCACACCCTCACCACTGCCATTTGCCCCACAGACCTTCAGCAGTGTGGGCCCCCTTCTGCTGCTCCTGGCTGGCCAGAAACACCCACCCCCTCCCCAGTGAGAGCCCCTAGAGCTGTAGGTGTGTGTTCCGCAGTGCAGCAGGCAGGGCTGTGGCTGGAAGAGGCTGTCTGGAGCCTTTCTCCTCACCTCCCCGTGAAATCTCTCACTTCTCAGAGGCTCTCAACAGCTCTCACACAGGCAGATTGCTGGCTGCTATTTTGGTCTGCCTGTCCCATGGGACAGCTGGAGAGGAGAGCTCCCCAGCACAGAGTAAATGCTGGGGCTGATCTTTACAAGAGCTGCCTGGATTGAGGCTGGAAGGGTTTCCTTTGGAAGCAGTAATAGTTAAATAGCTGGTGGTGCAGCAGCTCAGGGTCAGAAGCTCTGCTTTACTGGGCAAACAGCCTTAAAGCAAAGCAAGTTTAGAAGAGCTCTCACTGCAACAAAGCTGGATTTGGGGTTTTGGTGACCTGTCCTTGTCACCAACAATTTTGGGGGTTTGTGGTAGCTCACCAGGACATGCATAGAGTCCTATTGCAGACTGTCTCCCTGTCTCCCTTCTGCACATGGGTTTCCTCTGAGTAATAAACGTTTCCAGCAACACTGTTGTGGCAGCTCCTCAACTCCATGCACAGCACGCTGTAGCACGTGCAGGAGGGAGGTTCCTTGCAAAGTGCCCATGCTCTACTCTTAGAGCCTGTTTCCTTGACTCTTAGAGCCTGTTTCCTTGACTCTTAGAGCCTGTTTCCTTGACTCTTAGAGCCTGTTTCCTTGACTCCTACAGCCTGTTTCCTGGACTCCTACAGCCTGTTTCCTGGACTCCTACAGCCTGTTTCCTGGACTCCTACAGCCTGTTTCCTTGACTCCTACAGCCTGTTTCCTTGACTCTTAGAGCCTGTTTCCTTGACTCTTAGAGCCTGTTTCCTTGACTCTTAGAGCCTGTTTCCTTGACTCTTAGAGCCTGTTTCCTTGACTCTTAGAGCCTGTTTCCTTGACTCTTAGAGCCTGTTTCCTTGACTCTTAGAGCCTGTTTCCTTGACTCTTAGAGCCTGTTTCCTGGACTCCTACAGCCTGTTTCCTTGACTCCTACAGCCTGTTTCCTGGATTCTTAGAGCCTGTTTCCTTGACTCTTACAGCCTGTTTCCTGGACTCCATGGCCACCCTGGGACTGGCAGCGTATGGTTACGGCATCCGCTACGAGTTTGGGATCTTCAACCAGAAGATTGTCGATGGCTGGCAGGTACTTGGCAAACTCAGATCCCTCTTTCTTTCTCTGTTTCATTCTGTGAACAAGGCCTGGACGTAAAAGGCACTGCAGTGCCTTGAGCTGCTCCTAAACTGGGCATTTGAGTCCATCATAGGGCAAGATGATGTGGGAGTTGAGCCACAGGGCATGGCTGAGACCAGAGCTCAGCCTGCCTGGCTCTCCACAGTGCAGCTGCAACAACCCCAGAGTCCCATCCAGCTTGGCAGTGAGTCAACAAAGCAGTCAGACTAAGGGTGGAGATGTGCCTAAATACCTCGGGAAAGTGTCTGGCAAAGGATGTGTTTGATCACTGTGAAACATAGGCAAGTGCCTGGGGTGATTGCTGCTCCTCTGGGTTCCCTGGTCAGTGGCAGATAGGGCTTAAACAGGGATTTTCTTGTAGCATTAGTGATCATACTGTTTTTCAGTGAAAATAGGCTAAAAGACTGCCCCAGCTGGCAGTTTTCCTTAGTGTGTGTCTGGAAATGGTTTTCATTAGGACATTTACCTTGCTTCAGAGTATAAAGTATCTTTTCCCCCCTTGAAATACCACTCTGTAATTCAGGGACAGTGAGAGGTTTGAAGGTTGTTTTTTCCTACTTCTCCACAAAGAAGCTGCAGTGCTAGGCCCCATAAATGGTGAAAGCAGGGAGGGGAAAGCTTCCCCTGTATTTGACTTCATGTTTCTTAAAAAAGAACAGAGGTTGTGGCATGCTGGGCTGTGGCCCTCCCCTCTGCCTTGCCCTTCCTTGTCCCACTATCTCCTCCTTCCTTTCAGTCCCTCCCTCCAAAGCAGAGAAATTCATGGAGGCAGAAAGCATCTCTGGATAACACCAGCCTAGCTGGCTCTGAAGGATTCATTTTGCCACAGTAGTCAGCTGAGAGGAGTAACCCTCTCTGGCAGAGGGCAGAGCTTTTAATAAGACCTGGCTTACAAGGCATGGCTTGTACAAAAACAGTGCCACTGGATGCCACATATTCCACAGCATCCACAGTCAAACTGGATGTGAAGGCCTGGAGACAGACCAAGTTCAGTGGTCTATGCAGTTTGGATGGCTTAAACCTTAACAGAGGTCCTTAGAGGCTGATTTATTTATACCAGCTGGGATCAGCCATCCAAGTTTTGCAAAGCCCAGCTATCCTCTAGAGGCCCCTGCATATGCATTTTTAAAGCCAGCTTGCTGAAGCTTTTGCTGTTAACCCAGTCTCCCTTCCAAGAGCCATATTCAGCTTTCCTGTGGAGCCACAAGCCTCTCCCTGAGCCCGTGTGCCCCTTGCAGGTGGAGGAGGCGGATGACTGGCTGCGCTACGGCAACCCCTGGGAGAAGGCCCGCCCCGAGTACATGCTGCCCGTGCACTTCTACGGCCGTGTGGAGCACACTCCCGACGGGGTGAAATGGATCGACACCCAGGTACCCCCCTCTGTCTCCCTGCTGGGCTGGGGAAGGCCTGGCAGGGTAACCTTGGGCTGCCTGAGGTATTGAGGCTTCTTTCCCAGACTGGCCAAACTCCCTCTGCTGCCCTTGCAGTTACAAAGGTGACTTCGTAGCCTATGGGGTTTGAGGAATTAACAGTTTTTGTTGAATTGTTGCAGCAGGATTTGAGGAAAAAGAGAGATCTATTGGTCCCCACAGTCTTGCATGGATTTATGTTAGAGGAGAGTTATAGGCTCCTTCCACGCTGCTCCTGGCCATTGCTCTATGGATTTTTACCCTGTAGATTTTCAGGTGGTTCTGATGCTGCTGCTGTGTAGGGCCATGGACCAATCCCATGGGTGTTTAATTCTTGTTGTGAGAGCAAATTCCTCTTTCCTAGAGCAGCCCAATGGGCAGAGTGCTGTCAGGAAAGGCTGGAGGTGTGGATTCCAGTGTGCCTGGAGGCCTTGTTCTGTGGCATCATGGAGCACAAACACTCCTTCAGCCTCTCCCACAGTTGAGGAGGTAATGCTGTCCTTCAGGGGCTTGTGCTTGTTCAGGCTACTGCATCATAGGTGCATTCCCTTGCTGCCAAAGAAGGAAAAGGTTTGTTAAAAGGACTGAAGATGCTTCAGCCTCTCTGTAAGCGCTGCTCAGGATGGAGGAAGGAAGGACAATGAATTTCTTTTTGATTCAGGGAGATGACCTAGCCTTATTCCCATAATGTTCAGCAGTCTCTCAGCCTGATGAACCAGCTCAGTTAATCTGAGGAGCTCAGAGTCACAGAGACCAGCCATTCTCTTCAGCACCAAGAGCTGAAGCTCAGTTACAGAGTCACCTGGGCCTGCTCAGAGGAGAAATAAACCATTTTCTTTCTGGTTGTCAGAGACTGTGCAATGACCTAGACCGTTGCCAGGATAGCAGTTGCAGGCACAGCCCCAGCACAGTGAACATCTTGGAGGTGCTGTGCCAGAGCTCTCTGGTCCCCAAGTGCAGCAGACATCATTTTGGGGACCAAGTGCCATTGCATTTCAGCATGCCTTTCTTCTCATCAGGCTGGTAGTCTGGGGTTTCAGGGATCCCAAATACTGCTTCCTGAAAGGAGGTGAGTTTTCAGATAGTGCTGCTAAGGGAGCAAATTGGAAAGGTTCAAAAAAGCCAAAGATGCAGCCTCCAGATATAGCATGGCTGAGTTCATGTGATGTGTGCCCCAGTCCCTGGGCAGGCTTCCTGCCTGCTTCCATGTTCAGAGCTGGTAACAGCAGCTTGGAGAGCCTGAGCTCTTGCTGGTTCTCCCCTGAGGGGAGGTGTTGCTGATGCCAGCACAAAGAGACTGTTCAGGACCAACATGCTCATCTGCCCAGGTTTTGCCTGCTATGTGAGCTGGCAGCTCCAGGGTTACTCCCTGTAGCCATGTATGCAGCCTCCTAAGGCTTAAGCATCATCTACAAATTGCACCAAGAGTTTCACACTCATGCTCAGTTCAGGTGCTGAAGATCTCAGTGGAGTTATCCAGGCACATTCAACAAACCCTGAATACTGGGTGGATGGCTCTGGAAATGGTGCTGCAGTTGTAGGGTTTGGTCCTGGTAGGTTGCAGAAGGCTAATGGGCAGGATTCAGCCTGTGGAGTTAATCCCAGATGGAAACACAAAGGTCCAAGCTGCCCTGGCTCTACCCCAGCACAGACAGAATCACAGTGGGCAGCTGAGGGTGTTTTCAGTGCTCTTACAGGTACCCCAGTTGGTACAGGAAGGTCAGCAGGCTTCTTGCAACTCTCTCTTGCATTTCGGTTGACGGGATTGAAAGTCAAGTTGGTCAGTAAAGCTCCAGATAGCTCTGGTTCCCCTATGAATGCTTTCCCAGTAGGTGGTGGAAGTGTCCACGATAGCAAGGAAGTCTGTGAAGCTCAGCAGGTGTATTTTAGTGAGGTGAGATTCCCTCCATAGCCAAGACTTGTCTTTGTCCTCTGGATTCTTCCTGCAGAGGTTTCAGCCATTGTCCCACCTCCTCTGAGGCCACTGTGCTGTAACCAGAGGGGAATGCTGTCCTTTTCAGGTTGTCCTTGCCATGCCTTATGACACCCCAGTGCCTGGATACAAGAACAACACTGTGAACACCATGAGACTCTGGTCTGCCAAGGCACCAAACGACTTCAACCTCCAGGAGTGTAAGTACTGTCCCTCTACTGCCTCTCCTCTGGCCAGGCTGGGACACAGTTGTCCCTTTGTCCCATGGCACCTGGCACAGCACTTCACATCTGGCCTGCTTTGTGTTTATCTCACAGCTATCTCCAAAACATAACACTGTGTGCATATCCACGGATCACACTACTCCCCAGCTGCTTCCAGAGTCCTCACACACTAGGATGCCCACCCATCTCCTCCTGTCACTCTAGTGCCTTTCTCACACGTACATTCCCATCCTGTTCCATCAATATCAGCCTGAATTGTTCCTGTTACAAAATCTCTCTACAAGAGAAGAGGGAAATGTGTGGTGTCAGGAACCTCCTGAATCACTACAGCTGCTGCAGTGCTGTGTGTACTTCTCTCCCTGCAGTCAATATGGGTGACTACATTGAGGCAGTGTTGGACAGAAACCTGGCAGAAAACATATCCAGAGTCCTGTACCCAAATGATAATGTGAGTGACTCTTTCCTCTCTTCCCTGTTGCTCAGAATAATCCTTCCTGCAGTTGTATCCCCTCGTTTGCAAACACAGGAATGTCATGGCCATCTGATGCTTGTTGCTCTGCTTTAATGCAATAGGTTGTCCCTAGAATTCCCAGTGAACAGGTATGGCTCTGCTGGCTGCAGAGGGTCTTTGCTGATTGGCAGCTAAGAGTCTGGCCCATATGATGTAACTGCTCTGTTCTGTGCTGCAGGGAGGGGAAGACATTACTCCTTCAACTTCAAGGCAGTTGACAATTTACACAGTGGGGACTCATTTCCATCCCCAATTCAAGGGATTTTCACTGCAAGGGCTGTCCCAGGCCAAGCACTCAGTGAGCTCTGGGTCCAAAAGGGAAGAGCCCTCATATCTAGTCATGGATTGGCATGTGTGCTGGAAAAGCAAATCCCTTGCACTTTACCCCACACCCTACCAAACCTGCTGGTGATTTAAAATAGACCAGCACAAAGCAGTGTGCGTGAGGCAGCTGGTGTGTCCAGAGACACTCATGGCTATTGCAGAAAGCCTAAAATCCTTTGTCCAAAAACACTTCAAAGGATTTTGCTGCAAGGGAGGGAGCTGTGCTGGCTCTGTAGGAGTAGCATGGATGGGGCAGGCTCTGTTGCTCTCTCTGGAACCAGCTGTTTGGGATTCCAAGCCCCTTGTGAGTCCCTACAGCTGCTGTCTGCATCAGAGACATGAGAAACATCCACATTTGCCCTGGTGAGGAGCCAAACGTGTGAAGCCTGTTGGGAAGCCCCTTGGGGTGGAGAGGAGTATCTCCAGGGCTTTGGCTGCCAGGTGGAGATGGCAGCTGCAGCTCTGATGGATGTGGTGCCCCCACTTGCAGTTCTTTGAAGGCAAGGAGCTGCGGCTGAAGCAGGAGTACTTTGTGGTGGCTGCCACCCTGCAGGACATCATCCGCCGCTTCAAGTCCTCCAAATTCGGCTGCCGAGACCCTGTGAGAACGTGCTTTGAAACCTTCCCAGACAAGGTGGGTCCATGGGCAGGGGCCTTGTGGGAATTTCAGCCAGATCTGCCTCTCATGAGGGAGAGCAGGATGCTCAGGACTAAGTGGGGGCATTTATACAAACACCCTGGCAATTTGAGTTGTAAAACATGAACTTCAGGCCTATTTTTCCAGGGGAAAATTTGTAATTTGGAGCAAACCTTGAAAAGTTTGAATAGCTCCATTACTGAGAGGTCTGTCTGTTTCTGGGTTGTGAATCATGAAGAGCCTTGGGACTGGCCCTTTCCCTTACCCCAACCCCTTGCATGCAGGGCACTGTCACAGTCCTATCACTGCCAGAAACTGAGACCAGCAAGTCTGTGTTGCAGGTGGCTATTCAGCTAAATGACACCCACCCCGCCCTGTCCATACCAGAGCTCATGCGGATCCTGGTGGATGTAGAGAAAGTGGACTGGGACAAGGTGAGCAGAGCTGGGAGGACCATGCTGAACCTTGCAGGGGAAGGACCTGGGGGATTTCCTTTTCCCTCCTGGCCTGGCTGTGTGTGCATTAACCTGCTGTCTGTAATGCAGGCCTGGGAGATCACAAAAAAGACCTGTGCCTACACTAACCACACCGTGCTGCCTGAAGCCCTGGAGCGCTGGCCGGTCTCCATGTTTGAGAAGCTGCTGCCGCGGCACCTGGAGATCATTTATGCCCTCAACCAAATGCACCTTGATGTAAGGGACTGGTCCCAGGCTGTGGGAACTCTGGGGCTCTTGGTGTGGCCACCTTTAGGTCCAGTGGCTGCATCACTCATGTCTCTCTCCCTGGCTGCAGCGTGTGGCAGCTCTGTACCCAGGGGACGTCGACCGTCTGCGGAGGATGTCGGTGATCGAGGAGGGGGACTGCAAGCGGATCAACATGGCTCATCTCTGCGTCATTGGCTCCCACGCCGTCAACGGCGTGGCCCGCATCCACTCCGACATCGTGAAGAACTCAGTGTGAGTTGGGACACACCCAGGAGGGCGCCCTCTCTGCTCTCGGGGCTTTTCCTGCCAGCTAGGAAGGCTTAGCTGGGGCAGCTGGGTGTCCAGGTCTGCCATAGTTGCCTTGCTGGGGAGACTCTCTCCCTTTGGAGCTGGTGGAACTCTTGGCATTACAGCTGAGGAAGGGGGTGAGAAGCAGCACACTCCACAGATGTTACAGGTAGATTGACAGAGCCTGCCCTGTGTCAGGAGCACACACTGGTGGGGCCCAGCTGTAGCTCTGGGTGATGGTGGGTGGCTCAGAGCTCCCTGGTGTTCCAGGTTCAAGGATTTCTATGAGCTGGAGCCAGAAAAGTTCCAGAACAAGACCAATGGGATCACGCCGAGACGCTGGCTCCTGCTGTGCAACCCAGGACTGGCTGACATTATTGCTGAGGTGCGTTGTGAGCATCTGAGGTGAGCATGATCCCTTTGGCCACCTCTCCTTGTGTTCTGGTCAGCCCCAAGGCTGACACCTGGCAGCTCTATGGGGACAGCCTGGGAGGACCATGCTGTGGCACACGTAGTGTGAGATTGGCTGGGCTTTAAAGTTGATGATGAAGAGTTGGCCAAAAAAAGCTGCAGAAATCTGCATCTGGTCCCTGCCCTCATGGGGACTGCATGCAGTCAGGCACAACCAGCCATAGGGTATCTGGACAAGTGTTCAGCTTTACAAGTAGCCTCAGTTCTGTCCTTTGTATTTCCCTTTAGCACAGATTTTTACATCATACTGCAACATGCCATGGCTGAATATCATCCTGCAATTAAATGTATCTTGATACCCTGCCTATCAGTTTCTCCAGCTGCCAGGAGGCCATGGCACATGTGCACACATCTTCCCTCTTCCTGCTAAAACGCCTTGAGAGAGGGGGGCTTGTCCAAATTTTTGCAACTGCCCTATTTCCATTGGGTTTCTTTGTGATGCAGAGAAGTAACCTCACCTCATGGCCCCTTTTCCTGGCCACACTGGTTCTTCCAGTTCCCAGTGGGACTGTGGCACCTCTGCTGGGGAAGAGCAGGTGTGAACTGAGTGAAGTGTCTCATGGCATTCCTGGTTTGTTGTTTTAGAAAATTGGGGAAGGCTTTATCACAGATCTGAGCCAGCTGAAGAAGCTACTGGAGTTCATCGACAATGAGACTTTTATCAGGGATGTGGCAAAAGTCAAGCAGGTAACAGGCACTGGAGGTGGCCTGGGGGAAGAAGGCTAAAAGCACCATGCTGCCAGGAACATGCCAGTAGCAAATGCTCACTTCTGATGCAAGCCCTGGGAGCTCATGCCTGTTCCTCATTTTTCTGCCAGGAAAACAAGCTGAAGTTTGCAGCCTACTTGGAGGAGCAGTACAAGGTGAAGATCAACCCTATGTCCATGTTTGATGTGCAGGTGAAGCGCATCCATGAGTACAAGCGGCAGCTGCTGAACTGCCTGCACGCCATCACCCTCTACAACCGTAAGCCCCCCAGCCTCTCACTGCCAGGGTTTCTCTTCAGGAGGAAAGACCAGAGTGTCTGAAGGGTCATACAGAGCTCTGGGGAAAGCTCACAGCCCAAATCTCCAGCCTAGGTAACCTCCACACCTGTTCTGCAGGTGTCAAGACTGAGCTGGTGAAAGTTAAGATTCCATTTCCCATTGTATACTTGGGGCCCTTGCCCATTCCCAAAGAGAGGCAAGTCATTGGAGCTCTGCTTTGTTCTGGCTTGAGTAATTCTCCAGGGATATGAATCCCCAAGGATTCTGTGGCTATTTTTTGCCCACCACAGCTCCAGCAGATGTCTGGTTGGGCTTCAGGGTCCTCCAAGGTTGATGGGTCCTTGTGATGTGTGCTGAGATCTCAGCCCGCCTCTGATCCAGTCAGTGAACTCTGCCCAGTTTATCTTCAGTTCTGAAGACTTTTAATTTTTATTTTTTTTAAGATCTAATTTGAGCTTTCAAATTTGAAAAAATTTTGAAGAAAGATCCCTGCTCTTTCAGGCATCAGATGTAATCCATCCAAATCGTTTGTGCCCAGGACCATTATGATTGGAGGAAAGGTAACCTGCGTTCCAGACTTGGTGCATGCGTGGCTCAGGGTTGGGTGGGGAAGGTCCTGTCCCCTTTCTGTGGCTCTGCTGAGCCTGCTGTAGATTAGCTAGCAGCAGGGAGCACCTCCATGGACTAACTGGACTGAGCAAGGCTCCATCACTATTGCCCCATGGCTCAGGACGTCTCCTCCCAACAGGGTGTTTTTCCTAATTCATGGCTGGGAGAATTAGAATTGTTCAGGCTCTGGGGAGACTTTATTGTAGTCTTTCAGTGCATGAAGTGGGCCTTTTAAGAAAGATGGACCTGTTGTGATAGGACAAGGGGAAGTGGTTTTAAATTGAAGAAAGGTTAATTTAGATTAGATCTAGGATGGAAATTTTTTCAATAAGTGTGGTGACCCACTGGAACAGGTTGCCCTCCGGTGATACATGCTTCCTCTCTAGAAGCATTCCAGATAGCTAGGACATGGCTCTCAGCAACCTGGTCTAGTTGATGTCCCTGCTTACTGCAGGGGGGTTGGACTAGATGTCTTTTAAAGGTCCTTTCCAACCCAAACCATGCCATGATTCCATGTGAACAGCAGAGGTGAGGCTCAGACTCACTGACTCACTACAGTGAGAACCCCACACTGGCATCTCTCACGCTCTCCCTTCCTTAAAAGCCTTCCCCTTTTCTGGGCTGCTCTTCTTCAGGCAGCCCCTGGCTACCACATGGCCAAGATGATCATCAAACTCATCACATCCATTGGAGAGGTCATCAACAATGACCCCTATGTGGGGGACAAGCTCAAGGTCATCTTCCTGGAGAACTACCGTGTTTCCTTGGCTGAGAAGGGTAGGTCTGGTCTTCTCTAAGCACGTGTCAGAAGTTGGGCATGTCCCAGCTGGGCCCAGGAACGGGCTAGCCTGAGAGGCAGTTGTGGCAGGACACCTGGCTGTCCCTTTGGAAGAGCCTGAAGGCTCCACACAGGGCAGGAAGCCAGCTTCATGTAGGAGGGGCAGCAGCTGCAAGGGGTCATAGCAAAGCTGAGCCTGGCCCCAGTTGTGCTGTTTGGGCTGAGGGTGAGGTCAGAAGGGCCACTGGCAAATGCCAGTCCTGGTTGTGGGGAGCTGCAATGTGCTCATTGGATTAACTCCAACCTCTCTCACACCTGGCAGTGATCCCAGCAGCGGATCTCTCCCAGCAGATCTCCACAGCTGGCACGGAGGCCTCCGGTACTGGCAACATGAAGTTCATGGTGAACGGGGCCCTCACCATTGGTACCATGGACGGGGCCAACGTGGAGATGGCTGAGGAGGCAGGCGAAGAAAATCTCTTCATATTTGGCATGCGGGTGGAGGACGTGGAGGCCCTGGATCAGAAGGGGTTGGTGCACATCAGGACTTGTCAGATGGGCATGAAGGGCTCATCTCTGGTGGGGAGAGCCATGTTCTCTGTGAGGGACACCTTCCTCTCTGGGCAGCTCTGGAGCAGGAAAAAGCAGGGGGGGCTAGAGGCAGTCTTTGCCTTGGGCTGCAAGGATTCAGCTTGCCCAGAGCACAGTGGCTGTGAGTGGGACATGGCACAAAGTGTATCAGACACCACTGCTGGCCAGAGCCCCGAGCAGGATGCTCTGATGGGCACGGCCCTGGGAGCAAAGCCCCTCCCTCAGGAGCTGTACCACATCCTTGGGTGCCCGCCCTGCCCCAGACACAAGGGCCCCAGGCAGAGCAGCAGTGCCTAGAGCCTGTCTCTGCTGGGCACAGGTACAACGCCCGCGAGTACTACGAGAGCCTGCCCGAGCTACGCCAGGCCATCGACCAAATCAGCAGCGGCTTCTTTTCCCCTCGAGACCCTGGCTGCTTCAAGGATGTTGTGAACATGCTCATGTACCATGACAGGTGAGTCCTGGGAAGCATCCCTGTGCAGGGGGGAGCCCTGCCTGCTCAGGGGAAGGTGTCTGTCCTGCCTGGAAGGCAAACCCCAGCCAGACTCTGCTTTGGGTTTCAGGTTTAAGGTGTTTGCAGATTACGAGGCTTACATTAAGTGCCAAGGGCAAGTGGACCAGCTCTTCATGGTAAGACAAGCCCACTGCTGAGTGGGAAGGCTGGGGTCTTTGGCCATGGCAGTGCAGTGGGAAGACTGGGGGTAACTGGGACGAGTGTGTGCTCCAGTGGAGCCCTTATGGACACCCACAGCATGTGGGTGCCCTGGGGCAGGGTCAGGCAGGTTTGGCTGCTGGTGTTTTAAACCAGCCAGTGCCCTGCAAGGATGCAAGCCAGGACAGAGCTGGGTGAGCAAGTGAGTACTGACATTGCCTCTCAGCTTCCCAGGATCCCCGTGAATGGACGAGAAAAGTCATCAGGAACATTGCGTGCTCGGGCAAGTTCTCCAGTGACAGAACCATCACGGAGTATGCCCGTGAGATCTGGGGGGTGGAGCCTTCTGCCACAGCCATCCCCCCACCCAACCTCCCCCGAAACTGATGCAAGCACCAAGGGAAGGAAGGAGGGATACACTCCCATCGCAGGAGGCCTCACCTGCATTCCAACACCAGTCTGATGGGCTCAGCTCTGCAGAACCAAGGCCTTTCCCTCAGAGGGGTAGGATGCTCTGAGGAGGAGCCCTGACTGAAGGGCAGGAGAAAGGACCTTGTGTTTACACCTACCTAGCCTGCATGTGCTGCATAGTGCTTTTAGTGAGATGACCATGGATAAGTCTTCCAAGGCTGTGCTCCATGCTTAACAAGAGCTTTCCAAGCAAAACCCTCCCCTCCTCGCTGTGTGCAAGGGCCTGGCCTCCTTGACCCTGCCCCACAAGTAGGATTAGCCAACACAGAGTGTGTCTTTATCCTCGAGGAGTCTGCCAGGCCAAAAGCTGGGAGGGAGAGGCCAATCCCTGCCCATCCCCTTCCCCAGTGTCACCTAAAGAAGGGAGGGCTGGCTGTGAAAGCAGCTGGCCCCAGGGCAAGCATCAATGTCAAACACTGTGCCACAAGCCTTAGAGCCTGGGATCAGCCACTTCCTTGCCACAACTTACTGTAGCCTCCTACCACACCTCTTTCCTAACTAAAGGCCCAGTAATCAAGTAATCAGTCCAGGGATTTTAAGCCTCCATGTCTGCATAGGGAGGGCTGTACCTGCCCCTGCCAGCTGGGTGTCTGAGCCTGCTTGGCTGTGCAGGTACAGCTGTGTGCTAGGTGCTACCCAGAGGATGAACATGGATCTCATCCCTGGCACTCCTGTGTAGCAGGGTCACACTGCTCCACATGTCCCTCCCAGTGCTGGGGTCACAGTTTAACACCCATAGTGCTGTGTAGTGCACCAATACTGCCCTGTTTGACACCAACTCATTAAAACAACCCAAACACCTGCTGGTTTGACTTTGGACTGACTTGTGACTACCCCATTCCTCTGGGGTCGGGTTGCAACAAGTTCAGGCCACAATGCCTGAATCACTGCTGTCCTTCCCCAGCTGTGGCTTTGTGGTTTGTAGTCCCTTGCAGTGGCAGGGTGTTGGCACCACCATAAGGGGGCAACATGCCCACGACAGGCTGGCTCTATGCACTGGGGTGGGGGGTAATATTGGGTTTGCCCTGCAAATGGCACACAGGGCTCCTGAACTAGAAATCACACAGACAATTCCCATCTCCCCCATTCCCAGGGGAGAAACAGAGCCTCAGCTGCATCCAACTGCAGGAACAGACCCTCTGGGCACCAGGAGAGCTGGCAGTTCCAGGCTTCCTTAGAGATGGCAGCAGCCACAAAGATTTACCCAGTTCTAGCTGCAATCTCACCTCCTACACACAAACCCACTGCAGCCCTGCCTCACACCCAGCTGACCTGCTCAGTGTGGGGAAAACATCCCAAAAACTGCCAGGTAAGACCGGTAAAGCTAAAGTGATCAGCAGTCAATGCCTTTATTAAAACTATACCACTTTTAGATAAACATTTCAGTTTAAATTTCCAAGCATATCACTGGCCTGCTAACAGGAATGGTGGTGGTGGGACCACCAACAGCAGCAGTTCTTGTGCTGGGACTCCCAGCTCTGTCCCACCAGGAGGGAGGCAGGCAGCCAGGCCCCAGCTCAGGCTGCACTTTGCCCCAAGCCTGCTGCCAGCAACAGCATTAACTGGAATGTGTGTGTTACTCTCCAGAGCCAGGTAGGTATTTCTGTCAGTGCGATAAATTACAGTTGACACACTTGCATTGAAGTGGCACAGCTGCTTTATGAGTATCAGGGGTCAGAAACCTCAGGGACAACCACGCTAATGGCAGAAGAATCTTGGGACAAGAACAGGCTACTGTCTCTTTTGCAACTAGTATGAGCCTGCAGATATAACTCTGATGCATGCTAAGCAGTTTATTACTATGCTGCACACCCCTGACCAGACCCTTGGGGCAGCACAATTCCCTTTGAGAACTAGTGACTAAACCTACAGCACCTGGTACTGTCTGTATGGACTGACACGGAGCAGGATCCAAACCAGGCAGTGTGTGACTGACTCCTCTTTCAGTGCAGAGCTCTTCAGTGGCATAAACCAGTCCCCCCTTCTAGCCCCAAAAAGGGCAAGGACATTCCCAGAACCTCTCCCTGTGGGAAAGGCTCATTTCCACTTCTGCCTCCTGGACAATGGCTGTCAGAGGGGTGAAGATGTGCTACTGCAAGTGCACAGAAGGCAGGGGAGGGAGAGATGGGGAGTGACACCCCAGACTTATTTTTGCATCAAAAACTGTGTCACTGCCTGCTTTTAACTACAGTGAAACAGCACTGCCACCAGGAATAGAAAACCTGACCCAAGGAGTTAAAAAGTAGCTGATGACAAAAACCCCTTGCCCTTCTCACCAAAAAGCAGAACATGGCTGGCTGGGTGTGTACAGGGGTAATGAAAGACATCCATTCCAGCAGCCTGGGCACACACTGTTCATGGAAGAGGAGATCAAGCAAAAAAGTAATCTCACACTTTCTGGCTTCAACACCCAAGTCTGCAGTTTATATACATGTGTGATTCTAATCCTAATAGGAAGTACTTGTGGAGAAGGGGAGGAGGTCCACAAAGGATAGCAGGGATGAGAGCAAAAAATTATGTTCAGAAGGAAAATGGTACATGAAGGATAAAAAGGCACTAGCCTTTCCCATTAAATAGATGTTTCAAAAGGAAGAACAAAAAAAAAATCTTTCATTTTATTTTCAAATGTGTGCAATTACCCCAACACTTGCAGCACATTGTGACTGAAGAGCTAAATAAAAATACTTCTCACTACCTGGATCCTCTATGTATTTGTAATTACAGACACTGATCGAAAAGGAAAGGCAAAACATGTATTGTCTAGAAAGAGAACACCTCAAACTCAATCAAGACAACTGCAGTAAGGAGACATGGCAGAAGTCACCTGCCTACAACTGTATCTCTACATGATCCAAAAAGAGCAGCAGTGTTCAAAAGTGAAAGGAACATCCTTGGTCATGACACAGTGTCCTAGGAACGTCTGTCCTCAGCAGTACCATGAGGGATGGGCGAGGCTTTGCTGTGCTAACATTTTTCACGGTTTGGTACTGGCTCCTGGGCTTTTACCACCCCTCTGTCCAAGTCCAAAAAGAAGCCAACAACTTCCTTCTGCCGTCACAGGTGCTGATGCCAGAAGCTGGAGTTGCCAAGGGTATACATCAGGACTGGAATGGGAATCCCTGACCTCCTCTAGTGCCAGGGATGGAAGAATGGCAGACTGACCCACAGGGAGTGGGGAGGAAAAGGAGAGGAAGGAAATGAAAATCTCTGTGCTGACAAGCAGACATTCTTCAGTGATGAAGCTCATGTTCAGATTTTCCCAGGAATTCCCTAGAAAAGGAAATGACAAAGCAGTGACACTTGGCTCTCCTGTACTCTGGTGCACACTTCAGCCTGCAGGTCTTTCCATTCCCCTGGCAAATACTATGGCTCAAGCATTTGCAGCTACAGGGAACAGCCCTGAGCTTTGCTCCCACCCCATCAGAGGCTGCCACTGAAAGAGCCAAATTGGAGCTCCTCCAGAGCATCCAACTCACAGCAGAGACAAGCCAGAAAGTGCTCCCAGACTTCTGTGGCTCCTTTTCCCAAAACCTGCTTTGCAAGGAGCTCTGACTCCTGTGCTGAGCCAGCCTCGGTACCTCCCCCGCTGTGGAGAGCAAAGGGTGCCCAGCCCGGCCCCGCCCCGCCCCGGCTGTTACCGCAGTATCCGAGGTAGCTCTGGACTCCTGTAGATGTACTTGTGCCGGTAGCCCAGATCTGTGTGGAAGGGCACAAACTGCACCTTGTAGTCCCGGAAACTCCGCGACGTCGCTGCGATGTTGTAAAGCTGCACCCAAGGGGAGGGACTCGTGTCACTCCAACTCAGCTGCCCCTGGCAAGCCCGCAGCCCCCTGAGGGGTGGGTGAGGGGCCCCGGGTTGAGCAGCTGTGGTAGCTCCAGCCTCATTTCACTGTTGATTTGCCACCTCCAGCACTACAGAATCTGCAGTCCCTCTAGGCTACATGTTTTACACTTGTGTATTACTGACTTCTTGCCTGATTGAGATGTTCTATCCACACCAGTTCCTCCCACCAGATCAGCTTGCAGAGCCATGTGTGTACCTTTTTTCCCAGATGAAATGGTACCACTGGATCATCCTCAGCATGAAGGATGAGCAGGGAGCAGGAAATGTATTTCACACTGTGAAACAGACAACAATGTCACAAAGGCTCAGAGCAATCCCATCGTTCTCTAACACCAACACATGTACTTTTTTAAGAAAACCGTAAGACAAACATGTCCTGTGAATTTTTAACTACAATTTAAAACCTTATTCAAGCACCATTCACTTGACCTATAGAAAATTTACCAGTAAAAGACATGCTCATAAATTTTTCTTGCTGCTTAGACCAGAGAAAAGTGGATCACTCCACTGTAAATCATCACACGCCCCCAAAGTCTGACATGGTTTCAATACTGGAAACTGACAAATGCTCGGGCTCTTCAATGAAAGACTTGTGAAGGGAGACGATGAGATTGCAGACAAGGTGGCTCAGGGAAACACACAGCAAAGGAATCTCCCCAAACCTTCCTTCCATGTTCCAGAGCTACTGTTTAACGTGTAAGGTACACTTGAAAAGCATAAATGGCATGAACCAAATCAGCATATCCCTGAGCAGTCTCTGTTCTCTCTGTTGCATCTGACCTTACTATGAACAATTAAAAAAGACAGAGCTCCACTGTACTGCTCTCAGGGCTGTGAGAGTAATTTAAATCACTCCAGTAAGAGCAATGTAGCAACAAAAAGAAGCCAGAGAGTGCAGTCTCATATCCTCATTGATGCTTGCCATGGCTTACTGCAGCCACAGCTGAAATCCCAGCAAAGAGGGAACTCACTTCTCATCGTTTGCAAATTTAATTCCACTTGTTGTGATGGGGTCAAGGAAGAACCAGTCAAATCCAGGGAAGTATCTGTATATCTGAGAGGAAAAATGTGCATTAGTGACAGGCACCAGCAGGCCAGTGATACAAACAGCACTAACAGGGCAGGCCACTGCTACCCCATAACATCCCCTGGCTGCTGACCATGCTCTTTGCAGTAAATCTGCCCCATTTCCACCAGCAATTTTTCCTCCCCTGTTTCAGGCCTATCTTACTAGCCTGCTCAGGAGCAGGCCCTGTGGGTGCCTGCATGGTCAAAGTCTCTAGGTATCATGCAGGACTGTTGGCAATTCTTCCTGAAAGAGCTTTATCCCAGGGCACCTCACCAGCTTGGCTGCATCCAAGGCCTGGACTGTCTGCTCAGTTCAGAGCCAGTTCATTCCCATGCTGGACACACGACTCTGGCACTGCTTATTGTGTGCTCCCAGCTGCTGTCTCAAGTGTAGCTCTTTACCCCCAGTGTTTACAAATATCACCATTGCCCCACAAGTTGTGGGGTTAGCTCAGCTCCAGCACTTCTGAAAATTTATTTCCACGCGCACAATTCCATGCCACCAGAGTGAGTGTCACTGTGTACTTGCCACAGAAAAGGGGTGACTCCGCGCCTCTTCCCGTATGTTGGTGAATGGAGATTCCAGGATCAGGGCATCCGGGGGCGTTTCTGAAAAGCCAGAGGCAATGTACTGAAATGCAGGGGTGCAGACAGCCAGCAAGGTCAGGGTCTGCCTCAGGAGAGCAGCTGCCACGCAAGGACAGCTCTGTCACCGCCCTAAAGGTCTGTGGGAATTCGGGATAGTGGGAGGCTGCTGGGAAGCACACCCATTTGTCACACTCACCTCTCTCGCAGAGGCGTCGCACCAGATTTGTTGCAACCCTGGAAAGAAGAAGGAGCATTGAATTGGCACAGGCCCTGTGCAGAGCAGCAGCTCCAGAGGTGGCACAGGAACAACTCAACAGCCACAAGGTTGATCCCTCACACTGCCCAAGGCCTGGGCAGCCATCCCAGTGACCTGTGTTCCCATCAGCATCATGTACCCAACTTCCCCAAGTGACACCAGGGGCCTGTGTTTAGGCGAGCAAGTCCAAGGAAGAAACACACCAGGCAGTCCTTGGACAGACTCCTTTCAGGGGACTCTCCACAGCAGGGTGACACAGCCTCCTACCTCCAGACCACAAGGGCTGAGCAAGCAAGACGGGAATGCAGGGCCATAGGCAGAGGGGTGCAGTGTTCCAGGCAGCTGGAGCGCAGCATCCCAGGGCTACACTGCAAGGAGCTTCCCTAACAGGGACAGAAAGCAACAAGGTCTCCCCTATGCATCACTGTAATGGGACAGGAATATTTCCAAAGTTGCTGAGTCCTCCAAGCACAGCGCTTTTCTTCACAGGCCTTGAACTCCAAACTGGCTGAGAACTCAGCTGGGGACCTGTCTCAGGACACTCTGCAGTGCTGAGAAACATCACAAGCATGCTCTGACCCAGAAAGGGATTCTGAACAAGGCAAAAATATAGAGGACAAGCCAAAGAAAAAAAATCTTTGTATTCTCTCAAACAAAGCAGGGTGTTTAGTGTCACAGCAATGAAGAGTCACTTCCCTGAAATACCTCCCTGTCCCAGCATGTGTTTCACAGGCTTTGTGATCTTACAATTTCTGTGTATGCAGCTCAACTCTTGTGTTTGCCCTCTGCTCCTCCACCAATCACAAGGGTAAGAGTATGAGGTGCTGAATATGACTGACCTGCAGACCACCATGGAAAGGGAGGAAGCAGGAAATGAAAGTTAAAAACATGAAGGCAAAGGCACTTGACACTTGAACTTCCCAGTGCCAGGCATGACCATGCAAATGTCAGAGGTGGCCAGCAGGGTGGTCATGCAGGCATCTGCACCAGCACTGATTACACACAGCGTGTTCATCAGGACAGGAGGAAAACCTTCTGTAAGGACAAGGCACGCACAAGCGTGGCTGGTCTGAGACACTCTTTTAGAATACCAGAGAAGTCTGATGCTCTGCTCTGAAAGACAATCTGCAGTCTGTTATTCTAAGTGTCTTCCTAGTGTAAACCCTCTGGACAATGAAGGTTCAAGATCCATTGCTGCAGTCATTCACTTTCGCCCTTCTCACTCTGTACAGTACAAAGGGGGAAGCCACCCTCCAGAAATTATGCCATAGAAGCCAAGCCAGCCCAGGGATTACAGCAAAACAGCACCTTCATCCAAGGTTAATGCTTAATGTTCTTTAGAATCTGCTTCTTTAGGAGTGCCACTAAGATTAGATGCTTACCCTGTGCCCAGGGAGTGTCCCCATATATAGACAGGGTTGTCTCCACTCCGTGCTTTTATCCAGTCAAAGACATGAAGGGCATCGTAGGTCATTCCTCTCTCTGACGGGCTGCCTATTGAGTCACCCCAACCTGGAACACAGAGAGTCCTGCTGAGAATCGCTCAAATTGCTCAGCAGAGCCAGCCAGCTCCTCCCATGCAACCCATCTGCAACTGCAAAGGGACCTGGGACATGGGTACTTTCTGCTGTGTACCCCTACGATTTGGGGCTGAAAGTCCTGATTGACTGACAGTCATTTAATCCACCAGGTGACTGCTGTCTGCCAAGGAGTTTTTGTGGATTTAGTCAACAACAAAACCAAGGACTGGATCTCAAGTACTGCTACAACAGCATTCTTGCACATACCCACCTGCAACAGCCCAGCTCCCAAACCTTCCCTGCTTTGGCACGCACGTAACCAATATTTAAGTGGAGTCTCTGACAGCACAGGATTGGATGCTTAGGGCCAAAACCCAGCTGTGTCTCACAGAGCTGTTGCAACATCAGTTTGTCTGTACTGTTCGATCAGTGCCCTCCAGCAACTTTCCACCCTCCTGACTGTTTTGGCACCATCACTATTGCAGCACATCTACACACTGGGTGCTCTTAGCAGCCAGCACCCCACATCCCTTCTGATACCTAATAAGCAGCCAGAGAAGCAGCTGCCAGCAGGACTGAAAAACAGGGCAAGCTCCTACAAATAAACCTCTCCCAGGTGTCTTGCTAAAAATGCAATGGATTAGTTTCTTTCCTATATCTGCAGTGGCATTACACTGCAGCCATGGCTTAAATACTGAGAAGCTAAAAAAAGAGCAGCAGATGCCTGACTGCTGGTGCAGAGGTGCAAAGCAATCATGGCTTCTGCCAAGTATTGTTAGAAAATCATTTACTCTGGCTCATCTCACCTACAAGCTTTTAGAAAGAAGTAAGTGCAAGTTAGTTCCCTATGTGACCTTAGGAAAGTCAACTAGATCTTATCCAAAAGGACTACATCTAGGCAAGCCCATCACCTTCCACTATGTGCACCTGGGGAGGGCCTTAAGGGGATGCAGTGACAGCCCTTGTGCAATTACAAATACAATTTAGGACAATTCCAATACAATACAATTGCAATTACAATACAACCCAGGACATTCTCACTCCCTGCTCCTTAGCTCCCAAATCAACAAGCCCTGTGCAGGAGGAGCCAGAGGCCAACCCAGCAGGACAGCAGGAAGCAGTGCTACACAGGAAGGCACTGAAAAGAAATTTCTGGAAATTCTTTAGATACCCATGAGGGGAAAAACGAGAAGCAATAACCATAGCTAAGTAGCTGGCAGCAAGTGTTTGTAAAAGAAGCCCACATACCTCGATAGTCAAACGTCACCACATGGTACCCAAGGGAGCTGAGAACCTGGAAGGCAGAGAAACACTCAGAAACACATTATAGAGTCCTGCACACCAGCAATGCTCCTGCAAGGTGCAGGGATTCATATTATAAAATTATTGACATGCTAAATAGCCAATTTACAGCTGTTCAATGTAGCAGGCACAGAGCCTTCCAAACACTCATCACCTCAGCCCACTCATTTTACTTCACTTGTTTCCCAGACCTCATATCAGGCTACCTAAGAAGTTGATTATCCCTTTAACAGCTTTGGCCTTAAGATCTGCAAATATCCTACTGTTTCCCCTACAAACACTTGCGTGTTTTCCAGTGAAAGAGTAAAACTGCTTCAGTTATATTACTCGAATTGGTATAAATGTAAGCATAAAGGAGCCCGTTTCAGAAGGCTTAAATGTATAGATTAAAAATGTGCAGTTGCTCTATTATGAATATTTATGTTATAAACAATGGTAATCCTAACAAAAATCTGTCAAAAGCAAATAAAAACACTCAATGTTAGACCAACTTGCTTGGAAAAAGTGCCTTGATAAAACCAATACAAGCATTCCAAGCTACTGTTGCTTGATATGAACCTAACAGTACTGTGGTGGATAAAATCAATGAAAAGTTACAAAAGGATTAAAAATGTTGCTCTTGTGGTCTACCTATGATACGTGATTTTTTAAAAAGCAATATAAGTATTATGCTATACCCTAAAGAGGAAATATAAACCATTTCTAATGCTACTGGGCTATTGTAGTCTACAAATGAAATGGCACCTGTCAGCTGAGCATTACTTGTAGTACAATTTAAAGAGATTACATATATTGGGTAGACTTATAAACAATTAAATATTTCACAACCACTTTGGGGCACATAGTATCAAGTGGAGTTGGCACAGACAACTGGAAAGGGACAGAGCACTTCCATTGTCCCACCAGACAAACAAGGTGCCGCAGGACAGCTGTTGACAATGGAACCACTATGGGACATTTTATATGTTCACTCACACATTCAATTCTCTGACTGGACATGCAAAAGATGAAGTTTCTTCCTGAAAAGTTTGGATTTTAACTTTACAATGTGATTTTACTGCTAAGATATCATACACAGTCTCACCTTTTCCAGACAATTAAAAATTATTTAATCTGTTGAGAGTCCACCTGAACTCTATACATGCTTTATGTGTTGGCTGCACTGAAGGCCTCTTAAAAGCACCAGCAAAAAGGACAGCATCCCAAACTGGTTCATTCTGCTGGAATAAACACAAACCTGGAGTTTCTGGAGTGGTTCTGCTAAGCCTATGTGTGTGTTCATACTGACTGAAAAAGGCAAACTAAGCAGCTTGCCTGGATGTTCTCAGAAGCAAAGAATATCAGACCCAGGAACAAAAACCTTGGGTTTTGATAAACTGTGCTCTCTGTGTATGTACACACAAAAACACACCAAGTCTGTATATTCTGAAGCACTGCTACTCTTGCCCATCAAAATCAAAATCAACTCCTCTGCCTGTCTTGGACAGCACAAAATGCATCACAGCATTGGCTGGTTCCCAGAAAAATGACAAAACAGACCACCATACATGACAGTCTCCTCAATCAATGTTTTGAAACTTAGCCCATTTTTTTTCTTCTTAAAGGAAATGAAGTATCACCTGCCTCCTTGGGGTTGCCAAACACTATTTTCTAAGCAATCTGAATTTAAAAGATTTTGCACCAGGGGATCTCGCATTCAATTGCAATAAAGCTTGATGAGTGCCAACACTGACACAAAGAGAAGAACAGACTCAGACCTCTGAAATAAACCAGTAAAACCAATTATGGCTCTTTTAGAAACATGTGATATGAGACCAAGAAATTGTGTGCGGGAATTTCAGCCAAAAGAGAGTTTAATAAAATAAATGACCCCAAAAATAATTAGACAAAACACTCAAAGTAACTGTTCTCACATAACTCACACCGTAGTGCTACACCTGTGAAATTCATTGGGTTTTCTACAAAACCTTCTGCACATGAGACAGCATACAAATGCACTGTGCCATGATTAAAGGGGAAATCCAGTTGGAATACTCTTAAATGGTACCTTAAATTAATACATTAAGCTAATCAAACAAATTGGGGCTGTAATTAAATAAAACTTCTGATTTCTCCCAGAAATTGTGTTCGTTTGCTCAGCTGGAGCCCGCAGTTAACAACAGCAAATGAAAGACCCTTCAAATATCTTTGAAGATGGGAGAAATGTGCTCACAGCCCACAGGCTCCCTTTTTCCACACAGGCTTCCTATTTAAAGGACACTGAGAGCCCCAAGGGCTGTGCCTGTTCAACTCTGTGCACACCTGATGTGTAAATGAAGTTGTTTGGACAACACAGGCAGCCACTCACCTTGTAAAGCTCCACTCGGTGATCCCCTCCTCTGGCAAGAGCGATTGATGAAGAGAAAAGGAGAGGGAAAAAAAAAAAAAGAAAAACTTAAAACAAAACAACCAAGCAAAAACAAAGAATGCCAAACCAACTGCATTTGAGCATTTAAGTTTCCAGAAACACATTTCCCAATTGCCTCAGGCAATCTAACAGAAACATGCCAAACCTAAGGAACACCATAACTGCTTTGTCACAGGCTTCAAGGAGACAGCCAGGCTTTGTTGAGCTATGCAGGATATCATTTTGAAATCGACTTCTTCATGTAAATCTCGCCTCACAGCAGGTGAAAATGAACTTTTCAACCCACCCTGCTATCTGCCTTTTACAAAGCCTGTCATGCATCCAGAACAGCCTGTCCCTTTTGGCTCTGCCTCCCCTGAGCTCTTGCCACAAGTGCTGCCCCAGTCAGTAACCCTGACTCTCCAAAGTCTGATGCTCCCAGCAGAAATCATGACATTAAGCCAAGCAGGTGGCCCTTAGATTTTCTCACCTGGCTCCAAGCACAGGGAAAAAAAGGATACGTGCAAAAAAACTGAGCAGAGAAAAGCAGAGCTGAACACTGTAAGTAAGTCCAGGGGAAGAACCTGCTTTTATTTATAAATATCAACTGAAGCCTAGACAGTGGAAAGAAATGTGAAAGTACCATTACATACCTTAAAACTTATGCACAACATGACATGGATAATCCATACTCAAACTTTAGTCTAGTATTGGCATTAGAGCAAATGTACTCTTGCACTCATGAAAACTCTAAAACTTTCGTACTATGATCGGCTTGGTCAGTGCAGCCTCTAAACCAAAAAGCCAAATCTCCCTCTAAGAACACATGCACTTGCCAGCCAAAAGCTGTCAGCTCCAACAGTGCTAACAAACTACCTAATGCAGTAAAAACCAGGGCAAGATGCAAGGGGTTGCTTGTAAGTCATTTTGAATCATACAAGCCTCAAGATAATGATCCACTTGCTTGAAAAGTCACCTTCCACATGCACATGTTCCTGCTTTTTCATGCTTTCCCTGAAGTGCAACAGAGAATTTTTTTTCCGAAGGGGATTGAGTACATATAACATTTTTGCCTCAGCCCCAGATCACTCAAGTGAAACCAGGCAGCCAAGGCAGTACCTTTTACTCATGGTTAATGCAGCCTGCAGCAGTAAAGCAGCCCTTGGACAAGCAACTGAATGTGCAGCACAGAAACAAACATACAGAGACACACATCAAACTTGAAATGGCAAAGCCAAGACACCTCCAGCTCTTCCAGTGCACACAGTGAAATGTGAAATATGCTGCTCCCTAGTTCCATCAGTCCTTTATCTCAGTAGCACTTGGGGGAGTTGAGAAGGAAATCTCATCAGTACACACACGGCAGAGATACTGGCCCCAAACAGCCACCATTAAGGTGCAGAACAGTTCCTTAGTACCATTTGCTACACCCAATACAGGCAAAAAAAGAAAAAAAAAGAAAAAAAAAAAGAAAATAAGAAAAAGTGAAGAGTCATTTGAAAAATAGTGCTACAATTTGACAAAACCTTGCAATGCATAAGCACAAGAAGGCAAGGGCAGTTTGCAAAAAACCCATCTGTTCATGCATTTCCTGGGTCGTAGCACACACCTTTATACCATGCCCTTGCACCTAGAAAAGCACACTGCTGAGACAGGAATTTGTGTGAAAAATGTTCTTGTGATGTAGAGAGGCCAGCAAACCTTCACTACCAGCACAGCTAAAACAGTTTCTTTACTTTTCTTTACATCACAGAACTTGTTTTCCTGCAATGCTGCTGCTCTTGCAGAGTATCTATGGGCAGACATCAGCTTCAAAAGAACATGCAATCAAGAAAAAACATCTCAAGAACTGGCACTCAAAATTCAGCAGGAGGTTGATGCTCTTTTGTAAAATGCATATTTTTAAGAGAAAAGACTGTTCTAACAAATTAACAAAAGCATTGTAACATGTGGAGATGTGGCAGGAAGAACATGATCCTGAGAAATATCTTCACACTGCATTAATGGTTTTTACCATCCAGCAACAAAGTACAGAGAACTAACCTACTGCTTTAGCCAACAGTCAACTATAAAATTACAAATTTTAGAAGTGCTCCTGACCTAGACAAATGTCCTGGACAGATGCAATAATGAAACAAGATCAGCACATGACCTTCCTCTTTCCTTCTGACTTTCCTTCCTCAGAATGTGTTAATTACCAAAATAAACTCCCAAAAGGAACTGGAAGGTTCATTTCATGCCTGTGAGTCACATATACAGAAGCACTAATATCATTTCATGTCTCAATTCAGAGATTACTATACTGAAAAGTACTTCTCATCACCTGATTCAGGAAGGGTCACGGCCTCCTGGCTTCTAGCAGAGGACACAAGGTAAACTATAATATCAGGTATCTCTGATAAGTTCAATAAATCTATTCCCACATTCAATAAATGGAGACTGATCATTCTGTAAAACATATATGCCTTCTTTTAAAAAGAGAAGCACCAAACTAATTTTAGATTTTATTTTGGTTTCAATCATAGAATAGTTTGGGTTGGAAGAGACCTTCAAAGGCCATCTAGTCCAAATCCTCTGCAACGAGCAGGGATATCTTCAACTGGATCAGTTTGCTCAGAGCCCCATCCAGCCTGACCCAGAATGTTTCCAGGGATGGGGCATCTGCCACCTCTCTGGGCAGCCTGTTCTGGTATTTGA
Source organism: Thryothorus ludovicianus (assembly GCA_013397245.1). Taxonomy (NCBI): domain Eukaryota; kingdom Metazoa; phylum Chordata; class Aves; order Passeriformes; family Certhiidae; genus Thryothorus; species Thryothorus ludovicianus. The sequence continues at coordinate 307,377 of VZTB01018371.1, forward strand.
GCACCACCCTCACTGTAAATTATTTCTACCCTGCATCTGATGTAAACTGACCCTCTTTTAGCTTAAAACCATTATCCCTTGTCGCATCACTACAGCCCCGAAGGAGTTTCTCTCCATCTTTCTTAATGTGCTGAAGCTGTGACAAGCCAGGAAAACACATCCTGAAACAAAGCCATCAGTGTTCTGTGTCTCACCTTGTCCCTGCATTGCCGTGCAGGTAAAGGATTACAGGATGGCTGGAGCCCAAAGCCTCTTCAAACCACAGCTGGTCCTTCCCTCGGGCATTCTTCCACAAGGATGCAGGGACCGTGTGCCTGTGTACAGAAGGAAAATTTACACTGCTCTGCTGCTACTCCACACTGAAGTGTCTGCCACTTGAGTACTGAGATTTTCTGTTCAACTCCTTTGCTCAGGATTACACATCTCTCACATACTCTTCATAAAACTGTCCTGATTTGCTGACAAATGGTCAAATAGAAAAGGCAGTGGCTACAATTATTTCTACACTTTCACCTCCATCACCACTGCCTTCAAAACTTAGGACTGTCTGTGCAAGGCATCAAACTTCAAAGGCACAATTACTGAACTTCCCGATGCTCGGCAAAAGAATAGCAGTCCCTCAGCTTTTATGGCACTTAATTACTTCAATTAACATACTTATATGTACCATAAACAAGATTCACAAGGTCAGCAGATGTTCAGAATAATCAGAGGCAGCTGGGCTTGGAAAGAATGTTCAGTGATTAAGAGGCATATCTGACTTTACAGCCAATCTGAGGAAAAGGGGAAGCCCAGGCTCTGAGATCATTTTATTTTCAGGCACAAGCTTCTTGAAGGTGTAACATTTTAGCTGAAAAAGTTACAATCTACAAGAGGCAGGGATTTTTAACTCGCAGCAGCAGTTCTTCTATAGATAATGTACCTAGGTGGCCTGCAAGAAAAAATCCAGCACAGGTGGAACAGAAAGAGGAATGACAGACTGAATAAAAGATAGACAATTAAATTGGATAATTAGAACACAAACACAAAGCAAGTACATGCCCATAAACATCTCAGTTGTTGAGAAGGGGGCTGGCTTACAGCCATCAGAAGTAGCTTAAGTACTCACATGCCTTTTTACCTGAAAGGCAAAAAAGCTTGCACTTACCATATCAATCCTCCCCAGATGTAAAGCTCAGAGGACAAACTAACAGGGGGAAAGCAATGTAAAAACTCTACTTGATTGTATGCAGCCAGCAGACACCAAGGTCTTGAAGAGAAAGCCTCAGTAACTGCAAGACTCAAAAATTCTCCAACTGTTCTGCCCCCAGACTTTTGAACACTCATGAACAAAGAAGGCTGATGACTTTGTTTCACAAACACAATACCTTGCACTGGCTTTTAAAAGCAAGGTTTCAAACTTTTGAGAAAATCTTCCATAAATATCAAGACAAATGACAGCCTCTGAATTGCCACCACAAGTTGGAAGTTCTGTTTTAGCAAAGATACACAGTGCACTTGCAAGGGAAATAAAATACAAATCTCAAGACTGCAATAAAAATTTATTTAACAGCTTAACAGGTATGATTTTAATTCTCCAAGTGAAGAATCAAACCACTATTTATCAGCCTATCCTGCAAAGATTCTGGAAGTTTTCAAGATTCTAAACACATCTTTCTTTAATATTTACTTAAAGGACAGAAATTGTCCTAATGATAATTATAAGAATATCTCTATTTAAAGGTTATGTACCCTGTGAAGAGAAAAATCTCTACTGCATTAAAGGACACATCTAAGTTACACACACAGCTGAAAACTCCAAATCCTTGCTCTTCACGGATTGAACAGCACTGTCTGTATTAAGGGAACACCCCCTACCCTCCATACCTGACACGATCCAGGGTAACAAGGAGCTAAAATGAACCGTCCCTACCTGAGACCAGAAAATCATCTTTGTGAGAAAGAAATGACAAATGAGCTCCGACACTGTCACTTGTTTTGGGAAGAGAGTAAACTGTGTGTTCTGTTCTCACCCACTCTCCAAGTCTTACATATGTTTTATGAACTGAATTTTCTTCCTCCTACTCTGACCGCTTTGATCTGTTTCCCTATTTTCCCCGACATGTATTTTGCAAAACAAAATATGAATCAGAGCTGAATGACAAAACGTCTAAGTCCGTGGGTCTGGTGTGATCTGGAGGCAGGATCTTTGTAGTGATGCAGACCTGTAACCTTTATGATCCCAGATTTTGATGTTTTTCTGAATGCACAGGTTTATCTGTGTTTTGTGCATTACTGATCCCAGCTCAGATGAGCCCCAGAGATTTGCATACTTTTCAACATGAATTCGGTCAGTTGGCAGAGGAAAATGCACACATCCACAAATGAGAGCATGCACAGCAAAAAGACTGAATAGGCAACACTGAGAACAAAAAGGAGGATAAAAATGCATGGCACATACTGCACAGAACTGGATTCCTTACCAGACTCCAATGGTTACATCCTCCTCTGGCTGCAAGTAATAGTTACAGGTGTGGTTTAAACCTTGATCCTGTGGTCTTTTCAAGTCAATGAAATATGGGACCCTCACTGAAAAAAAAAAAAAATTAATTAATTTTTATCTTTTTTTTCCTTACAAAACTGCTTAATCAAGGCACTGGAGAGTTGTACAAACAGGTCCACTGTGCTGGGAAGATCTTTTTGTGCAGGATGAATTTGCTACAGCTGAGATTTAAAACATGAACAGCAAAGAGAGCAAGGTAAGAAGACATAGGAAATCACCAAAAAAACAGGAAACAGGCTAAAATAAAGAGAAAGTGGGGGAGACAGACAAAGCTTCCTTTAAAAAACATTTAACTATCTGTGTCCAGTCTGCTTTATCAATCTCTGCTGCATCAGTGGTGTGGGTTAGCTGATTTGGATTCAGTCTTTTCCCATAAAATGGAGCTCCACTGCAGCAGACCCAGGAAGTCTGTCTCCTTGAGATTTAGCAGTACAGCAATTAACACACCGAAGCTTTTGTGCTCTTGAAACAAAAATTAATATTGATAATGATGACAGTCAAATCCCACTTCACTTACCCTCTAAAAAAAATTAAACTTTACACAAACATAAAAACCAATGCAGACAACAGCTGATGTTAACCTGACAAATGTGGGCCCTCATAGTGCAAATCTTTACCTGTGCAAGTGCTTTTTTTGCTTTTTATGCAAAAGCACATGGGAGAGTCCCAGACTAAGCCATGCACAGCACCAGGGACCTGCTGGGTCTCATGAGGGCCGTGGGTCCTCCAAGAGGATGGCAGGTTCTGCAGTGAAGGTCTGCACAGGCACACAAGTCATTTCTACCACTGCTCTGGGAAAGCCATGCAACTTCTCTGTGCCTTTGTGGTGGTTTAACAGCAGCCAGGAATTCAGGCCTCAGATCCTTTGTATCCTTAACTCCAGAACCTCAGGGGTTACCCTTTCAAGTCTCTCCAGGTACCTCTTGACAGAGACTCCAGGAAGGACAATTTTCCTCAGCAGCAGAACACGGTTTTCACATCCTCTCCTGTCCTGACTGGCCAAAGGGCTACTGCATGGGCAGTCTCCTGTTTGATCTGTTTGAAGGCTGCTGCTGTTCATTCTTCTTCCATGTCACAAAACAGAGAGGGTTTACAGTCCAGCTGTCCTCTGGGATATGCATCCTCCAAAAACCCAAAGCTCCTAGGAAAGCTGTGTTTCCTTCCTGCTGTCAGTGGGGACATGGCTGCTATTCTGTTGTCCATTGGAATCTGATGACATCCAAGGCTGCTGCTGTTCATTCTTCTTCCATGTCACAAAACAGAGAGGGTTTACAGTCCAGCTGTCCTCTGGGATATGCATCCTCCAAAAACCCAAAGCTCCTAGGAAAGCTGTGTTTCCTTCCTGCTGTCAGTGGGGACATGGCTGCTATTCTGTTGTCCATTGGAATCTGATGACATCCATCTTGCCATTTCACTCCTAAAAACTGGATTTCCTGGGCAGGTCCCTTTAGTTTATTTTGTGGTAAATCCTTCAGGAGGATCAGGATTATTTTCTCCCTTTTCTCAAAAACTTCTCTGTGTATTGTCCCAAATGACGATGTCATCAATGTACTGCAAGTGTTCTGGAACCTCACCCTTTTCCAGTGCAGTCTGGATCTGTTCATGTTAAATAGTGTTTCCACCCTTGGAGCAGTCATTTCCAAGTGTACCCCTCTCCTGGTAAAGGCAAACTGTAGCCTCCACTCTGCTACTGAAGGAATGAAGAAAATTGCATTATGGTGGCACCAGTGACATTTTACCACCGTGCACATCAAACCAAAGGGCACCTCGTGGCATGTACCCCCCCCCCTCTCTCAAGCAGGGAAGTGCCTGCTCCCAGATAGCAGAGACTCTGGTCTATTATGGCAGGACATGGGACATTTCCTCCTTGAATTGCCAGTGGACCTCTTTAGTTTGGCCCTCGTAAATTTCTTCTTTCGCTTAAATTTTTTTAATTCCTTGGACAGTCTTTCCATGGATGAGATGCAGGCCCACACCAGGGAGGAGATGGTTTCTTCATACAGCCAGAGTTTGGGAACCAAACTGTCCACTTCTGGTCTCCTCTTTTCCAGAACATCAGTGCCAATGAGCTGACACACTTGACACCAGTGTGCTCCACAGGAACTTCCAACGCATGGTCTGTGTGCACTGGATGTCATCTGGGTTTACAGGGGACTGCTCCTTTGAATCCTTACAGATCACCTCCAGCACAGCTGATCCTCTCAGTTACTGGATATTGGTTCCATGGTGTTCCACTTGTCTTGGTGCACTGAAAGGTCATCCTTGCACAGATATCTTTCCCTCATGCTTGACAGGAGCCACTTACACTGTAAGTTTCTGGTCTCTTCCCAATACCCAGCCAATGCCTGCATCCTGGGACAGGAACCCTAATAGATTGGCTTCCTTGGAGCAGCCAGGTAACCAGGGACTCACCTCACAGCTCACCTGGGCGTAGGGAATCAGGTGATTATCTCTGGCCCTGCTTGTGAGGGGCAGAGTTTGGTTGTGAGGGCTCTGCCTCCTCTTCATCGCTCACTACACAAACTGATTTGGGCTTGGATTTCTTGTGGGGGCTGACTGCTCCTGGCACAGGTTCAGCTCAGTCTGAGTGGCCACAGTGCCTGCTGCCCCCTGCTTTCCTTCCCCTGCCCTGAGGGTGCTGTCCAGTAATGAGCAGTGTACAATAATTAGCAGCCAGGGCCCACCACATTGCAGCAACTTCCCCCTCTTTGGAACTGCCATGGTGATTTTTTCCCAAATATTCTGCCACTTTACCAAAGTCTTGTATTTGTTCAGGGGTGAACTTCCAAAACCACTGGAGCAGAATACCCCTTCAAGAGCTGGCCCATTTTCTCCTACTCTCCATGCTACTCATGACAATCCACCTCCAGGGCAGGTTTCTGGATCACTTCCCTAAAAACCTCTGTCCTGACTCTAAACATGTTGTAGACCATACTGAGGAAACCTTGCAAACACAGCAACAAGAACACGCCACAGGACAATTGCAAGTGAGCAGAGGTAGGAATTTAAGTGAGACAAACAAAGCTCTGCAAAAACAAAATCAGTGAACCCTGCACTATTCAGGTTACGTGGCTATCAGTTTTGACAATCAAAGCACAAGAACTGCCTTGCACACTTCACAGCAACCAGGATCCAACATGTGAGAACATGCAAAGCATGCAATCAAAATTAGACAAGTTATATAAAAAACAATGTATCCACAGCTGATCTTTCTAGCTTTGACAGTCAGAGAAAGATATTTTTCAAAACTTCATTACAAAATACAAGTGAGGTTTAAATGCAAATTTAGATTGATGGATTTAATTTCACTTGCTTGCTGTCTATGCATGCAACTGTGTGGAACTCTTCAGAAAAGCACATCTGACATATTGCATTTCCTGAAGGAAAACTCTTTTGGCTGAGAATTGGCTAGAGTTTGGTCACTCTAGTTATATAAAGACATGCTACAGCAACCACCAGGGCCACAGAGAATGCTTTCCAAACCACAGTGTGGGGAAGTTTACAACCTGTGAAAGTTCATGTCCTTCACAAGCTGTTCACATGCAGGGGGAAAGTGAAGGCAAACAAACTAAAGATAAAGACAATCCCTGCCCATGTCCCCTCACCTACCCACCCGACTGAGTCACTTACCAAAGTTTAGGAAGACCAGCTTTGCCTGGATAGCAGGACAAAGTTTTACTAGAAACGGGATGGCTATGTACATTCCCAGCAACCAGAGTATTAACTTCCTCAACCAGAACCATAATCCATATCGCCTGTGTACAAGAAAAAAAAAGTAGGGCTGAATACAGCAGAATTTTTATGGAGCAATTTTCACAACGATCGACGCGTTTGGTGTTTTTGAAAATCCGGTCATTTACACTTTAAACAAAACCCAGCTTCAAATAGTTCGTGTAACTTTAGTTGTTTGAGAGAAGCAGAAGTAAAATACAGCTGATGACAGCTTAGAAAAAGGGAATAGAAACTCCCTACTGATTACATTTTAAAAGACTCTGTGACAAGAGCCTTTTATTCCTGCTAACTTAACAGATTTCAGAATCTCATCTCCAAAAAGTAGCCTGACCACACTTCCCATTTAGATCACCATCAGATTTTGTTTGGTTAGATTTTCACATATTTTGAGCTCTCAATGCCCTGGAAAGCAATCCTTTCTAAGTGAAAAAACGTAATAAATTTCATGATCTGCAGCATGATTGTCTAAGAATTGCCCCAACACTGTATCTCAATTTTCTCTTAAGTATTCTGATTAGGAAGAATAAGCTACCAAAAAAATTCGTAACCAACAAAAAAAACCAACCAACAACCCACAGAAAAAAACAAACAAACAAAAAACCCACAAAAAAAACCAACCAAACAAAAAAAACCCCAAAAAAACAACTTAAAATCAAGTAACACACAGCAGCTAATTAAGCAATGTATCTCAAAATTCCCTTTATTTTATCAGAATAACTACCAAATATGCACTCATATATGCACATATGTTTACATAAAGCCATACTTGTAATGATTCAGCTGACCAACATTTCATGTGCACTGAGGTTCCTCAACCAGCCCTGCAATCAAGAACTAAAATCCATGGGAAGCCTTCAGGCAACACAATTTCTGCTGCTTTTCAGCAGACAGTCTTGAGCAAGAATCATGTTCCATGCCAGTGAGCAAACAGTTCTCAGTACTGGGAACTGCAGGCAGCTGAAATCAGAGGACAATTTTTTCCAAAAGGCATGAAATTATTAATCTCCCATTTAGCAATTCTTGGAGCTGGCACACTAAACTTGCTCTAGACTAGTGCTAAGAGGGTTTAGCCACTGTCAGCTAGGTGAAATTGTCAAATAGGGAGCCTAAAGACCTGTTTTTTACACATTTGTACAAGAAGAATGAGTGTACACACAGAACTGGGATGGAAACACTTTAATCATGCACCAAAATTTCCAAAATATCAATAGCTTTTGTGGTCAAAAAGCCAAGACTCTCAGGGAAGAGGCTATCCATTTGCTCATCAAAAATCTGCCTTCAGCACACTACAACCTGTCTACAAGTTCCTGTCTGCCTCTTCTCACCCTGAGACCACATTCTGGACTTCAGAAACATATACTCCCAAAATTAAAGCCCTTTTCTTCACAAGCTAAAGCAACTGTCATTTTCCAAGAGGGGGAAAATATATTACTAAGACACAGTCACCCAGCTGTGGCTGTAACAAGCCCACATTGAAAGGTTCAACAGATTTTTATAGTTCCCACAGCAAATTTGACAGTGAAGAGGTAAAGAACTCCATAGAGGCTTCTCGTGACATTCCCACACCTCAAACCCAGTTTCCTAAAGTAAGAAAAGCAGAAACAGCAAAAAACTAGCATCAGAAATTATACAAAACACGGGCTTCAGAAGAACATTACTAAGTACCAAAGCCTCAGATCGACCCACCAATGGCCACAACTTTGGGCAAAAAGCCCACACAACATGTTGTTTGGGTTAATTACTGAGCTGATCATTGCTCCCTACTCTCAGATTAAATCCAGCTTTCCACAGCCACCCCTACATCAGCACCTACCACCTATTTCCACAGCTGGAATGAATTTGTGGCAGACAAAGGGAGATCGCTAAAGGATAGCTGACATTTAACTGCTGAGCAACTGAAATATAACTTAGCTCTCTTCAATGAGAAAAGTGTGTATTTTTGTTAAAACATGTTGTCTAGTTATTTTTTCACTTATATCTACTTCCAATTCATCTCTCCTTATTGGTGAAAAGGGATTGGTTAAAGTTTAAAAGAGGAGGTAACTCATTTTGGAGTGTCCATGTCTTCAATTGTCTTAAACCAGGACACTCTGTCCTCACCTCCTTCCCAGTAAGAACCAGGGTACAGGTGAGCAGCCAGGCAGGATGGGGCTTCCCAGCAAGTTTTCCTGCCTGGGGCCTAGATATTGCTGCAGCCAAAATGAGCTCTCCTAGGGGAATTTTGCATATGCCAGGATTTCACTTCTACGGAATAAAAAGCCCACTTGCTTAGGCAAACAACAGAGCCAGGTCTTAACCCCTCCAGGCACAACCAGAGCACCTCAAAACAGGGGCTCTTCAGGAATCTGGGTGGCAAAGCACTTTCTCATGGCTCAGCCACAACCTGGGGCCAGGAACAGAAAACACTGAGGGGGACATTGTCCAAGTAACGCTGCCAGAGCTCAGGAATGATTCCAGCTCCTCCTTTTTGGAGACTGAAGTGAGGCATCCCTTTCTTTGCTCCCATGCCCCATGTCAGATGCTAATCAGCAACATGACATTTACACCTCATCTCCAGGGAGATGTCTACTTACAATGTAACCAGGGCAAAGCTTCTATCCACCAGACAGCTTTTCTCTTGACAAATCCAAGAAGAACAGACATTATGAAATTATCAGGTAAATCGTCAGTGAGCAATTTAGCTAAATTAAACTCCTCCTGCTTGGTGGAAAAGCTATTTCAGGAAAACTGTGCCCTGCAAAAGGAAATCTTGGTGTGCTCAGGCAAAAGTAACATACTTGTCACCACCTTTTCACCAGAAAACTCAGCAGGTCGTAGTTGGAAAATGCAAGTGATGTAGAAAATAAGCTGAAGATATTTAAGAATATCGAAATTGATTTCCTGGAACAAAAAAAAGCAATGCCTAAAAAACCCCAAAACAACAAAACATTTCACACAATACAAAACACCCAACCCCAAGTCAGCCCAAAATGAAACAAAATCCCTGACATCATATTTTCCCTCCTGCATTTACCAAAGGCTTTTGCCCAACTTCTAGATTCTGTCCAAACACAGGCAAATATGAAGTAGTTTTTGCATCATGCACTCTCCTGAAGTGAACATGGAAAAGCACATTCCCTCTCCAGACATGCTTAAGGCTGACAGAAGGAAGTATTTCCTGGAAGTGAGACATCAGAAATAGAAGGCTTTCCTGGTAACTTACAGCTGGATGAAGGTCCCACATTTGCCCAGAACAAGCAACATTTTGCATTTGGGCACAGTGTGAGTATCTGGCTGGTGAGGAGAAGCTGGGGGGTCTCTCATGCCTGCTTCTCCTGAGTGCTGCTCCCTTCTCTCCAACAAACTTGGGAGGTTTTGTGAACAATGTCCAATCACCACAATCCTGTGGCATGCTCCTGCACCCAGGATTCAGATTAAAATAATTTCTCCCACAGATCATCTGAACCATTGCTACACCAGGAGTGTCTCCATTAGCATCTCCTGATCAGATGTGCTGCCAGGGTGAAAGGGCAGGCCAAGGGTGAAACAAGAGACTAAAACTGATCCTGTCAGAGCTGCAGCAGAGCAAGGACAACATTTATCAGAAACACACACAGGCTGTGCTTGCATCCCTAAAGGATCTATAGACAAATGCACCCACGGCCCACGTGCCCTTTGTGATCTGCCTGGGGCGAGAGTGAAACGAAATGCCCACAGACACCAAAGTGTGAGGCTCTGTTTGTTCAGTGAATGCTGACATTCTGGCTTGCTCTGGAGTCCCTCGTGTCCTCAGCTCTTTAAATTGCAAACCAGCAGCGCTCTCCCAGCAGGAACTTAGAGCACAGGATGTGGAAAGCCAAGCCCTGGATCACACAAGGTATGTCCTGATCACCAGATGACAAAAGTAACTTTATGGGTGGTAGAGGAAAAAAAACAAAAATATATGGCATAACAAGAACGCTTCCTCCCACTTTCCTAACAGAAAACATATTAAAAAAAAAACAACAATACATTTGTTCTCTCAGACAGGGATCGAGAGCATAAAATGAGGAGGTAGTTAAAGATATGAGCAAAAGATTCAAAAAAATGAGGGCCAAAGGAAATCTAAAGGACTGGGATGATTTTTTTGGCGGTAAACAGAGTTGTACCCAAAACAACCTACTCCACAACTTGGAAACTGCAACAGAGTCCCAAGGCATACAGGGGCACAAAGAAACAGCAGCCATGCAAAAGGCAGGAGAGCCCACACATCAAGTCCCTGGCAAACCTCCCAGCTTTCTTTGCTAGCCTTGTTTTGAACAAGAGATTGTTTCTAGCCCAGGTAGGATCACTAAGAGCACTCATCTTCCTGTTCTGCAGAAAGCCTGGACAAGGGCTTCTCCTTGCAAGTCCTGAAGGATCATCCAATCTCTTTTTCCTCCACCACCTGAGCCACTCAATCTAATTAAAGTTCCATTTCATTTCATTTGTTACTTGTCAAAAAGTTATAAAAGAAAAAGGAAGAAACCTATCAGCCTTTCAGCTGTGTGAATGCACAGAGACAGCCTCTCAGCTCCTGAATTTGAGCTCACAGGCTTCACTGTCTCCCATCTCCATCTGGACTTTTGGACAGCTTGAGCAGCAACACTCAACATAATTTTCCACTACAAGATTAATATGAGTTCTTTACTCTATGGGTTTGCTGCAAAACCTGCTTTATGCACAGTTCAATGTAAACTGAAAAGATGCTCATGTCCAGGGCTTTACCCTCTCCTGGTTTCTGTGCACAGTGGACAAACCTGCATGGGCAAACAGGCAATCATATGACTCATTTTGGCCTATTTTGGGCACCACTATATAAAATTCTCAGTGAAATCTACAGCCAACTCTTAATTCCACTTCACTGTAGGTATTGTATAGAGAAAAGGGAGGTTGAATTATAGACAATTCATCCAGTCTTGAAAACAGATCTTCCCTGAATCCATGAAAGCCAGTGGAAACAGCAGTATTTGCCAGAACTCTTAGCATCTGAGCGACTGATCCCTCCCTTCAGCACTAAGATCCCTTTAACAGGATGAGTTCACTGCAAAACAACACAAAGAGAAAAATCAAATCCTCTAAACACATCTTCCTACTCTAGGGATTAAGCAAACATCTAAAAAAAAAATTCAAACCCCAATCCTGGAAACAAGACACAATTATAAAGGCATTGCTCTTTCCCCCCAACCCCAACTTGTTTCATAAAACAACTAAAAATATCATGTACAAAATCTGCATGGCAAACTCAATTCTCAGAGAATTTTAGGTTCAACCAGTTCCTGAAAACTTTTGCTCTGGGAAAGATCTAGAAAAAAAAAAATTAGCTCTACTAGATTCCTTCGCCATCTCTAACAAAAAGTCCCTTAAAATCTTGAAGCTTTGCTGTTTCTGAAGAAATATTCTCCCTTTCAAAAATAAAACTGCAGTACAGCACTAGCCCACCAGAAAGGAGGCTGGGGGGGCACAAGAAGATAGGAGGGGACACATCTAGAACAGCTAACCCCAACTGACCAAAGGGATATTCCAGACCATATAGCATCATGGATCAGCATACATTCCATCAGCTGGGGAAAGAAGTAGGAAAGGAGGGATATTCAAAGTGATGGTGCTTGTTTTCTCAAATAATCACTGGATTACTGAGGAAGACAACTAGTAGTCTTAAAATGTGATTATTCCAAGCAGCTGTGTGGTGCTGAGTTGACAGTTGGGGCTAAAACACTAGTATCACTTATTCAAAATAATGAAGATCACAGTTTGCTTTTTGATGTTGCAAAAGACAATCTGATCTCTCAGCTTTTGGGATGAGGTAGGAAAGTCTGGGTACCTTATTTGTTCTTTGACACCTTCCATAATTCAAGTACAACTCCATCTGCATGTAAACCCAAGCATTAAAATTAAGAGTTGTTGGATCTGTTGTGTGGAAGTCTCAGTCAATCAATGCAAGGTACACTACCATTCTGTGCCATCAAAGGTACAGAAGATGCAAATTTATACCTGACCCTACCCATCCATCACTGCAGCATCCAAAATGTTCATCACTTGGACTTAAAATAAGCATTTGAAATTAGGGACTGTTTTAGTCATGTCACAGCTACATGAACAGGAAAGAGGCTACAGAAGATTCCAAGAAGTCACCCAGTCCCTTATCTTCATCCTAAAAAAGACACACTATCTTACACAGCTGTCTGCTTGATTTCTCCCACAGACATAAGGCAAACTGTGACAGCCCACGCTTCACAAACTCCCTCTGGTGACCCAGAGCTGAGCTGAATGGCCCAAAGTTTGCAGGTTCACGCAACAAATCAGGCTAGCTGCACTCTCACTGAACAGAGATTTTCCACAGGAAAAAAGGCTACCAGAATACATAGAAAGCTGAATAATTTGCTCACTAGGCAGAGAGAGAAAAAGCTACCCAAATCTCAAAATCTGGCTAAAGCTACTAAATGTTCCTATTTGCATCAATGGAAAAGTGAAAGAGAGAGGTGAATAAAACACTGAGCAAACCTTCTTAAATATTGGCCATAAAAAACTAGGATGAAGCAAGGTATTCAAGCCTCAATCAACAGAGGCTCAGCCCAGGAAAAATTACAGCACTCCATAGTCTGACTGTACCCAGAAGCAAAGATTTGGTTCTGCTATTTCTCTTTAAATTAAAAGACAAATTAACAGGAATAATGGGCTTAATAAGGCGAGGAGAAAGCAACAAATTTAAAGCCTATGGGTTTCCATTAAAAAAAACCAAAAAGACAAAAGAAAAGCAAGCTAGGTTTTCTAATAATATTTTCAAACATGCAAGCTCTACCTTCAGGTTTCTCAGAATATTGTGACAGATTATTTTTTAAACAGACACACCACCATCAGTGATAGAAAGTGAAAGTGTCTCAAAAGAGGAAAAAAACTCAAACTCCAGAAATTACAAGATGTCAATACACCCATAAAACTTTGAATTTCCTGCCAAATGCCAACACAGGATTCTAACAAAAAAAAAACTGCTGGCTACTGAAATATATTCTTTTTCACTGCTATTACAGAATTTCAGGGGTTTTTTGGTGATTAGGATGTATGTCAAAAGCACAGCAGAAAGATATCACAAGCACTAACTTATTTCTCTGTTTACAGGAGTATCACAGGCTTTACAGGCTTTTATGAAAGCTTCATACACAGCTCCAGAGAAGTGCTGCATGTCAGCAAACAGAACCACAATACTTTGTCTGTATTTTTAGCACCTCACCCCTTATTTTCCATTAAAAATGCTCCATCAATCAAATGACTACTGATGCTGCTTTCAGTCAGGCCCTCTGAACTTCTATCATCTTTAAAAATCCCCCCACATCACTTGCAGTCAGAGAAGTTACCTCAGTTCATTTGACAAGCTCTCCATAAGTAAACTATGCTGTTTATCCCACCTCCCATTCACTTCCACACCTACGCAGCCTGAAGCTGGCCTTGGTTAGTGGAGCCACAAAAAGAAGTTCATAATAGAAAAAATCCAACCCTGCATCTGCATTGTAATGGATAAATGCAAATACACATAAGATCAGCTTTCCAAATAGGTAAGTTGGTGGAGATGGTTTAGTAGCTGTGGTAGAATCACCTAAGAGGGTTCCAAAGGAGTCTCCAGGACCTTTTCTTTTGGCCATGGCATCAGCTTACAGAGATTGTACAGCTGCTACATTAGACACATTCCTTTGCCTCCCTTTATTGAAAACTATCTATTCCCACAAAGCATCTCCTTTTGATTAGGGTAAGAGCTTCAGTGTTGCTCCAGCTACCTGAATGCAGGTGAGGTTTGAAACTTTAAGCTCACAAATTCCCCCACAGTCCCCCACTTCACTACCTCATTCCCCTCTTACAGCCCAGACTGTCACAGGCTGCTTCTGTGCCTCCTTCTGATTAATATCAAGCGATTAAGCATTAACTTAAAACAGTAAACAGTAAGAAGGAAGCCATCTAGCCAGTCAAGAATTTAACTGTGTCCCTCCAAAAGATGTAACTGCAAAGTAAAGGAGAGCATCTCAATTAATTGAGTTTTTCAGGAGGGGGCCATCAAGCTCCAGCTATTGAGACCCTCATAATCCCATTTCAGCTTGGAGAATAAAAAAAGATCATGGGTAGGACCTGAAAGAATCAAGATCCTGATCCATCAAGTGGGGGAAATGTGACATCAGCACTCAGGGTAAGAGGAAAGCACTGCTGATCAGTCGGTCAATAGCACTGAAATGTCAGCAAAGGTTATGCCAGGACTCAGAGCACTGCAGGAAAAAAACAAAAACAAACCCATGAAGGGAGGGAAAGGCAAGCCAGTGTACGGCATTAACAAGCAGAAATAGCAGAGCAGCTTGCAGGTAATATATGGGTCCATGGAACACGCTTGCAAAAGGCAGAACTAATTAGGAGAGGGAAAAAATCTCACAGGACAGGGACATGGAACATCTAACTTTTCCCCCATCAGCACCCCATCCCCCCCCTATGCCATAGCTTGGGCTCTCCTCTTCACAATCACTGTCTAAGATGACTACCCCAAATGCAGCAATAACACAGCTTGTCTGATTAAATCACTATGCATTGGCACATCCTTTGAAGGACAGGAGCTTGGAACATCAGTCTTGATAACTTAACATTTCAGTTGCACAAAATCTACATGTTTCACAGACCAGGAGACAAGAATGGGCTGAACACTTGTCAATACAGCACCAATTTATTTAAAATGTATGCTGACAGCATGGCCTAAGCAGCAACTATGTTTTTTCTCAATGCTTGGGTACACTGGTATAAGCATTAGTGTGAACTGTGTGTGACAAGATTAACCTGAAAGCTACATTTTTAAAAGGAAGGGGCAGATGCTACTGTCATTTGAAGTACTAGCAAACAATGAATAATTAAACCCTCAGTAATTGAACAACTGACTTTTGGGACAGAAGAGTAGGCTTGGGGATTAAGATTTTAAGTTTGTTGGCTTTTCCTGAATGCATCTTCTGCCTCATCCACTTAGTTTGTGCTAAAACCTTTCTGGTAGGAACTCTTGTTTAAATTCTAAGAACATACTTTCTTCCAGAGCTCCCCAGCAATGCTGCTGACACTAATGAAATCTGAAGTCACCCACATTAGATTTTAGTCAAGCTTGGCATTGAGATACAACTGTGGTGGCAAGTACACTCCCTCCATGGTGTTTACCAAATTCTTAAGTTTTCTACTCATTTCACAGCTGACAGCTGGTTTATATTAAAGGCACAGCCATCTTACTACTCCATGTGCTGAGAACACACTAGCTGTCTGCAAATTAAAGAGGCAAAACCAGAACATAAACAATAAAAGACTGAAACAGCACTGGAAGTGCAAAACACAAGCTTGAGACCAGCCGAGTCTGGTTTTCATTGGAGCAGGAAAGCTTATTTTTCCCAACCACACTCACCTTCATGGGTATCAAGGTGCACAAGCAAAGTTTCAAGAGCAGAACGAGTTCAGACACATAATGCTTCACACCACAGCTCCTAACCTGCATTTAAAGCCACTTGTCTGCTGAATGCACACCATAATTGAGGCAGCACACAGTACAGCCAAGGCAATTCCCCCACCACTTGTTAACACGCTGCAAACCCGACAGACTCGCATGCATGTGTTAACCTTGCAGCAAGAACTAGAATCCAGGCTCACTCTTTGTTCTTGTGGATACAAGTGAGGGGACGGATCTGTATTTCCAAGCAGCACAACTTCGTAAGCATGAAATCATCTTTTCATGTAGCAGTTCTTGTGAGGCAGCCACACAGCCTGAGAACTACCACTAGCAGCAGCTCTGTGGCTCTGCCTTTTGCCTAAATCACCTGAGCAAAAGTTTTATTTGTGTGTTGTAGACACATTTTTCCTTTCAAATACATGAAAATGGTCATCTTATACTTTCCAGCTGAAAAAGCTCTACTTTTGCTGGCAGAGATCAGAAGCCATTCCTTCTCAGAAGCCTGAAGAAAAGGAATGTTTTTGTGTTAGCAGTGATACTGCCATCTTTTAGATTCAGAACACATCGTTAGCAATACATTTTGATTACAATAGACCAACTGTTCCCCGTTGGAAGCATACAAGCAAACAAGAACATTAAACAATGCCAAAACATTACATATGCTGACTGTCAGCCCAGCACAGTTACATTCAGCTGGCAGTCACAGTGTCCTCTGTAATTGTGACCCGTTTAAAAAGGGAGGCTTAACAAACAGTGCATGGCCATAAAACAACAGCCATGGTTAAAGAACAGATGTATGAGCAGATACAGAACTGCTGCTGGCCCTGACATACTTTAAACAGGGGGTCATTTTGCACATAGGCAGGCAGATTAATCTGTTCCTGTGTTCATCTGTGCTTTATTCGGGAATTCCAGCTCTAGCTATCATCTTGTGGAGGACAGAACTCCAAAATGACAAAGACTTGAAAAAATTAAATACAATTAAAACCAAAGCCATTCCTAACACAACAAAACCTTCAAGAGTCAACCCAGAAAACATAAACTCCAAGGTGAAAAGCAGGTGTTAGAGTTTTCGCTTAACTGCAGGGAAACAAAACAGATCCATAGGATGTTCTTATTGGAAGGGATCCACAAGGATCATCAAGTCCAACTGTTGAGCAAATGGCCCATACAGGGACTGAACCCACAGCCTTGGTGCCATTAGCATCATGCCCTGACCACCTGTACATCAGCCTGCCAAAGTTCAAAATGAAACGTGGCCCCTACTCTGGTAGTCAGCAGGGGGAAATAATGCTTTATAAGAGACAGCACAAGGCTATCGGGCACTGAAAGCAAAGGTCAGCCACTGCATTTCTGCTGGATTTGCAAGAACAAGAGAATGGGCTATTTCCAATGACTGTGTGCAATTCACAGTTTTCACATTCAGCAGTATAAAATCTGTATTGTCAACTTTGTTCATGCTTCCTAAAGCTGCTCTGAAACTAATCAAAACTTTACAAAAAGTGAGACAGGACTGCTTTAAGGGAGCAAAGAGTGCCAAGACTTCCCTTCCTGAGGATGCCAAGAAGTCTTAAAATCTATTCAGTTCTTAAATGCCTTGAACACACTTTGCTCCACAAGCAAGGATGCTGCAACCTGGAAGCTCTGACTCCGAGTTTCCAGTTTACATCATCCTCATTTGTGTAGGCTCCTCTGTCTCAGAACAGTCACCCCAGGGGAAGCTTTACTGCCAGGGCAAGGGAAACCAGGCTCTGGATAGGGTAAATGCATTTTCTGTTCTCTCTGCTCTGAGCTTGCACAATGCCACTGAAAAATACTCTTCCAAAAGGGTATTTCTTCAGTTATGCCATGTGAAATCCTTTATTCTGCACACCTTTAGCAAAAAGGGAGATGAGGCACACATTACCTTATGGCCTCTTATTACTCAACACTAATCTCTTTTGCAGGAGGAATTAACAATCATTTTAAGTGGCTACAAATTGGACAGATAGTTTTGAACAAGGGCAACTGTGGGACTTACCTCGAATGTTTTCAAGTGTTTGTGTTTCAGAAGTTAATCTTCTAGTCTAACAATCTTTTCTATTGCTCTATTTCTCAGTAAGAGTTACAATCTTGAAATAAATCTGGGTTAAATAAACACTTCAATTTGAAAAGTAAAGAGTCATGGTTCCTGTTAGCTCAGTGAATGATCAAGGCACTTGACAGAGTCTAAAATTAGGAAATCCTGCTTGAAAGTTTGAATTGCCTTCAATAAGAAAGAGGCAGATTTCTGAAGCTAAGTGTTGCACTAGTTCAACCAACTGCTTAGAGAGAGAGAGAGAAAGAGAGAAAAGGAAAGGGATGTGTACCAGCAAGGCGAAAGTCCACAGCCTAGATGGCAGCCTTGCTGTCTGGATAAGGGATATTCAGGGACACATGACAGCTTACAGAGGTGACTTACCTAGAACAGCTTCACACTCTGGCACCATTCCTATCCCACAGTTATGACCCCTACCCTCTCTCCACCACCATCCCGCCAGCTACACTTGTGTCCTGGTGACCTTTTCACTATTTGGCCATCTGCTCCAAACTGCTGACTTCCCTATTCATCAACCCTGATCAACCCTCTCCTCCATCCACTTTTATCAATAAGAACTGATAACCAACTCATTCTTGGAATGGTTGATATACAAAATTACACACCCTTTAACCCAAGTATCAATCCCACTATAATTCACCAGTTGCTTCTCTCTCCATGGAGCCAATTCTCAATAGAGATGACATGATACCCATTAGCAGTGCAAGCAATGTCAATAAAATAAACTACAGTACAAAGTCAAGTGCTTTGGAGAAACAATTTTACTGCTGATACTTTGTAATCTTGACAAACCTGTCACACTTTACAGAGTCCTTCCACAGGACAGATCTACTTTCATTAGTATATATATTTAGCTGTTAAATCTTCTTCCACTGAAGTTCAAATTAATTCTTGCAATTTAAATTGCACAGACTCCACCTCAGGCTAATGGCTTTAAAGTCTCCTAGGTCTCCTGTTACCCTTTTAATACAGCTGAAGCACTTTCTTTTAATCTTCTTGTGGTACTGATTCAGTCACAGCTACATTAACATTAACATAGTGCTCTCATATTACATCCTTAGTAAACCTCCCTTGCTTGCAGTCGCTCACTCCCCATGTCACAAGCCAGCCACTGCTGTAACACCAACAACAGGACACAGTACAGCCACCCACTGAGCTTACAAAACCCCAGGTTTTACAGGGGAATTGCTGCAGAAGCCTATTCACTAATTTCACATCCTGACACGATTACCAAAATAATCTGACCTGCCCTTCAGGCCGAGGAGGATAAAGTAACTTGGCTGCAGCCTCCCAGGCAGGCACCACTGCTCCTCTCAGAGGAGCCCAGACTCAGCAGGCAGTGCTCTTCAAACGCAGCAGAGGTCCTGCTGGGGTACACCAGGCCCCTTGACCATACAGCAGAAAGGGGAATCTGGAGAGGAAATTATGTCACCATCCTTAGTTTTAATAAAAGCACCACAACATTTTCACAAAAAAGAAACACGTCTACATTGCATCCTGGAAAAAAACCTACAGATTCACTGCAGTGACCCATGACTGCATCTGCAGAGAACTTGATTTCTGGCTCAGCAACCACGTGCCAGAAATGACAGAAAAGAATGTGACAATGCTGAGAAGACCCTGATCTCCACAGGCACCTTCACTCCAAAGGTGACTAAGAAGCCCTGCTGGTCCCAGGAGCTCCCAAACCCAAAGGAAGTTTAGCTATACTCAAACAAACAGAGGCAATTCATACAGCTTCTAAGTAGTAAGTATTGTAAAGTAGTAGCAATTAATAATTACCACGGTAATTATTAATTCAGACACAAGCCATCAAAGCAGAGCAACCAAACCCAGGGGCAAGTATGATGTCAGAAATACGGCACTGCAAGGAAATCAGGAGTTTTTGCTCAAGGAGACCAAAAAAACAGAGGGCAAACTCTCCTCAGCCTGAACACACCTGCTGTGTGGTCTCTGTGAGAAATATGGGGACTTAAGGAAACTGCTTAGAGACTAAAAGACACAACAGAGCAGATGCAGCAGGAAAAATGCTGGGCTCTGTTACAGAAAACCCAGAGAGGCTCATGGGTACCCTGGATCCAAGGAAAGAAATTTTAGGTAATACAGACAGACCTGCAGAAGGATGCTATGAGTCTCAAGGGATGCTTAAGAGAGTAAACCACACCTATTTAACACCAAAAAAATCTCAAAGTCAGTGATGAAAACGTTGAAAAAAAGATAGGCTTTAGCAGTAACACACTGAGGCACAGAACTACTACCTGTCAACACACACGAGAGCTTCATAAATCTTTAAATCATAAAAAAAAATAAATTTCATAATTCCACAATTAACCTACAATAATAAAACTAGTAATTCTCTACATCGCAGGGAATATTGCCATTTTTCCTGAATGACTTATGTGTCTTTGAGAAAGGAGAGAGGAGAAGATGAGTGCAAGGAAAAAGAATTATAATTGCTGGAAAAGATTAACAAACTGGGAAGATGCTGCAGAGAACAAGTACCTAATGCTCCAAATTAGTAACCTGGGAGTAATTCAGAGGTTCCCCAGCCATAAGCTGCCAAAATGGCTGACAACACCCAGGATAAAATAGGAGGCAGAGCTACTGTGATGCTATTCAAATAAATAATTTTTTTAAAAAAAGAAAAAGACAGACATACATATGGAAAAAGTTATACAACCCCATTTTTGACATGTCTGAGCAAAATATCACTGTGCACGCCATTCAAGAGAACTGCAACCAAAAAACCCAACACAACCAACAACAAAAAACAAAACAGAGCCCCCCACACTAAAAATAGACCACAAACAAAGGAAACTGCTTTTTCATATTTTACCCATAGGAGGGACTGTGATTCAACCTGTTTCATTATGAAAAAAAGAACAGGCAAGTAAACCTTGTGGCAACCATTCCACAGCTCTTTTGTGAACTCTGCTCAAGAACAACTGAAATAGAGGCAGTTACCCAGTAGGAAGGTGGAATTGGTGAAAAAATTGCATGATTGATGAAATATTTCTATGCAGGCAGCCTCTTTTCTCTTTTGAAAGCACTGCCAAGTAACTGATTTAACCTGAAGACAGCAATTAAAAGACAATAGCATAAAACTCGCTCGAGGAAAAAAACCTCTTAAATATATTGATGAAAACTTGCAGGAGAACAATTTAAGTATTTGTCATCTCTGCTACAATGGAATAGACTGGAATAATTATAAAAGACACTGGAAATGCTTCTAAAAAAGTAACATCAGGAGAAAGGGGGCTAGGTCTAGAGATATAAAGATGGGGCACTGAGAGGACATAGGAACTAGATAATAGAGATGGTCAAGTTTTCTGTCAGAGGGAAGACACTGCTGGTTAAATCCAAAGAGACATGGCATGGCAAGAAGCACTTCAGTTGCTGGGGCAGGATGGCACCAAGGGTCACCACACATCGCATTTGACGTGCCTGAGCACACTCACTGTTCCAGGAAAATTCAGCTGCATCACAGAGGAAGACACAAGCAAGCTGCTGCAGCCACTTCCCTTCAGCACCTCCCTGCATTTTGATAAAATACCCAAGAAATGCTGTAAAAGCAACCCTCTGCCTCCCAAGAGCAAGCACCAAGAAAGCTGCACCACAGCAAACAGGAACAAGGCTGACTACAGCAGAACTGAAACTACACCAAATGGTAGCATCAGTCCAAAAATACCCAGCTTGCTGGGTGGACAGGCTGGACAGCCAGTGGGAGGGTCCCAAAAACACCCCTTGCAGGGACTTGTGCCAGCAGTCGGGGGTCTCCAGGAATAAAGGTACCAGGGACAGCTGAAGGAAGCCTGAGGGACAGCAGCTTCTCCAGCAAGGCAGAGCACAGAAGCATCAAGAAATCCAGCTCACACACATGGGATTTGAAGTGATCCACTGCTTCACAGCATAGAGAGAGACACTGAACAAATTTTAACATTTGTAGCAAACAAGTGTTTGTAGGAGAATTGGGAGAATGGCAAAATTCATGCTCCACATGTAGAGTCTGGCTATCGATTGGGATTAAATGAGGATCAGATAACCATGAGGTCACAGAAGTGAAGGGTAACATGCATGTGACCTTTTATCACCAGGATCAGGGTTCAGCAGAAATGAGATAGGAGAATTTGCTCTGGTATCTAATGCCAGTATTAAGCTCATTTGATTTTCTCTATTCTCTGTACTCCCACATAAAGGCTTTCCAGATCTACGGCTGCTCAAACACATTTCCTCAGAACATTGCAGCCACCAACCACAAAAATGAGTCACAGCAAGTACCCAAAACACAATGCCACCCTAATATCCATCTAGCACTTCCAATACTGTCACCTGGAAAATGCCTCACAACAGAAATATTAGAGGAATGGCCATCCACATAAAACACACGTACCAGGAAAAGCAAGCACTGCTTATTACTTCTTTATTTACTGCATTATTGCATTTAATAATTTCAGACAAAACAGTTCCTTCAAAAAAGAAATCATTCACACACTTTTAAATGAGCAACTTTTAAAGTGCTTAGGTAACAATCATATTAGATTTTACTGCTATCTACAGAAGAAAATGGAAATACCTATATTTGTTTATTTCTGGTTGTAAACCACTTAAGAAAAGCCACACTGACTGCACTATGCACTAGCCGAAGCCACATAAATCTTATTTATCAGATATCCATTCCCATTACACTTCGAAGCACATGCACACACTTTCTGTAACAGAGTAGTTGCCAGTCAAAATGCACAGCCACCTCTTTAGAATGAGGTTCAGCTCCTGGATGAATGAGCATATTGTGATGGTATGACTGAACAAAAACTGAGGGATAAACGCAGTGCTGGTAAAATTCAAAAACACTGCTGCAAGAACAAACTGCTGCCAGCAGTAAGCCAGCACTGGATCCCATAAACATCACCTCCGGTGCTATTTAGCCTTTGCTGAGGAGCTGGAGGTGAGCAGGAAAAGCTGTGCTGGAGAAGGGCACACACCAGCCCTGCTGCTGCTCCACAGCCTCCTGGTCACTGCTGCAGCTACAGCTGTCTCTGCAGCCTCCCCAGCCCCTGCTCCTGACCCATGGAATATTGCCACATGATCAGCCCTGGGCTGCAGAACCACGCAGCCACCCCATGCTGCTGAGGTTGGTTTGCCCTTCCAGCCAGGGGCTTGTATCATTTACAAGCAGGAGATGGAAACCCACAGGATGAAGCCAAACGTATGTGCTGCTTCCCCAAGTCTGCAGAGGCTAAAGAACAGCAGCACGAAATGCAGGCAGCCCAACTTCCCCTTTAACACAGCATTCAAGTGTTGATTTTAACTATTTCACCAAGGAGCAAGCTAAGGATAGTCTGCTGTGGTACAAATCTCCAATTTCAGATATTATGCCACCTCCACCATCCCAGAAGCCTCGCAGCTGAATTTTCACCTTTCAGCTTCGGCAAGCTGGGGAGTACAGCTGATGTAACCCATTGAAAACAACAATCAAACACCACTTTTATTTCCAGCAGTACAAGGAATGCTGCAATAACAGTGTGACCTTGCCTGTTAAAATAGGAGGATCTAGGTGGTCTGACAGCAACTTGTTGGCCATGTAAGTGACCACAGCCAGGGCAACTGCCCAGAGGAGGTCACTGCATACATACCCTCAATGTTCTTCCTTAAATACCCCCTGCTGCCCACCAAAGTTGGGATATGGAGCTAGGAGGTTGTCTGACCCAACTCAGGGTGATTGTTATGGACAAGAACCTTATCTTTGGGCCTCATACCTTCCTCTGCCTGGACCTCCCCTTTCTGCAGGCTCAGATTCACAGCTCAGCAGTGCATTTGTTATCCCATAAAAAACACTGCTGGGAAGAGCTGGCAGACAGAGTCACTTTGCCTGCAAACCATTGTCTGAAGGCTCTCAAGGTGAGGAAGTCACGGAAGGTCCACTGAAAGTCAGACAACACAGAACAGCATGAAAGAAAAAAAAAAAAAAGCCACAGAAATACAGATATTTCAGAATGTAGAAAAGGAAAAGCCAGCTTCAAACAAGATTTTCCTACAACGTCAGGAGTTTGAGAAACACTGCTGTGTGGAATATTGTACCTGACCCAAAAAGGACAGGGGAGGTGAGGGGCAGAAAGAGGAGGGGAAGGGCCAGAATTCATGTAGGACTTCAGGAATTTCTGAAACATGCTTTAAGAGCTGAATATGGAGAAAAACGAGGAAAGCTTGACTGCTGGTCGTTTTCAAATGTGCAAAAGGAGAAATAAATGCAAGAAAATTTTTTGCAGACAGGATGTGCTTCCCCTATTTTTAGCTTGGCCCTCCCAATACAGCTGTGCTATGTCTGGGTTCCACAAAGCACCTGCCTGCCAAAGCACGCCAACAGCCTGCACTCGGTGCTCTTAGGGCTTGCTGAGTGCTCACCACCGACAGAGCATTTCCATTTGAGTAAGTGGTACTTGAGTGCCATTCATAATGCTGAAGAAGCCAGCAAGCCATCATTCGAGTGCCACTGGTCTGGAAGACATCCACTTGGACAGAGAGAATGGATATGTCAAATTTTAAAATGCTAGAAAAGCAGAGCACTGTCGCAGTTTGATCCACTGCACATTCATGGAAACTGAGAGATCAACTCAGCACCATTTACAATTACCAAAAGCTTGTTGTAACACGTACAGAGCAGTGACAGCATCCCAAATGTTTACCTCCAGGGCACAAAATTAAATAGCTATTACCTAATAAAAGAAATCATATTTTCAAGCCACTGTCTTTGAACATGACAAATATCCACAGCTCTTTTCAAATGTTAGTTTTGTCTTTGAGAACAGAAAAACATCTCAGAAAAATTAGCAGAGAAACATCCACAATAGCTCATTTACTAGAAATGCACTGATAAGCAGCTTTTTTTTAGCTACCCAAACCACACAGCTATTTTGATCATTACACATTCTTCACACTTTCAAAACACAAAGAACACCACCATACTGGTTTGGGTGAAACTGAAAGATTGTGTCTTGACTCGCAGTTGCAGAGGGCCAGGGAGGAAAGTCCCCATCGTATATTGCATCCCCCCAAAATCTCACACGATGAAGGGTCCAGGTGCTAAGTACCTTCTATTGTTACAGTCTTTTAGAAAGGTACACAAACATTTCCCCACTATAAATATGCACAAAACGTTTAAAACCTTAACATCGCTGGCAAAATGCCACGGCTAAACTCCTTCCAACAGAGTCACCCACGTCAGCTTCTCCTACTGACCCCCAAACCAGATTCATTTACGGGAAAAAGAGATGACTTTGGCAGCCACCAGCTTCTTCCAGAAACGCAGACATCCTACCTGCAGGGCCCTGCTGCCCCACATACGCTCTCTGATGGAAGCTATCCGTGCTAGCCATTTTTTTTTCGGGATAATGCCAGCCTTGTTCCGAAGGGGGCTGGACGCAGCAGCGCCCAGGTACGAACACCAAACCCCTCCCATCCTCGGCCGGCCGGGGCTGGGTCCGCCGGTCCCGCTACCGCCCCGCTCCCCAACCAGCTCCTTGTACCGAAGGCACCGCGGGGCCGGCACCGGCGCTCCCGGCACACAGGGAAAGCCAGGGAAGCAGGGCTGAGGTGGGAACATCCCGGCCCGCGTACCTGCCCGTTCCGCGCGTTCCTCGGCCGGGGGCCGGCGGCAGCGGCCCTTCCCCTCTGCTCGCAAAACTCAGTCCCGCTGCCAGCCCGCTCCCCGGCAGGCTCCCGGTGCCCCCGCCAGCAGCGAGCAGACGGTGACACAGGGATAACAAAGCCCGGCGGAGCGACGGCGGCGCTCACCTGCCCAGCGGTCGCTTCATGCCCTCGGCGGCGGCGGAGGCAGGCAGGCGCAGGCTTCGCCTCAGAGTGCAGCCCTTATCGAGGGGCCCGGGCACGGCGGCAGCAGCGGCGGCGCGCTCATGCTCCACCGTGACCGACTCGTTGCGTTTCCTCATGCCGGGGCGGGGTCGTCAGCGGCGGCGGCGGCAGCGGAGACGGCGGCGGCGGAGCGGGGCCGCGCTCACTCGCCGCGCGCCCTGCCCGGCACTGCCCGGCCCNTCGCCCCGCCCCTCTGCCGCGCCCGCCAATCCCCGCCTCCGACGCCGGCCCGCCCGTCGGCGCCGCGGCGCCATCTTTACTGCGGGCAGTAGCCCGGCCGCCATTTCGCTGCGGGCTGGGGCCGAGCTCCGCCGTACTGAAGCCGCTCGGGCGGCGCTGCTGAGGGACGGAGCTCTGTGCGCCCGTGAAAGAGTCCCCTACCTGCTTTGCAGGGCTCTGGGAGGGCTGTGAGAGCGGGGTCGAGCGGCAGTACACGCCTGGGCACGGAGATACGGCACGGCTGGTTCAGGGATGTGGGGAGAGGCAGAGCCAACCCTACTGGTCCTTCCAGTGGGAACGGCGACAGGGAGGAAGCTCTTTGATGGCACAGAAGGGTTATGATACTATCTTGGAAAGTAGGTCCTTGTTTGACTTAATGCCTAAAGAGGCACCACACAGGCAAGGCAAGGAAGTCACAGAGCTTCCCTGGCTCTGTGTGGGTGTTGCAAAGTGTGGAATATGTAAAATTTTTCTTAAGAAAGGAAATTCTTAAATGTTTGATCTTTGTATGCTTCTAAGCCTAGTCAGCAGGAAAGGCGATTTTCCATGTGTTAGTGAAAACAAATAAATTGCATCTTTAAAATTTAGGTCTTGAGTGGTCTCAGACCTAGGTAGAGGTTAACAAAGATTTGGAAAAAGGATACCCATTGATAGTGGACACAGAATTTACGGGCCACAAAGAGTCCCGTAAGTCTGTAAGGAAGTAAGGAAAAAACTAACAAAGCAAATTTAGCAATTGTCCTGAAATCAGCTGCAACTAACTGGGTAAAATGTAATTCCATCAGGGAAATACATCTGTGGCCACCAGCCCAGGAAAGACACAGATCCATAAGAAGAGAAAGAGTGGGTGTGCAAACTAATTAGCATGAGAAGCATTTCTTCTGAATCGTTGCCTGGGATTCCAGAGAAATACATAAATTAACTAATCCCAGGAGGTACTGGACCAAAAAGGAGGAAGCAATTGTTAAAATACCAGCCTGTACTATCCAGCAGTTATGGAAAACTAGCAGAAAGTAATGCGTAATTAACTGATATGTGTTTTACCTTATTTCTACAAGTTTATCCTAGCATTTGAGATTTTCAGAAACTCCTGATCACATCGTAGTTGCAAAAATTTTCAGCCAGGCTTTCAGATATTTTCAGCCAGGCTTTTTTTTTTTTTTT